>CM077165.1:91846236-92302851 GCA_039583875.1 Platanthera guangdongensis
CCGTAGACCTGCCACGCTATCCTTAACCCAAGATTACGACACTGCGTGTCGACTCACACCACATTCATTTCACATACGGGGCTTCACATTGAGTCCCCTTTTCATTATTCACATTTCGTGCTCAACAACACGTAAGAGCTCCACACCGAGTCTCTTACCAATACATAATTCCAGTGCAGCAACACACACGCACTTTCAACCCTTCCACATTTTCGTGCATCCAAGCACACCAAGGGTTCACCATCAACATAATGGTACTCCATACATATTCTCCAAACATTTGGTTATCATTATTAGATGTATACTATGTTCACATGACTTTAACATCAATGGTTACAATTCTTTTACCAAGTTCGAATTATTCGTGTACATATGGATCTACCAATTAAAAGCCATCAGCTATTTGTTCATCGCGATTACTACACGTTATGTATAACAAACTTCGAGTCAACCTCATCATTATTCAATGTATTACCATTATCAAGTACATCCCTATCGATTCACGTATTTAAATCATTCCTTCCATCCCAACTAGTCAAACCATTCATTCACTAACCTCCACCAAATCACCTTGATCAAGTACACTTTACTACACTTTTTGTTCATTAGGGATTTATCCAACAAATAACATTAATATATTTTATCACAATTACTTATAGATTAAATTCAACAAAACATTTATGTTACTATACTGCAATCTTTCTAGCAAACCCAAAGTCGATACAAAACAAACGTGAGAACTATATATGCAGGATTGATTACTGTACAACAAATTCGATCGAGGATTCTTGAGGCTACATGAATCTGGTGAAGTCATGTAACCCCTCGTTGGAAAGGTATTTCCAAGGGCTATGACTTTGGCGTTTATTCAAAAGCCCAGATCTAGCCGCATCATGTATGAAAAAAACCTCGAAGGTTGCTGCATGCAGAAAATAGATTTCTACGCGCATCTTAAAGCAGATCGAACGTCATCGGTTTATCTTCTTCCTCCAACCAAAGTTTCTAAATAACATCCAGAGTTTCTCCTCCCTTATTCACCCTCATTTGACAACTTCTCTTCATGAAACCAGTCCACAAACTTCATTTGAAGTGAGTAGAGGCTGAATAATCTAATTCCTAGGACATAAGTCCTAGCATGGCCTCTTACTAGAAACCATATTCTCACAAATCGAGACTCTTTTGAGTCGATATCTCCCCTAGGAATAACTAGAGATCTAACACCAAGAGAGAGGGCAGGAAGATCACCTCATTTCCGGTGTTTCCACCATTTCCAGCCATGGATCTTGTCACCCTTCTTGGCGGCATATTCTTCTCCTTGGTTGGTGTTCGTTCTTTACGAGAAAGAAGAGGAAGAGAGGATTTCTTCCAGAATCTGGCGGCTTCATTGTTCCGTCGACTTGGCAGAGACGGCTGCCCGACAAGGTGATAAAAGAAAAGTAGGCTAGGGTTTTCCTCATGTCCCTTTTTATAGTGAGAGATTAGAGTAACTGCCTAGCAACGTGTCAGCCTGACATTGGACCGCCAATCATCGCATTAAATGAGTCATTTAGAAAGGATGCAACCCAAAAATTCGCCAAGGGAGAATTCTGCACTCGACGAATTCTGCTCGACTTTCGTCGAGCTCTGCTAACTACCCATGTCGCATGTAGTCTTGGATTGGGCACACACGGGAAGGGACACGCCCATGTCATTACCCTTGTCCTTCTTTGGAAGGATCACAAAGAAGGAGCAAAATTTACAAAGACACCGCACAGGTAGCGACACGCCCGTGTCACTACCCGTATTCTTCTTGGGAGGAATATACACCTCCTCCCCCACTCAAGTGCAAGCCTATTGATACCTATTGATTTGAAGCAACAAACATGGCTAAAAATTCTCTTAAGGCAAAAAAGCATTGAGTTCAGTCAACACTCTCAACGCCTACAACAGCCAGAAAATTCTAAGTGCAAAAGCATTGAGTGCACTCAACGCACTCAACGCTTAAGACGACAGAACTTAAATTTAAAGTGTGGAGTGGCATCGAGTGCACTCGATGCACTCGACGCCTTTCAGCTTAATGTTGTTGAGGGCACTTAATGCACTCAACACCGCAATGAATGGCGTTCAGTACACTCAATGCCAACTCTCCAAGATAATTTCTAAGTCCTAATTCGTCGAGTGGTGTTTAGTCCACTCAACGCTAACTTTCCAGAATAATATCTAAGTCCATATACTCGACGAATTCATCCGATTTTCGATGTACAATATTGGTCATAACTTCATAAACCAAACTCGACGAAATTACCTCAGCTATGGCTGAAAACATTCTAAGTTAAATTATATCGAGAGCGTTGAGTTCACTCAACGCTCCCAATACCTTAACAGCCAGGAACTTCAAGTTATATGACGTCGAGAGCGTTGAGTACACTCAACGCTATCAATGCCTTAATCGCTAGAACATGCCAAGTTATATGGTGCCGAGATCATTGAGTCCACTCAACGCTCTCAACACCTTAACCCCCGGAAATAAACCAAGTTAAATGGCATTGAGTGCGTTGAGTCCACTCAACACTCTCGACGCCTAACCCGCCAGAATTTAAAAGTCTAATGGCATTGAGTGCATTGAGTCCACTCAATGCTGTCGACGCCTATCCTGCCAAATATTTCTCCAAGTTAATTCCTGATCTAAATCGATGCTTCCCGAACCTGAGCTAATTCTCTTGTCTCAAAACACGTGCGAGGGGTCTGACATGAAATGGGACATTACAAATCCTATATAAAAAAAATTTTCGTCAACGAAATCAGGCTAAGGTTGCGGGGGATATAAATCGAGGAAATATATTATGCTTTATAGATGTTACCTTGGGAGAACAACTCTAGGTAGTGCTTGCGCATCATGTCCATTGGCTCCCAAGTAAATTCTTCTTTTCCATGATTAGTCCACAACACCTTTACCAAAGGAACACTCTTGCGATGCAATTTCCTTGTCTCGGTGTCCACTATCCGCACAGGCTCTAGTCGCACAGATCTATCAGTTGCTACTGCTCCATCAGTGCCGGGAATATGTTGATCGCGCCGCAACAGCGCCTTCCAGAGTGACGACACATGGAATACATCATGAAGATTCTCTAGCTCTTACGGTAACTCCAACCGATAGGCCAAAGGGCCTGAAGATACGGGGTTAGATATGATTACTCTAGAGTGGGCGGGGTGAATAGAGTATGTAACAACATTGGCTGTTTTTTGTTATTATCAGAGTAAATATAATAGGTGATACCAACAGTAGTAAAAGAAAAAAAGATAATCTAATCTAATCTAATCTATCATAGTACAACAAACTAGTCTATCACAGCCACAACAAGACCAACAAGAAAAATGGCAACCAAACAACACAAGAAAGTTTATAGTAGTTCCCCCTACTTGGGTACATCCACTCTTCTACCACCCCGGTAGGAATCCAATAGCAGGTTTTTGATCAGGTGACTGCCACCTTTGAGCTTTTGATCAGATGCCCAAAAACCAAAATAAACTTTTGAAGGGAGTTAATAAACCCTTTTACAAGTGGGGGGAGAGAGATTTGATGGTGTCTTCTCCTTCTCTATTCAACAGAGAAGACAAGTGGATTGATGTTGTCAAGGCTCCTTCAGAAATCACTTGAAGCCTTGCTTAGAGTGTAGGTCTTCTTCCTTGACTTAAGATGATCCAGGAACTTCTGACTGATTCAGAGATTGTTTTCCTTGAAAGCTCCTGGTGTTGAAGTTGAAGAAGACTCTTGATAGTGATTGTTGTTGTTCTTTTTCTTCTTCAGTAAGATCAAGGAGAAAACAAAGTGTTTTATGTACAGAGAATTTTTGAATGTTGTTTTTGTATTCCCTGTTTTTCTCTATTACTTCTTCTTGCGTCTGAAAGAGAAAATCTCTTTTATATTCTCTGTCGAAAATACTTCTTTGAATTTTGAATTCTCTACATTGAATGCTGATTGCCTGGAGAATGAAAATCAGCTGGAGAATATTTTCTTTAATGAGTTTCCCCAACTGTCCCAATTAATTAAGCAAGTAATTAACCTGATGAAGACCATAATTCATGCTACCAATAATGGCTATATTCAGAGAATATGAGCATTAATTACTCAGAAAAGTAGTGCCAAATAATATATGAAATAAGGACAGAAAATGAGGAAAATTCTAAGTCTAGAACTGCAACAGAAATCGTCGACCATAGAACAGATTTCGTCGACTGTAGCTCCAAGTTCGTCGAGCTGAGAAATCCTGTTTGTTGACCTGAGAAAACTTGTTCGTCGACCTGAGATCCAAGTTCATCGACCTGAGCACAGCGAACTGCATTTTGTGAACAACTTGCCAATTCTGCGCTCCAAGTTCATCGAGATGATAATCTATCTTCGTCGAGCTAAGTTCAGTGAAAGTAAACCGGACAGACTGTGTTGAAGGCTGAACTCTGGACTTCGTCGGCCTGAGCTTAAATATCGTTGAGCTCAACTCAGAGAATTAACTCTGAGTTCATCGATCAGTGATTGATGATCGTTGAGCTGAGTTTGACGAACGTCGAACTTATATATTGAATTTGATTTCTTCTAAATCTTGAGTCAATCTGAGGTCTTCTGTTGGCTGGTCATGTAAGGTTGAACCTAATGACTTAACCTAAACTGTAGGACTCAAAGACATGACCCTGGCTATATATTGTGAGTCAAACCTCCTAATTATTAAATCTATCCCAAATCCAACTAGGGATCCAACAGGGCAAATCCTTTCCAATATAGTATAAGGCCCAACATACCTTGGGCTGAGTTTCTTCACACCACGTACCCGTCACACTCCATGCATCGGCTGGATCTTCAGGAACACTTTGTCACCCACTTGAAATTCCACCATCCGGTGTTTTGCATTATAATATTTAACCTGCCGACTTAGAGCTTCAAGCATGCGGTCCAGTATTAGTCTAACAATGACATCAGTATCATCAATGTACTCAATTCCCAAAACCTTCGAGTCTTCATCTCGCACCCATGACAAGGGGGTTCTACACCTTCTTTCATAAAGGGATTCATGGGGTTCCATCCCGATACTGGCCTATTGACTGTTGTTGTATAAGAATTCTACCAGGGGTAAGAGCCTTTCCCACAACTCTCCTATATCCAACACACACAGTCTCAATAGATCTTCCAAAGTTCTGATGGTTCTCTCAGACTACCAGTCAGTCTAAGGATGAAATGTTGTGCTAAATGTAAGGCACGAGCCCAAATACGTATAACACCCCCATCCGTCGTATGACATATAACAGAAGGTCCAGTTGGAACCTGACGCCATATACACGGACAGTCGGAAGGGTTACATAAGAATACCAAAACCATACAACTATAACTACTCATCCTACACAGAGCATTCTAGCAGAAACTTTTAACCAGTTATAAAGAACCCATAATCGATAAATCAACTAACATGAATGTCCATAACTACCGCAGGAATGAAATAACAAATACAAAGAAAGTATTTGGCCTTATGGCCTTACAAGAGTTTCACTTAACAAAGTAGTGTTTTCCATACATCGGCTCGCAGGCCGGCCACACATGACAAAACAAAATACAGCTATTCGCTTTGGCCTTCGAGGGCCAGCTCAGCAACTTGGGCTTCAGCCCGCTATTTAGCACTCGGCTCCGCAGCACCTGCAAGCAACATTCCACCGTATGGTGGCAAACAAAGCAACGGTCAGCCAAAACCGACCAAATTATAACGACCCCGCCCCTTACTCAGGACGTCGGTGCTCCTTCCCTGCATTTCATTAGCCCAGCTAAACAATAAAAGTGCGAATATACTACGCCACAGGTGTAGGCTCTCACAGCCCAAACACCTCGTGTACTCCGGGCACATTATCGGTGAATCCGGTCAATTTCGTGGCTTCACCACCATCCCCGGGATGGCAACAACGTGAGCATTTTCGCCTTTCTGACCACTGTCTAAGGCTCCCGATTATGCCAACGGCCAGTCCCTCTTTGGGTCTCTCACACCGAACCACATATCCCGGGTCCGATTCCACTTGCCCGTTACTCAAAACGCGTAGTTCACCTTAAGACGTACGCACGAGCCAAGCTTATCTCGGATCCCGCAACAATACCAAACAACACATCACCCAGTTATGTACAAGGCCGGCTCCCGGGCCGCCAAGTTAGCAGAATTACGTTTCCGCTCAGTTTTTCGGGTGCTCCTTGGAGTTAGTCCCCAAGGATCCCTGTTGCAATCTACCGTGTAGAAACCCGAAAACACAAAACATGGAGTCTTCTCCGGCAAACCATACAAAATGCAACCTCACCGATCCAGACCAACATGTTCCGGTAGGCTTCACACACAATGCATATATCCGTACTTCGCTTCCGGACTCTATATGCAACACAAGGGGACTATTCCTGTCAACCCCAAGGAAAAACACACACTCTCCGCACACTCGTGGGAGCGGGTTTCCTTATGAAAAAGAAGGAGAGCTTCACATGCTTAAGTAGAGAATCGTTACCCTTGAAGTACACTTCTGTTCCATGGAAAAAATATACAGATAGAAGGCTTCGCAATGGAATTTCCTCCGCGGATCCGCTCTTGGTTCTCAAAACGGTGCTCCGACCCTCCGCCGGCGGCCGGAATCCTCCCTCTCCTTCCTTCTCTCTCAAACTCCTTAGAAAGAGAATGATAAAGAGCAAATGAGGAGTTTAACCTCCATTCCCGGCCATATCAGAGCAGGAACACATCTGGACCGTTGGATCTCAATTAAATAAAATGAACGTCTCGGATCCGCCGAAAAATCATCAAACCTGGGCCGAACACAGCCTCGCACACGACCTTGTCCCAGGCTGTGTGCCTCGATCCAGGCACGATCGTCGAGCACAGAATCTGACACGGGTCGAGACATGCCCATGTCTCAACCTGACACTCCCGTGTCGGTTTCCGACATGCCCGTGCACTAGGGCCGTATCACCAGTAACCGCCACGCCAACCGACACGACTCTTGGGAACATGGGTGGTAACACGGGTATGTATACGCCCGTGTCATATGACAAGCCCATGTCACGCTGCCGTATTTCTTGCTGTGTCCTTATCTGGATACAGCCGGCCAACACAAAGAACCACACAACCTTGGACACGCCCATGTCCTAGGCCGTGTACCCCTATACGGGCACCAAAAATTCTCTTGGACACGACCAGCTCCATACGATTTTTGGGGCGCTACAAATCTCCCCCACTTAAAGAATTTCGTCCTGAAATTATGTAAAGGTACACAAAAATTTGAATGTCACCTGAGCGGAATAACTCGGGGTATTCTTCCATCATAGTCTGCTCTCGCTCCCAAGAAAGCTCCTCACGTCCGCAGTTATCCCAACGGACTTTAACCATTCAGATTTCCTTATTGTGGAGTCGTTTAACCTCAAAATCTTCAATGCGTACTAGCTTGACCTTCGTCGTCAACCCGTAATCAACCGGCACTTGATCGACTGCAATGACCTGCGAAGGCTCTTGCACCGCTTTCCGCAACACCGATACGTGGAACACATCGTGTAGCCCACTCAACTCCACTGACAGCTTCAATCAATATGCTGCTTTGCCAACATGCTCTAGCATTTCAAACGGTCCAAGGTATCTCAGACTCAACTTCTTCAAGCGTCGAACCCGCGAGACACCCTTGAATGGCTTGATTTTCAAATACACCCAGTTGCCAACACCGAACTCCACGTTCCTATGCTTGGCGTTATAGTATTGTGTCTGCCTGTCCTGAGCGATCTTCAACCTTTCCTGAACTGTACGTATCATTGAAGTGGCGTCTTTTACCGCTTGACATTTGTATAACTTCGATTCGCCTGTCTACAACAAAGACAACGACGTGCGACACTTTCTCCCATACAAGGCCTCGAAAGGCTCCATTCCAATACTCGCCTGATAACTATTGTTATATGCAAACTCCACCATGTACAGGTGGTCTTCCCACTGCTTTTCGAAATCCAAGACACACATACGAAGCAAGTCCTCCATCATCCGGTTGACCCTCTCGGTCTGACCATCTGTCTGCGGATGAAAGCTGTGCTGAAACTCAACTTAGTTCCCAACAGACTATGCACCAGCCTCCAGTCGTTCGACGTGAAGAGTCCATCTCGATCACTAACAATACTGTGGGGCACACAATGCAATCGTATAATATTATCCACATAGAGTTTGGCTAACTTCTCCACCGGATCTTCCTTCCTGTTTGGAATAAAATGCGACACCTTTGTCAATCTATCTACGACCACCCAGATGGAGTCCTTTACCCTCTGTGACTTTGGCAAACCGTGCACAAAATCCATAGAAATGTCGTCGAATTTCCATTCCGGGATAGGTAGGGACTTCAAGAAACCTCCGGGCTTCTGACACTCCGTCTTTACAAAGGCACACGTCTGGTACTTGGCCATATAAAGTGCTACATCCTTCTTCAATCCTGGCCACCAGAACAACTTCTTCATGTCTTTATACATCTTCGTGCTCCCCGAGTCAAGAACATTCATACTTGGTATATGTGCCTCTTACACCAACTCCTCCCGAAGACTACCCGCACTAGGAACACATAGACGACCGTCCCTCCTTAGCAGTCCATCCTCAACAGCAAATTAGGAATTTGACCCATCCAAAGATTCATCCAAGATCTGCTTCATGCTGCTATCCTGAACCAATGCCCGCCGAACTCTATCAGCTAGTTCATACTACACCTCTATCCAAAACAATTTCTTCTTGGCACTAGACTGCTTTTCGACGTAAGTTATCTCCAATGCCTCCAATTCACGGACCAAACTCTCATCATGCACCAACAACCAGCCGGCTCACGCAGGAACCCTGCGACTCAACACATCCGCCACTGCATTTCCTTTCCCAGGCACATAATGTATCTCGAAGGTGTAGTCCCTCAGGAACTCCATTCACCTCCGATAGCTCATGTTCAAGTCCTTTTGATCAAACATGTACATCAGGTTCTTATGATCAGTGTAGATGTCGACCTTCACACCGTACAGATAGTGCCTCCACAGCTTTAGAGCAAATATAAAGGCCGCTAACTCTAAGTCATGGACCAGATAATTCCGCTCATGAACCTTCAATTGTCGTGAACCGTAGGCTATCACGCTCCCATGTTGTAGCAGAACACATCACAAACCATTGCTCGAAGCATCACTATATATTTCGAACCCTTCAGTCCCACGCAGCGAACATAAGATAGACAACGTGGTCAACCGCCTCTTCAATTCTTCAAAAGCCAGCTCGTACTCCAATGACCACACAAACTTTTGATCCTTCCTTGTCAACGTCGTGAGTGGTAGCACTATCTGCGAGAAGTTCTCTACGAAGCGTCGGTAGTAGCCGGCAAGCCCTAGAAAGCTCCGGACTTCTGCCACTGTAGTCAGTACAGACCACTCCCATATTGCCACTATCTTTGCCGGATCCACTGCTATCCATTCTCTACTAACAACATGACCAAGGAATGCTACCGAGGATAACCAGAAGTCACACTTAGAGAACTTAGCATATAACTAAGTTCTTCTCAACGTCTCCAACACCATATGTAGGTGCTTGTATTGCTCTTCCTCACACTACGAGTACACCAGGATATCGTCGATAAATACTATCACGAAATGATCCAGGTACTCCCTGAACGTCCTGTTCATCATATCCACAAACACGGATGGCGCATTGGTCAGCTCAAACGGCATGACCGTGAACTCGTAATGCCCAAACCGCGTGCTAAACGCCGTCTTTGGGATGTCGCTTTCCCTTATACTTAATTGGTAGTAACCAGATTTCAGATCTAATTTCGAATACACTGTTGACCCAACCAACTGATCAAATAGATCGTCAATCCTTGGGATCGGATACTTATTCTTCTCCGTAAGCTTGTTCAACTCCCGATAGTCAATACAGAGTCGCAAGCTCCCATCTTTCTTCTTAACGAAGAGGACCGGTGTGCTCCAAGGCGACAAACTTGGACGCACATACCCTCGCTCCAACAACTCTTGCAGTTGAACCTTCAAATCTGCTATCTCTCTTGGCATTATCCGATACAGAGAGCGTGACACCGGTTTGTCACCCGGCACCAGCACAATAGTAAAATAAATCTCATGCTGAGGAGGGGCTCCTGGGAGATCATCCGGAAACATATTAGGATATTCGGACACAACTGGAAGACGGCTCAAACTTGGATTAGGCATTGAAGTCTGCACTAATGTGACAAACAGCTCTGCCCCAGACCGAACTTCCTTGATCACCTGTAGGGCCGATATCAAAACCTTACCTGACCCCTTCATACCCGCGAATGTAGTCTCCCGATCAGTATTCAGTCCCACCTTAACCTTCTTTCAGTTGCAATCAGTACATGCTCGCTGCCCCGAGAGCCAGTCTATACTGAAAATTACGTCGAACTCCTCTAACGGTAGTACCGATGCTTGCAAGTCAAACTCCTGATCCACAATCCGAATCTTAACCACACGGACTCTATCCCCGCGTATTGAGCACCCATTGGGCAACAACACATCCAACTTGTCTTTAGCCATCGATGAAGGGACTCCGATGTGCGATACGAATCGTTCGGACAAGAAGGAATGCGAAGCTCCCGTATCAAACAGGGCTCTCGCCGGACAATCAAAAATCAACACCAATCCTAGCACAAACAAATGTAAGCTAACATGTAAAAAGGTAACAACTACATAAAGTTAAACTGCATTAATTTAACTGATACCTATCACCGCGTCAGCTTGTTTTATGGCCTCTTGCACACCAAAGTTATAAACTCTAGGCTGGGCTGGAGCATGGTGGGACGTGGTTGACTCCACCGCCTTCCCTTTTTCTTCATAGGTTGCTCCAGGCTTCCTCTTGGACTTTGCACGTCCGCTCCAAAACTCACTAGAAAAATGCCCCATCTTTCCGCAGTTATAGCACGCTCCTGGGACTCGACTTGTGGTTGCCCCCGCCGCACCAGACGAAGGGGCTGAGTTCGAAGTCTTCGGCTTCTTGTTCCATCTGCGGAAACCCGACTATGCATTTGGCACTTTGAACTCTGACTTCTTTTCTACTGGGTCCTTCTTCTCTTGCACTTTCTTCACGACCTTATCCAATGACCGGGCCGAATTGACCAAGGCTAGGAAGCCCTGCGCCTTAGGCCCAACAAGGAGAAGTTGTAGGTCGCCACGTAGACCCTCATAGAATCGGTTGGTCTTCTGCTCCTCTTTCGAAAACATAGCAACAACATAACGACCCAACTACGTAAACTCGTGGAGATACTCATCCATGCTTCTACCTCCCTGAGTCAGGCCAAGGTACTGATTCTCCTTCTCAAGCTTCTGAGCAGAGGGTAGATATCTGGCCAAGAACAACCTTAAGAATTCCTCCATAGAGACATCCGCAAGTTTCCTTCCCACTAGGAGATGAACCTCCAACTCGTCCCACCACAGCCTCGTCTCACCCTACAAAAGGAAGGTCAATATGGTGGTCTTTTGCCACTCAACAGTTTCTGTGGCCGTCAAGACCCTCCTTATCGTAGAGAGCCAATCCTCAGCTTGAGTTGGCGTTCCAATCCCGTCGAACCTCGGAGGATTAAATCTCATTACATGCTTGAGCTGCTTCTCCGTAGCTCTCCTTGGTGCTACCTGATCAACTGCCGCGCGCTCTACCACTCCTGGCTTTGCCGCCCTAATTGGTTCTTGCTCATTAACAGGTGGTACTTGGTGCATTTGCCCTACAGGTTGGGCATTTATTATAGCAAAGACTGCTTCAGCAACCAATCTAATGGTTTCTGCTGAAGGTGGTGTTGTAGGCCGTCCCTTGGTGCATTACTTTCCGTCGATTGCAGGCATTCTGATTGCCCATCACCGCTCCTAGCCGCCTATAATAGTAAAGGCCCTTGATTAGACGACAAACAGATTGCTAAAAACAATCATTGGAACACTCAGATTCCTCTAAACAAGAGCATTTTTCATTCCTAAGTGGACATTCATGGGTTCTTTTGATGTTATAACGATGACGCACACATGTGCTCACCACCCCTTAAAAGAATTCATCCGTGAATTCATTTAAGTTGACCGGAACCAAAAGTCTGATACCAAATTTTAACACCCCCATCCGTCGTATGGCATATAACAAAAGGTCAAGCTGGAACCCGACGCCATATACCACGGACAGTCGGAAGGGTTACATAAGAATACCAAAACCATACAACTATAACTACTCTTCCTACACAGAGCATTCTAGCGGAAGCTTTTAACCAGTTATAAAGAACCCATAATCGGTAAATCCACTAACATGAATGTCCACAACTACCATAGAAATGAAATAACAAATACAAAGAAAGTATTTGTCCTTATGACCTTACAAGAGTTTCACTTAACAAATTAGTGTTTTCCATACATCGGCTCGCAGGCCGGCCACACATGACAAAACAAAATACAGCTATTCGCTTTGGCCTTCGAGGGACAACTCAGCAACTTGGGCTTCAGCCCGCTATTTAGCACTCGGCTCTGCAGCACCTGTAAGCAACATTCCACTACACGGTGGCAAACAAAGCAACGGTCAGCCAAAGCCGACCAAATTATAACGACCCCACCCCTCACTCGGGACGGCGGTGCTCCTTCCCTGCATTTCATTAGCCCAGCTAAACTATAAAAGTGCGAATATACTATGCCACAGGTGTAGGCTCTTACGGCCCAAACACCTCGTGCACTCTGGGCACATTATCGGTGAATCCAGTCAATTCCGTGGCTTCACCACCATCCCCGGGATGGTAACAACGTGAGCATTTTATCCTTTCTGACCACTATCTAAGGCTCCCGACTATGCCAACGGCCAGTCCCTCTTTGGGTCTCTCGCACCAAATCACATAGCCCGGGTCCGATTCCACTTGCCCGTTGCTCACAACGCATAGTTCACCTTAAGACGTACGCACGAGCCAAGCTTCTCTCGGATCCCACAACAATACCAAATGACACATAACCCAGTTATGTACAAGGCCGGCTCCCGGGCTGCCAAGTTAGCAGAATTACATTTCCGTTCAGTTTTCCGGGTGCGCCTTGGAGTTAATCCCCAAGGATCCCAGCTGTAATCTACCGTTTAGAATCCCGAAAACACAAAACACGGAGTCTTCTCCGGCAAACCATACAAAATGCAACATCACCGATCCAACCCAACATGTCCGGGTAGGCTTCACACACAATACCTATGTCTGTACTTCGCTTCTGGACTCTATATGCAACACAAGGGGGACTATTCCTATCAAACCCAAGGAACACCGTACACTCTCCGCACACTCGCATGAGCAGATTTCCTTATACAAAAGGAGAGCTTCACATGCTCAAGTAGAGAATCATTACCCTTGAAGTACGCTTCCACGCCATGGAAAAACTATACGGATAGAAGGCTTCATAATGGAATTTCCTCCGCGGATCGGCTCTCGGTTCTCAAAATGGTGCTCCGATGCTCTGTCGGTGGCCGGAATCCTCCCTCTCCTTCCTCCTCTCTTCAACTCTTTAGAAAGAGAATGGTAAAGAATAAATGAGGAGATTAACCTCCATTCTCGGCCTTATCAGAGCAAGAACACATCTGGGCCATTGGATCTTAATTAAAGAAACGAACGGCTCAGATCCGCCCAAAAATCATCAAACCTGGGCCGAGCACGTCCTTGCACACGGCCGTGTCCCAGGCCGTGTGCCTCGATCCAGGCACGATCGTCGAGTACAGAAACTGACACGGGTCAAAACACAACCGTGTCTCAACCTGACACACCTGTGTCGGTTTTCGACACGCCCGTGCACTAGGGCCGTTTCACCAGTAACCACCACACCAACCAACACGACTCTTGGGAACACGGGTGGTGACACGAGTATGCACACACCCATGTCTCGCTGCTGTGTTTCCTGCTGTGTCCTTCTCTAGACACAGCCGACCAACACAAAAAACCATACGGCCTTGGACACGCCCGTGTCCTAGGCCATGTACCCCTATACAGACACCAAAAATTCTCTTGGACATGACCAGCTCGATACGATTTTTGGGGCATTATAATACGCCTGTACCGCCTTCCATTCTTTAGAGGAAAACCGACCATCCCTGTGAGAAACAATTGTCTTTGGCACGCCTTGGTACTGTACAAACAACTCCACAAAGAGGCGTACCAAAACATCCACATGAGCTTCTTTCTTCATAAGAATAAACCTGGCTACCTTTGTCAGGCGGTCAACGATTACCCAAACTGAATCATTCCCTGTGCGTGAGCAAGGTAATCCGTATACGAAGTCCATGGAGAAATCCTCGAACTTCCACTCGGGGATGGGCAATGACTATAATAATCCGTCGTTGCTCTTGCATTCAGCCTTCACCCTTTGACAGGCCTCGCAGTGCGTAACAAAATATTTGACGTCCCTCTTCATTCCCGGCCAACACATGGTCTTCCGCAAGCCAGCGTACATCTTAGCAATCCCAGGATGTACTGAATATTGAGAGTAATGTGGCTCTCTCAAGATATCTTCTTGAATTTTACTGCCTTTGGGAATGTAAAGCTGGCAACAGAGATGAACGAGGCCGTCTTTTAGGGAATACTCGTCAGTAGTCCCATCTTTAATTGAATTAAGCACCAGGGCCAGAGTAGCATCCTTTCCTTGCTCTGCACGAATTCGGTCCCGGATATCACAGACTATGCTCATCGTAGTCAAGTACTCCATATACCCTTCCAAATGGTCTTTATATACCAGGGTAATATCCATTTCTTCGTACGTCCGAGCTAATTTCATACTCATCAATCGGGACTCAGGGCTCGATCCCGGTACCTTTCTGCTCAAAGCATCAACTATGGAATTTGATTTTCCGGGGTGGTAGTTCAAAGTAAATTCATAATCACATAAAAATTATAACCACAGCCACTGTCTCATATTCAATTCCTTCTGAGTATGAACGTACTTTAAATTCTTGTGGTCCGAAAAGATTTCACAGTGGACGCTATATAGATAGTGTCTCCAAACCTTCAAGGCGAACACCACTGCTCCCAATTCTAAATCATGTACTGGATAGTTGAATTTGTTGGATCCTTAGTTGGATTTGGGCTAGGTTCACTAATTAGGATATCTGACCCACAATGTATAGCCAGGGTCATGTCTTTGAGTCCTAGAGTTTAGGTTAAGTCATTAGGTTCAATCTTACATGGACCAGCCAGAAGAAGACCTCAGATAGACACAAGACTTTGAATAAATCAAATTCAGTATATAAGTTCGATGTTCGTCGAACTCAGCTCAATGATCGTCGATCGCTGATCGACGAACTCAGAGTTAATTCTCTGAGTTGAGCTCAGCGATATTTGAGCTCAGGTCGACGAAGTCTGGATTTCAACTCCAACGCACTCTTTCCAAAATATTTTCTCTGAACTCAGGTCGACGAAGATAGATTTCTCAGCTCGATGAACTTGGAGCGCAGAATAGGCAATTTATCTCTAGAATGCAGTTCGCTGAGCTCAGGTCGACGAACAGGCTGTCTTAGGTTGACGAACAGGATTTCTTAGCTCGACGAACTTGGATCTCAGGTCGAGGAAATCTGTTCTTTTTTCGACCATTTCTGTTGCAGTTCCAGACTTAGAATTTTCCTCATTTTCTGTCCTTATTTCATATATTATTTGGAAATAATTTCCTGAGTAATTAATGTTCATATTCTCTGAATATAGACATTATTGACATCATTAATTATGGTCTTCAGCAGGTTAATTACTTGCTTAATTAATTGTGACAGGTGGAGAAACACATTAAATAAAATATTCTCCAGCCGATTTTCATTCTCCAGGCAGTCAGCATTCAATGTAGACAATTTAAAATTCAAAGGAGTATTTTTGACAGAGAATATAAAAGATATTTTCTCTTTCAAACGCAAGAACAAGTAATAGAGACAAACAGAGAATACAAAAACAACATTCAAAAATTCTCTATACATAAAACACTTTGTTTTCTCCTTGATCTTACTGAAGAAGAAGAAGAACAACAATCACTATCAAGAGTCTTCTTCAACTTCAACTCTAGGAGCTTTCAAGGACAATAATCTCTGAATCAGTCAGAATTCCTGGATCATCTCAAGTTAAGGAAGAAGACCTACACCCTGAGCAAGGCTTCAAGTGATTTCTGAAGGAGCCTTGACAATAACAATCCACTTGTCTTCTCTGTTGAATAGAGACAGAGAAGACACCATCAAATCTCTCTCTCCCACTTGTAAAAGGGTTTATTAACTCCCTTCAAAAGTTAATTTTGGTTTTTGGGAACCTGATCAAAAGCTCAAAGGTGGCAGTCACATGATCAAAAACCTACTAGTGGATTCCTACCAGGGTGGTAGAAGAGTGGATGTACCTAGGTTGGGGAACCACTATAAAATTTCTTGTGTTGACTGGTTGCCCTTTTTCTTATTATTCTTGATGTGGCTGTAATAGACTAGTTTGTTGTACTATAGTAGATTAGATTAGATTATCTTTTCTTTCTTTTACTACTGCACGTATCACCTATTATATTTACTCTGATAATATTCAAAAACAGCCAAAGTTTTAACAAACTCTATTCACCCCCCCTCTAGAGTAATCAGATCTAACCCCTATCTTTTAATTGGTATCAGAGCAGGTTCCTTTGGTTGTACAAGCTAACACTTGAACCAAAAGATCCTTTGTTAGATCTAATCTTAGTTTTGTTTATTTCACAGCATGACACAAAACAAAGATTATGTAAGCACCATACCTCCAATCTGCAACTTGAATAAATTTGCAATCTGGAAGGCAAGAATCAAGTTGTATATGAATTCCATTGATGAGGACATATATAATTCTATTTTGACAGGTCCTCCTCAACCTACAGCTGCTACATCAACCTCTACTTCGAGCACTCATATTGTTCCACCACCTGAGTGGATAGATGCTAAGAAAAAGTCAAAGATTGCAGATGCAAAGGCCATGAACATATTGGCTCAGTCTATGTCAGATGACATATTTCAGAAAGTGGTTGAATACACATCTGTATAAGCCATCTGGGACTCTCTAAACCAGATGGTTGCTGGATCAGCTGATGAGATGAAAGACAGAAGATCAACTCTCATCTCCCAGTATGAGAACTTCAAGAAGGAAGAATCAGAATATGTTGGTGACATGTACAACAGATTAAGTTCAATTATCAGTGAGCTGAAGACCTTGGACAAAGACATCTCTCTCACTGAGGTCAATGACAAGATCCTCTGTGCTTCCGAAGCTCATGGGATTCTAGGATATGAACAATAAAGGAGGCCAGAATCTTGAATGAGATTTCCACAGAATCTCTCCGGGAAAGCTCAAATCTTATGAGTAGTTGATCAAGTCCAGGGAAGCTGCAGAATAGAAGACTCCTACAGCAACAAGAAAGGAACAGAACATAGCTTTTAAAGCCGTAGAAGAAACTGAAGCCCCAACATCAAATGAAGAACTCCTGAGTCTCTTAGCAAAGAGATTCTACAAGATGGCAAGGAAGGGCTTTAGGAGAAAGTCATCCACACATGATGACAAACCCAGGTATGATAAAAAACCCACTAAAGAAATTGTTTGTTTTGGATGCAGGAAACCATGACACTTCATTTTAGAATGTCCTGAAAATCAAAAGAAGGAGAAAAGAAAAGAAAAAGACTCCAGGAAGCATCACTACAACAAGCCTTCCTCTAGCAAGCACAAGAGAAAAGAGAAGGGCTTTGTAGCTGAAACTTGGAGTCATACTGAAGAAGAATCTTCATCATCTAGCTCCAGTGAAGATGAAGAAGAAGCTAAGGCAAGGGAAGTTTTCCTTATGGCTATCAATGCCTCTTGCAGCCTATCTGATGCTGAGAAACAAGCAGAACAATCAGATAATGAAGAATATGAATCAGAGGCAGAACAAGTAGTATCCTCCTTTGATTATAATTCTGATAGTTTTAAAATTGAATTCAAATCCTTGTGTATAGATTTAATAAACTCTGAAAAAGAAATCAAAATGCTTAGGGAAAAGACATCTGAACATGAAAACCACATTTCTGAAAATATTAAGTTAAAAGATGAATTAACTCTAGCATAAGAACAAATTATATCACTAAAATCTGAATTAGCTGAGGCAAGAAAACTTGAAGAATCCCTAAATGGGAGAAGCATCAAGTTGATGGACATCACAAGCACAGTTAATGCCAGGCTAAATGACAAGCTGGGCTTAGGTGCCTCATCAAGCCAACCCCCACTAATTCAGAAGAACATCTTAACTATACCCATAAAATTTGTTTCAGAGAAAGGAAAAGAAAAGATAAATGATAATAATGCTAAACAAACAGAACTAAAATCAAAGAATAAGAAAAAGAAAAAGAATAAAAAAAACCCTAATAATAACAATGTTCAACAGATTTCATCAAACTCCGATCGACGAAATATGTACAGTTTGTCAAACTCCAGTCGACGAACACCGAATGCAAACATTCAGTATAATTATTCGTTGAACTATGATCAACGAAACCGGTATGGTTCGTCGACTAGAGATCGACGGATTTGGGGCCCAGAGAATTAACAATTCCATTCTCTAAGTGGAGTTCGATGAACTCATCCCCATTCATCGAACTCAGATCGACGAACGCACCAGAATTCGTCAAACGCAGTTCACCTTAACAAAAACTATAATTCTTTCAGAACTCATAATCAACCTAGATCTTCCTATAATCAATTTAATCAATATATTATACCACCTAAAAGATATCCCCCTTGAGATTATAAATGTCAACCTGAATATTCATATATTTCCAATTTTAGTTATGTGAAGAAATAAGGACCCAAGGTAACCCGGGTCAAGAATAGCTAATATGTTTCTTTGCAGGTGAAAGAATATCCCACCATAGAGCAACAATGGTATCTGGATAGTGGCTATTCTAAACACATGACTGGAAACAAGGACAATCTAATAAACTTCATGTCAAAGGTTGGACCAAAAGTAATATTTGGTGACTCTAATTGTGGCCAGACAGGAGGCTATGGAAAGGTGAAGATTGGAGCTGTCACCTTCAGAAAGGTAGCATATGTAAATAGACTGAAGCATAACCTTATCTCCATAAGTCAGTTATGTGATGAAAGGTTTCAAGTATCCTTTAATAAAACTACATGTATTATTACTTTTTTAGATAACCATATAATATTGACTGGCACTAGAGTAGGAAACATTTACATAGTTAACTTCCAGTCAGCTAAATCTGAAATTTGTTTGTTCAAACAAACTAGTAATAATAATGACCTTTGGCATAGGAGATTAGGTCATGTTAATCTGAAAAACATTGCCAGACTATCTAGGGACAACCTTGTTAGAGGATTGCCTTCTTGCCCCTACAAGAAGGAAAGCCTTTGCAAGGCTTGTCAATTAGGCAAGCAAACTAAAAGTAGTTTTAAATCAGTAAATAAAAGTGACTCACCTAGAATATTGTGCTTACTACATATGGACCTTTTTGTCCCTATTGCAGTACAAAGTCTAGGAGAGAAATCTTATACTTTAGTGATTATAGATGATTTCTTTATATTCACTTGGGTATTATTTCTGAGATCTAAGTCTGAGAACTTCAAGGTTCTTACAGATTTTCTCAAGAACATACAGATTGAGTACTCTACTCTAGTTGCATTGATCAGAAGTGATCATGGTACTGAGTTTGAGTCTCTTCTTATGCAAGAGTTCTGTGAGAAGGAAGGTATCAGGCACTACTTCTCAGCTCCAAGAACACCTCAACAAAATGGGGTTGCTGAAAGGAATAATAGAACCCTAATTGAATCTGCAGGCACATTACTTGTAGATGCTCATTTTCCCCTATCCTTTTGGGTAGAGGTTGTGAGCACATCAAATTATGTACTGAATAGAAGTCTTATACAGAAGTTTAAGAATAAGACTCCTTATGAGCTACTTAAAGGGAAGAAACCTAATGAGGCTGAAATTTCATTGTTCAGCTTTAGGACCATATAAGCCTTGTTTACTTGGGAATATCCTCATTAGTGAACAGACCCTCACTAATGAGGATATTCCCAAGTAAACAAGGCTTATAGGGTCTTTAATAAATCTAACATAAAAATTGAAGAATCTGTACATATTTCATTTGATGAGGCTAATATATTTTACAAGGAGAAAGAAATTTCTACCAGTAATTCTTTGCAGGAACCACACTTGTGTGAGAAGTTAAATGAATTAACCCTCACTAATGAGGCTGTTAGCCATCCTTCTCCACAAATTGCTGAAGACAATGAAGAGGAAGACAATGAAGATGAAGACAATGAAGATGAAGATAGTGAAGAGCCAACAACAACTACCATAATTCCACAAGAGGAATTTATTCCCCAAGCTGTTGCTCAACAAACTCCACCTACTGAATTTGTCACACTTAGAGATCACCGTATATCTCAATTGATTGAAGACATTTCAGTTGGTGTGCAGACCAGGCATCAACTCAACCAATACTTGATGTATGCCTGCTTCATATCTCAAATTGAGCCCCAATCCATTAAAGATGCATAGCAAGATCCCCACTAGATTATTGCAATACAAGAGGAGCTCAACCAATTTGAGAGATGCAGAGTTTGAGATTTAGTTCGAAGACCAAAAGACTACCCAGTCATTGGAACTAAATGGGTATTCAGAAACAAGCTAGATGCCCAAGGTGTTATTATAAGGAACAAGGCAAGGCTGGTTGCTCAAGGCTATAGGCAAGAAGAAGGAATTGACTATGACCAGACATTTGCACCTGTTGCAAGGCTGGAAGCAATCAGAATCTTCCTTGCATATACTGCCTACAAAAAGTTAAAAGTGTACCAAATGGATGTTAAGAGTGCATTCTTGAATGGTGAACTTAAAGAAGAAGTTTATGTGGAGCAACCATTAGGTTTTATCTCTCCAACTCATCCCTCTAATGTTTTTAAATTGCATAAAGCTCTCTATAGTTTAAAGCAAGCTCCAAGAGCTTGGTATGAAATCTTAGTTAGCTTTCTTCTAGAATATAAGTTTTCTAGGGGCATTGTAGATAAGACATTATTCACTAGACATCATAAGGATCAAATCTTGTTAGTACAAATCTATGTAGATGACATTATTTTTGGGTCTACAGATTCCAAACTATGCAAGAGGTTCCCTGCCCTCATGCATTCAAAGTTTGAAATGAGTAGCATGAGTGAGCTCTCCTACTTCCTTGGTCTCCAAGTGAAGTAGCTACCTGATGGCATCTTTATATCTCAATCTAAGTATGCTAAAGAGCTAATCAAAAAGTTTGGGATGTCAGATGCCTCAGTCAAGAAAACACCTATGGCTACAAATACTGTAATTGACTCTGATGAACATAGGAAACCTGTTGATCAGAAATTATATAGGGACATTGTTGGGTCCCTGTTATATCTTACAGAAAGTAGACCAGAAAAAGTACCTCAGGGACATGCCAGTTCCTTGGTATGAGATTAATGTCTTGGTTTTGCAAAAAGTAGTCAACTATGTCTACTTCAACTACTGAAGCAGAATATATAGCTGCTGGCAGTTGCTGCTCCCAGATATTTTGGATTCAGAACCAACTCCTGGACTGTGACTTCAACTTAAATAATTCAACCTTACTATATGATAACACAAGTGCAATTTCCATTGCACAAAATCCAGTACATCATAGTAGGACTAAACACATAGACATCAAGCATCATTTCATTAGAGAGTGTGTGGACAAAAATAAAATTAAGCTTGTCAACATATACACTGATTTACAAAGAGCAGACATCTTCACCAAACCCTTAGATGAAAGGAATCATCTGTTCTTTACAAATCAGCTTGGTATGATCAATGGAGAGGCCGTAATTTAAATTTTTGTCTCCGGTCAAAGATTTTGCCTCAATTCGTCGAACGGAGATCCACAAACTGAGAAGAGTTCTAGATAAATTTGTCGAACTGAGATCGACGAATTCTCTTTGTGTGAAGCTATATTCGTTGAACGGAGATCGACGATATTGCTTCTGAAAATCTTTCGTTGAACGGAGATCGACGAAATGTTTTAACTTCTTATGACTGAGATCGACGAATTCTTTTGTCAATAAAATATTTCGTCGAACCCAGATCGAAGAATTTTTACCTTTCGTTGGACGGAGTCTGCCGCTTCATATTCTAAAAACCATATATCTAGGTTTTCTTCGAGCTTCGTCCCGCGCTTTCTGTTCCCTTGCACTTGATCTTTGTTTTTATTTTGAAGGCGAACTAATGGCGATTCCGGCGAACACTCTTGCTGCGATGAAATTTGACATGGGATTTGACATCAACTTCGAATCATTCCAGCACTCTGACCAGATTTTTTTGGATATTCTGAAATTGTTTGAGGAACAAAATCTAAAAAACTTCATGACCAACCGCATTAAGATAGAAATGACTGAGATTAAGTAATGGGTGTTCACATCTACAACATCAGAAGAAGAAACAATGACAGGGACAATATCTGGTAACGCAGGTTATCTTTCCCCCACCATTTTATCTGAGATTTTTGGTTTGCTGAATGGTAATGAAGAAATAGAGATGGATAGTGATGAGTATGAAAATATGCTGATAAAGATGGGTCACTCTGGAGAAAACCCAAATAAACTGTTGAAGAAAAATCTATCTGCTGAGTATAAATTTTTGCCGGATGTTGTTGGCAAGGTTCTATTGGGCAAACACACCACACATGATTATATCACCAGGCACCAGTTCCTTGTGATGTGTGATCTGGTTAACAAGAAACAGACAAACTAGGGTCAGATATTGTTTGATTTAATAAAGAAGAAAAGTAATAAGATGGAAGTTTGCATTGGAAGGATTCTGGGAATAGTCCTTCAAGAAAAAGCTCCTGAACTACTTGTCTCCACGATAGTGATCATAAATGCCTCAAAAAGGCTTACATCTGCACGTTTTGGCAGATGGGAGAGGAAAATCACAAAGCCATCCAAGGCTTCATCCTCCTCCAGGACTTCTGAGAGCACTAGGGCAGTAACTACCGCTCCTCCACCTCCAGAAGAAATTCCTCCCTCCACCAGCATTCCTTCTCCTCCTTAACCTCAACAACAACAACATCTACCCACACCAATTCCAACACCAGTTCCATCTCTAGAACCTACTACAACTACTCCATCTCCACCTCCATATTCTTCACCTCAAATTCATATCTCTGCAATACCATTTACCTCTATTAAGGATCCATCCTTCAACCTCCTGTCTCATCCACCATCTCCACATCATTCTCCAATTCAGGAACCCATCTCTTCCCCCACAACCATAGTCCAACCTTCTACCACTGCAACTCCTTCAACTTCTATCCCTTCAGTCATCCCCACTGACATACCATCTATTGCTCCAGACTATATACATACAGATATGTCCAGTGCTTCTCTGTATGTTCCAATTGTGGACATCACACTCCTTACTCCTCCTCTGCTCCAGAATCTCTCTGTCATAATTTTTCTGATATAGCTAAAGACCTTCTAGCATTTATTTCTCCCACTCTTAAGAAGCTTATAACTACTGCTATAGCTCCTCTCTCTACTTCAATCACCTCTCTTTCTTCCAGATTTGCTGCTCTGTCCTCTGTCCCTATCTTCTGGAGGACTGGCTTCAGGTCCCCCTGAACCCAGTCAGGGAGAGATGCTCTATGAAGAAGCTCCAGTTCCCCCTATATAGCAGCAGAAGAAGCAGTATCAGACTCTGAAATGACTGATGACTCAGCAGAAACAACTCCTCTTACAGATATAATTCATTTACTTGATTCTGATACAGAGATGGATGACACAGCTACAGCGGAAATAAATACTGTTGGTGATTATATTATAAATCCCACAGTTAATTTGAATTCTTTGCTAGATTCTTTCAGTTTTGTCTACAAAGATTTTCTCCCTAGTTCATCTCATCAGCCTTCTATGGCTATTTTACCATATAGTTCTCCAATAAGTCCTACAGTTATCAAGCAACGCAGGGCCAGCTTTGCAAGAATAGAGCCCACAAGAGTATCATCCCATCCCAAGGCTATTTCTCCTCAGAAAGCTATCTCTTCTACTACATATAAAATGGATGACAGTCCTCTTCCAGATTTAGATGAAATTATTATGGCTGACATTAAAGAAGAAAATAAGTTAATTGCAGAAAGTATTTCTGAAACCATTGTTGCTGAACCAGCTCTTCCAGAACCTTCAGTAAAGCCTCAGGTTGAAAAATAAATTTCCAAAGACATTCTGAAGGCTCTTGATTACTTATTTGACAATCCTCAAGGATCTTCTGATGATGATGATTCTGATGACTCCAACAATGCTAAAGCCAAGAAGAAAGATGCTAAGAAGAGAAAAGGTGCTCCAAAAGCTACTCCTAAGCTTAATCCCACTTATGATACTCCATTCTATATTCCGCAGAACATCACTCCATATCCAGGGATGCCAGCATGGATGTGGCTTTCTAAGAATAAGCAGAAAGCCAGAAAGAAAAGCAGGAGATACTCTCCTCCTCCTCCTTCTCAGAGGGACTGGAGAGGTCCACCTCCTCCTCCCCCTGCTGTTGGTACTTCAAGTAACATCTCTCATAGGTCTACTCCATATGCTAGAACATATCAAAGACAACCTGATAGATCCTCAAGATCACATGGAAGCAGTCAGCAAAGGTATTCTAGCAGCAGCAGAAAATAGCAGCAACAACAACAAGCATCTGAAATTGAAAAAGCTAATAGTCTAAAAAGGCCAGATTCTCCTCCAATCCCATTTGTGGATCCTGAAATAGAAAATACTGCAACAATGGACAGATTCCAAGAGCTTGTTGGATTATCAATGATTAACAAATCTAAAGCTGAAGGGAGAGATCCTTCTCAGTACTCAACTATGTCATCCTACAGAAAAGAATAGTTGAAAAGGTATGAAAAAGGCTAACAAATTTTTCAATGTAGATGCCTATATTAATTTGCATCCAGAGGTTGTTGTACCTAGAGCTACCTTTCTCAACGTAATTGGAGCTGCTGACATGACCATGTCCAAAAGAGATGCAGCCAATCCTAATAGTGAAATCAAATTCACACAACCCTTTGAGAAAGACAGAGATGACAAGGAAAAGCAGCAGAAGAAGAAATGAATATCTTGTTTAGTTGCTATTGTCTAAACTTTATTTGATTTTTGTCACAAAGCTACTATCTATGTACATATCTGATGAATGTTTCAATTTTCTGCCAGATATATTTATTCTGCTTTGTGAATATTTTTCTTTCATTTGTATTAGTGACCTCACCCAAATAGGGGGAGATTGTTGGATCTCTAGTTGAATTTGGGCTAAGTTCACTAATTAGGATATTTGACCCACAATGTATAGCCAGGGTCATGTCTTTGAGTCCTAGAGTTTAGGTTAAGTCATTAGGTTCAACCTTACAAGGACCAGCCAGCAGAAGACCTCAGATTGACTCAAGACTTAGAAGAAATCAAATTCAGTATATAAGTTCGACGTTCGTCGAACTCAGCTCAACGATCATCGATCGCTGATCGACAAACTCAGAGTTAATTCTCTAAGTTGAGTTCGACGATATTCGAGCTCAGGTCGACAAAGTCTGGATTTCAACTTCAACACCCTCTTTCCAGAATATTTTCTCTGAACTCAGATCGACGAAGATAGATTTCTCAGCTCGACGAACTTGGAGCGCAGAATAGGCAAGTTATCTCCAGAATGCAGTTCGCTGAGCTCAGGTCGACGAACAGGCCATCTCAGGTCGACGAAAAGGATTTCTCAGCTCGACGAACTTCAATCTCATGTCGACGCAATCTGTTCTTTGTTCGACGATTTCTGTTGCAGTTCCATACTTAGAATTTTCATCATTTTCTGTCCTTATTTCATATATTATTTGGAAATAATTTCCTGAGTAATTAATGCTCATATTCTCTGAATATAGCCATTATTGGCAGCATTAATTATGGTCTTAATCAGGTTAATTACTTGCTTAATTAATGTGGACAGTTGGGGAAACACATTAAAGAAAATATTCTCTAGCCGATTTTCATTCTCCAGGCAGTCAACATTCATTGCAGACAATTCAAAATTCAAAGGAGTATTTTTGACAGAGAATATAAAAGAGATTTTCTCTTTCAGATGCAAGAACAAGTAATAGAGACAAACAGAGAATACAAAAATAACATTCAAAAATTCTCTATACAGAAAACACTTTGTTTCTCCTTGATCTTACTGAAGAAGAAGAAGAACAATCACTATCAAGAGTCTTCTTCAACTTCAACTCCAGGAGCTTTCAAGGACAACAATCTCTGAATCAGTCAGAAGTTCCTGGATCATCTCAAGTCAAGGAAGAAGACCTACACCCTGAACAAAGCTTGAAGTGATTTCTGAAGGAGCCTTGACAACAACAATCCACTTGTCTTCTTTGTTGAATAGAGAAAGAGAAGAAACCATCAAATCTCTCTCTCCCCACTTGTAAAAGGGTTTATTAACTCCCTTCAAAAGTTTATTTTGGTTTTTGGGCACCTGATCAAAAGCTCAAAGGTGGCAGTCACCTGATCAAAAACCTGCTAATGGATTCCTACCAGGGTGGTAGAAGAGTGGATGTACCCAGGTTGGGGAACCATTATAAAATTTCTTATGTTGTCTGATTGCCCTTTTTCTTATTATTCTTGCTGTGGCTGTGATATACTAGTTTGTTGTGTTGTGGTAGATTAGATTATCTTTTCTTTCTTTTACTACTGCTAGTGTCACCTATTATATTTATTATGATAATATTCAAAAACAGCCAAAGTTTTAACATACTCTATTCACCCCCCCTCTAGACTAATCAGATCTAACCTTTATCTTTCAAACTTCATGCTTCTTCAGCTGTCTTGAAGCATAAGCAATCACATGCCCGTGCTGCATCAATACTGCTCCCATACCTTAATATGACACATCAATGTAAACTTGAAATCATTTCTTCCTGGATAGAAGGGGTAGGATGGGTGCCGTAGTAAGTCTGTCCTTCAGTTATTGTAACGTAGCTTCATACTGGGGTGTCCACTCATACGACACACCTTTCTTTGTCAGAGTTGTAAGAGGAAGGGCAATCTTGGAGAATCCCTTCGAAAACTTGCGATAATACTCAGCAAGTCCAAGGAAACTCTGCATATCGACCGCTGACTTCAAGGTTGCACATTCCTTCACGACACGCACTTTGGCTGGATCCACTGCTAGTCCAGCTCCACTGATCACATGTCCCAAGAAGGCAACTTCATGGAGCCAGAATTCACACTTGCTGAACTTGACAAATAAGGCGTGCTCTTTTAGCTTTTTCAATACCAAGGTCAGATGTTCGACATGCTCTTCCTCTGTCTTTGAGTAGACTAAAATGTCATCGATGAAGACGATGACAAAGATATCTAAATAAGGCTCAGACACCTTGTTCATCAGTCTCATGAAGGCTGAAGGGGCATTTGTGAGCCCAAACGGCATCACGGTGGACTCGTACAAGCCGTACCATGAGCTAAAACTTATTTTCTGAAAGTCCTCCTCTTGTATCCTCAACTGATAATACCCCGAGCGCAGATCCAACTTGGAAAACCAATGCGCTCCTACCAATTGGTCGAAAAACTGTCGATCCGAGTAGTGGATAAGTTTTCCATACCATCAGTCGATTGAGCTCCTGATAGTCTATACATAATCGTAAGGTCCCATCCTTCTTCTTAACGAACTGAATGGGGGCTCCCCAAGGTGATGAGCTGGGGTGAACAAAATCTGATTCCACCAGTTCTTGCAACTAAACTCTATACTCTACGCGTTACTTAGGGGATATGGGATAAGGGGTCCTGGACACGGGCTTGGCAACCGGTACTAGCTTAATTTGAAAATACACCTCTCTATGCGGGGGTAATCCTGGTAATTTTTCAGGAAATACCTCAGGAAAATCACGCACCAATCGCACACCCTTAATATCTATGTCTTCTCTTTCAATTCGAAACATATCATGTAAACTTCATCCCCTCTCATGTGGGCTTTCAAGGCTTGAATTGAAGATAGTAACAAGCGTGGAGCGAAGTTTATACCTTGGCAAATGACCTCAGTGTCTCCATGTCTCAAGTAAATCTTCTTCTCCGCGCAGTCAATTCTTGCGTAATGCCAATCCAACCACGCCATGCCCAGAATGAGATTGAATTCTGGCATCCTCAAACCTGTGGCATGGGTATCGAAGATCTTTCCCCCAAGGAGTATCTCCAGTTCGCACTTGGCAGTTGCGGTCATCTCAGAGCCATCTGGGAGGTGTACTCTTCGAGCAATACCAGTGAAATATTGCACCCCTTCTAAGTCTTTAATGAAGTCTGCTGACATAAATGAGTGTGATGCATCGGTATCGAATAACGTATAGGCTAGTTTCCCGCCAACCATTACGGTGCCAAGTACCAATAGCAAATACTCAAAGCTAGACCTCTAGTACATCTTAAGCATCTTAAGGTGAATACTGAAAGTGTGTTAATTAACTGTAACATACCTGCAATCACCTCCTGAGGGTTCCGCTGATGCGTCATGTCCAGCACAAACACATGATCTCGAGCAAGTCCGAGTTTTCTTCCTCGTGGTGCTCGTCCTCGACCACGTATATGTCCCTGCCCTCATGGAGCTTCCAGAGGGAGAGCAAGAGGAGAATTCTCGACTAGTTGTGCAAAGTGACGTCGGATGTGGCCCGGTTGGTTGCATTGGAAGCACACACGCTCAAACTGCCCTTCAGGTTGTTGGAATTGTTGAAGCTGTGGAGGTGGAGGCAATGCTGGTGGTTGTGGGACCGGGTGCTCCGTTCTAAAATTCTGGTGGAAACGCCCGCCACCAATCTGGTATCCTCTTCCACATTTGTAGTCATGGCTCCTTCTATTACTGGGGCCATCCTGCATCACACCCTCAGCGGGTCTCTTACCACTTCCCAAGTGGTCTGCCTCTAGCCTCTTTGCCATGTCAATTATCTCTGCTAAGCTGGAGTCTGCTATAAACAAAAGGGCTTATCTCATGGAGTCTTACATGCCTTTGTAGAACCTTTTGGCATATCCTCTGTCGTCCAACTCATAGGAGTCAGTAAATCTAGCCAGATGTTGAAACTCCCACTGGTATTCCGTCACTGACTTGGATCCCTGCTTCAGCTGTAGGAACCTTTCTTCAAGTTCATCTCGAGCAGTCAAAGGTATAAAGTGCTCTAAGAAAGCTTCAGAAAACTCGCTCCAACTAATATTCGTGTAGACTCTTCCTTGGAAAGTGGAGCCCATGAGAGACTTCCAAAACCTTTTTATAGGTAGATCTAAAAGTGTCACTACCAGGGTCACAACCATATTGTTCGGACATCTAATTCCCGCCAATAGTTCTTGCACGGTGTCGAGCCATTCCTCTGTAAGCACCACCGACTCTGTCCCAAGGTAGGCAGGAGGGGAGAGATCTCGGAAGGTGCTCAACCAATTAGAGCCCGGTGCTTGTTGTTGTACAGGGGCTTGTTGGGACCTAAAGGCATCCAAGATAGCTGTGAGCTTATGTCCTAGCTCTGATTGCTGAAACTGTGCGGGTACGGATAGGGCAGGAGTGCCCCCCACTGGCTCACCATGCACTGGGATATACATGTAAGGTACAAACCTAAGGTCAGGTTGGCAAATCGTAGGGTAAAAATTGGACATACTTAGTGTGAATTACATATGGGCACACCACTGCTTCCTCTTATACATTTGTAAGACCCCCCTCCCGAAACACAAAACATTGCATGAGATGAGTATTATGCCCAGAACAGCCACCTTGCGGTAGCGTAAACACGCGCTAACCTGTACCACAAGACGCCTATCCTGCCGGCTATAACCAATATCAACCAATGCCAACCCAACCAAGAATATAAATTAGAAGCCAATCCACATATAAGTAAAATAATCCAAAAAGTACATCAATAAAAAGAAGCTACAACAAGATTCTATAATATAAGAGTATGAGTAAAACTTGCCCAAAGGGGCTACATAATGAGTCTCTCAAAACTCACATCAGTCACTGACGGTAGCGACGACACCATTCTTTCAGGCCATGTCATCCTGGCCTGGTTGTCCTGCTGCATAACCTGCTGCTGCTCTGTCTACGGGGTTTTCTCCTAAAAAGGAAGACGTAGCAACCGTTAGTCATAAGACTAAATGTCTATCACATCTGCTCCCCCGGTGACTCCTCAGCACCCGATAGAGAAAAGAACAAGGGTACAACATATATAAATAAAATAGTAGTATAAATAGGTTGTATAGAGTGAGCAGTATTAAGTATATCAGCGGTATAATAAATGAGTAAAGCTACAACAGAAAGTAACTCAACTTATATGAATTCCCATACAAATATATAAGTTGAGTATCAGCTGAGTAGTAAAGTAACTCATCTTATAAAGTGCCCATACAAACTTATACAATGAGGATCTTGTGTATGAAATGTAATGTAATGTCATGAGTGCAATGCAATGACTCACCCATGATCACGCACATGCAACTGCTATGTCGACATAGACTTGTAGTTCCCACTTTTCAAGTAGGTAGCTAATGTCTCAGACGTCAACCGTCGTGGCTAGGAGGTGATAGTAGAGCAGGCTTCTCCACTACTAGGAGGGCATCCACACCACCAAGCCTAGGCCTCCATATGCCTCAATGCTAAGAACACAACAGCGGAGCTCACAAGCGTACTACAGCTTAGAAGGGGTCACGAGTAGATGTGTACCAAGAGCCCAACCCAATTGTCCTATATTCATGGCATGGAAGGTGCCTCTGTGAACAAATCACCAAAGGACCAAGGCCAATCGTCCACTAGCACAGAGGGTGCCTTGGGAATTGAGAACCGAGGACCATGGCCCAATCGTGCAAGTCTAGTTGTCAACTCCCATCGGTGTGACCACTGGCAAGCCCGTAGACCTGCTACACTATCCTAACCCAGGATTACGACACCGCGTGTCAACTCACACCACATGCATTTCACATACAGGGCTCCACATTGAGCCCCCTTTTCATTATTCACATTTTGTGCTCAATAGCACGTAATAGCTCCACACCGAGTCTCTTACCAATACATAATTCCAGTGCGGCAACACACACGCACTTTCAACCCTTCCACATTTTCGTGCATCCAAGCACACCAAGGGTTCACCATCAACATAATGGTACTCCACGCATATTCTCCAACTAATTGGTTATCAAATTACATGTATATTATGATCACATGACTTTAACGTCACTGGTTACAATTCTTTTACCAAGTTCGAACTATTCGTGTACATATGAATCTACCAATTAAAAGCCATCAACCATTTGTTCATCGTGATTACTACAAGTTATGCACAACAAACTTCAAGTCAACCTCATCATTATTCAATGTATTACCATTATAAAGTACAACCATATCGATTCACGTATTTAAATCATTCCTACCATCCCAACTCGTTAAACCATTCGTTCACTAACCTCCACCAAATCACCTCGATCAAGTACACTTTACTACACCTTTTGTTCATTAGGGATCTATCCAACAAATATCATTAACATATTTTATCACAATTACTTATAGAATAAATTCAACAAAACATTTACGTTACTGTATTACAATCTTTCTACCAAAACCAAAGCCGATACAAAACAAACATGAGAACTATATATGCAGGATTGATTACTGTACAACAACTTCGATCGGGGATTCCCGAGGCTACATGAATTAGGTGAAGGAGTGTAACCCCTCGTTGGAAAGGTATTTCCAAGGGCTACGACTTTTGTGTTTAGTCGAAAGCCCAGAGCTGGCCGCATCATGTCTGAAAATGGCCTCGAATTTTCGGCATGCAGAAAACATATTTCTACGCGCATCTTAAAGCAGATCGAACGTCATCGGTTCGTCTGCTTCCTCCAAGCAAAGTTTCAAAACAACATCCAGAGTTTCTCCTACCTTTTTTACCCTCATATGGTCACTTCTCTTCACGAAACCAGTCCACAAACTTCATTTGAAGTGACGAGAGGTTGAAGAATCTAATTCCTAGGACACAAGTCCTAGTATGGCCTCTTCCTATAAACCTTCTTCTCACAAATCAAGACTCTTTTGAGTCGATATCTCTCTTAGGAATAACTAGAGATCTAGCACCAAGGGAGAGGGTAGGAAGCTCACCTCATTTTCGCTGTTTTCACCGTTTCCAGCCATGGATCTTGTCACCCTTCTTGGCGGCATCTTCTTCTCCTTGGTTGGTGTTTGTTCTTCACGAGAAAGAAGAGGAATAGAGGATTTCTTCCAGAATCTGCCAGCTTCACTGTTCCGTTAGCTTGGCAGAGACGGTTGCCCGGCAAGGTGATAAAAGAAAAGTAGGCTATGGTTTTCCTCAAGTCCCTTTTTATAATAAGAGATTAGGGTAACTGCCTAGCCACATGTCAGCCTGACATTGGATCGCCAATCATCACATTAAATGAGTCATTTTGAAAGGACACAGCCTGAAAATTCGCTAAGGGAGAATTCTGTGCTCGACGAATTCTGATCGACTTTTATCGAGCTCTGCTCGACAATTCGTTGAGCTCTGCTCGACGATGTTCGTCGAGATCTGCTCGACGTTGTTCGTCGAGCTCTGCTTGACGATGTTCGTCCAGCTCTGCTCTACATTTCGTCGAGCTCTGCTCGATGATGTTCGTCGTGCTCTACTCGATGATTTTTGTGCAGAGCTCAATGATTTTCGTCGAGCTCTGGTCACTACTCATGTCGCATGTAGTCTTGGATTGGGCACACACGGGTAGGGACACGCCCATGTCATTACCCGTGTCCTTCTCTGGAAGGATCACAAAGAAGGCGCAAAATTTACGAAGGCACCACACGGTTAGCGACACGCCCGTATCACTACCCGTGTCCTTCTCGGGAGGAATCTACAGCTCCTTCCCCACTCAGGTGCAAGCCTATTGATATGAAGCAGCAAACAGGGCCGAAAATTCGCCTAAGGCAAAAAAGCATTGAGTTCAGTCAATGCTCTCAACCCCTACAACAGCCAAAAAATCTATGTGCAAAAGCGTTGAGTGCACTCAACGCCGCGTTGAGTGCACTCAACGCACTCAATGCCTAAAGATGGCAGAACTTAAATTTAAAAGCGTTGAGTGGCGTCGAGTGCACTTGACGCACTCGACACCTTTCAGCTTAATGGCATTGAGTGCACTCAACGCACTCAACGCCATGTTGAGTCCACTCAACGCCAACTCTCTAGGATAATTTCTAAGTCCTAATTCGTCGAGTGGTGTTGAGTCCACTCAACGCCAACTTTCCAGAATAATTTCTAAGTCCATATACTCGACGAATTCATCCAATTTTCGACGAACAATATTGGTCTCAACTTCATAAACCATACTCGACGAAAATACCTCAGCTATGGCCGGAAACATTCTAAGCTAAATGGCGTCGAGAGCGTTGAGTCTCGACGTTGAGTGGACTCAACACTCTCAATGCCTTAACCGCCAGGAACTCCAAGTTATATGGCATCGAGAGCGTTGAGTACACTCAATGCTCTCAACGCCTTAATCGCCAGAACATGCCAAGTTATATGGCATCGAGGTCATTGAGTCCACTCAACGCACTCAACGCCTTAACCCCCAAAAATAAACCAAGTTAAATGGCGTCGAGTGCATTGAGTCCACTCAACGCTCTCGATGCCTAACCCGCTAGGATTTCAAAGTCTAATGGCATTGAGTGCGTTGTGTCCACTCACACTCTCGACGCCTATCCCGCCAAAAATTTCTCCAAGATTATTCCTGATCTAAATCAATGCTTCCCGAACTATAGCCAATTCTCTTAGCTCAAAACACGTGCGAGGGGTCTGGCACGAAATGGGACATTATAGAAGGAGTGAAGAATCACCACAAGGGAAAGAAGAAAGAGAAGTCCCTTGTGGCCAATAAGGAAAAGACCTGGTATGACTCTTCCTCTGGGTTAGAAAGTGAAGAAGAAGAAGCTACATTGGGCTAAAGGTTGTTGCTGAAGGAGAACCTAAAGAATACCCTGCTGCTAGGATAGGGATCAGGGCCCCTCTGTCAGATTAAGATAGTGACTCAGAGGTTGATGAAGATGAAGAAGAAGATGCTCAATGCCATGGACTGATGGCAATGATAGATGAAGAGAGCATCCAGGCTCAGCCTGGATAAGCTCAGGTAAATGCTAGATCTTAACCTTCTATTTCAAGTCATGAGGCTAGCTCAGACTCTGAAGCTCAATCATCAAGGGATGAAAAGGATTCAGATTCTGAGGATGATGTCAAATCCATAATTGCCAAGTATAGAGAACTTCTTGAAGCATTCAAGAGGTGCAAGCTCCTTGCCAAGAGACAGGAAAAAGAGCTTCTCAGTCTTAAAAGCAAGTGTGAAGACCAAGAATAAGCCCTCACTGACATGGCTGCACAAACAGCCCAGCTCGAGGAGATCATTGACTGGGAGTCTGTGGTAAGAGTCTCAAATGAGAAACTTATCTAGAAACTTGAAAACGATCTCCTAAATGAGAAATTGCTGGTGACCAAGTTTTCTAAGCCAAACACTGTGCTTCCCATAATTGACACCCACCTTACCCAAGTGGGTAAGAAAGGGTTAGGATTTAAGGGACCTTCTAGACCTTCCAATCCAAAAGGAAAGGGAAAGGGAAAGGCACCAGTAGTGCCTCTAACCTCATTGCCTCAAATTCCCTTTCAAAAAGTCTTGTTGCCTTCTAACAAGTATGTCCATGAAAGGTGTCATGGTCAATGGGAGAATGGCAGATCCACTTGTATGAACCAATGTGGACCTGGCCAAGGTGGAAGATACAGCCATGTGAGAGACTTTAAGACTTCCCATGAGGAGATTGAAATGGATAATCCTGGACCATTTGTTTTTGGTTCCCCGGCCCCAAAACTCAAGGATATTGCTACTACAGGAAATCTGAGTCAACCAGCAAAAGTAATGACCCAATGTGAGTCTTCTGTCGTGGATGGGATGACAGTTTTTGATGCTATCAGATGCATGCTAGCTGAAAAGAGACATGCAACAGGTGGATCTCAGAAAAGTCCAAAACAGCCAGCTGAAAGACTCTCCTTCAATCGAACGACTGCTGGAAGAAAACAGAAATGTACAGCAACACATCTTCCCACTGTCCATGGAGCAGTCAAGCCAAGTGCTGATCCTAAACAGAAAAGAAGATATAATATCTATGAATGCTGGTACTGTGGCAAAGTGGGCCACTATACTGTAGATTGGTGGCACAATCCTTCTATGTCCAGAGGTTGCCAACATGTCAGAAATACTGTAGGAAGGCATGGTTATTTTCAGGTTAATGTGAACCTAGGGCGCAATAGAAATTTGGGTCCTAAGGTGATATGATTTGTATTATTTTTAGGTTAGTTCAGGTACCAATTACCCTAAATGGTACTTGGACAGTGGATGTTCCAGGCACATTGAAAGTGCAGCTAGATCAGATATACTCTAGAGGGGGGTGAATAGAGTATATGGTGCTTGAAAACTTGTTACAACAATTATTGTAATCTGAGTGAGCAGGAAAGTAATTATTAAATCTAATCACAGAACTAAACTAATCACAAAATAATCACAGAACAATCACAGCCAGAAACAAAAATAAAGACAAGCAAGCTAGAAGATATAAGGAAATATAGTGGTTCCCCTAAACTTGGGTACATCCACTCTTCTACCACCCTAGGTAGGAATCCACTGCAGGATGAGTTGATCAGGTTTCCTGGGCACCAATGAGCTTTTGATAAGGTGCTCAAAAACCAAATCAGATTTTTTGATCAGGTGTCTTGCCACCAATGAGCTTTTGACAAGGTGCTCAAAAACCAAGCTCAAACTTTTGAAGGGAGTTTGAGAAACCCTTTACAGAGATGGGGGTGAGAGAGTGATGGAAGTCTTCTCTTTCTCAAAGCAACTGAGAAGACTATGTGGATTTGATGGTGTCAAAGCTCCCCCTGAGTCCGTGAGATGTTCAGGAAAAGAAGCTTTGCTGTAGGGTGATAGGCCTTCAGAAATTGATCTCCAACAAAAGATAATTTCAACAACAACTGAAATGTTAGGTGTCTGGAGTCTTGAAAGATGTTGGCCTTGAACACTTGAGACAAGAGAGATCAGAAGATTTCAGAAAGTTTGATCTCCTTGGATGTGTGTTCTTCAGAGAATTCTTTGAGACAGAGAATATTTTGTTCTTGTTCTTCTTGTCCGTGTTCTGAGGATTATTGATGTCTGAGAGAGATTCAAAAAAAACTTGTCTTTTATTCTCTGATACTGAATAGAAGAAACATCCTCTGTCAAGAATAGCCATTGGCCTGCATTAATTGAATCCTTAATTGCAGAATGTCTTCTGGAGGAAAGTCCACAGAAATATTCCTTGAAAATCCCTTGAAACTTGGTCCAGAAATAAATGAAAACGGCTAGAAAATCTTCTGAATTAATTGCAGAATAACTCCTTAACTGATCTGAGTTTGAATCTTGAAAAATCCTTGAAGTCATCAGAAAACGTCGAACTGAGCTCTGCTATCATCGAACTGAGCTCAGCGATATGGATTTATACATCAACACAATATCGTCGATCTGAGCTCAAAGATCGTCGAACTGAGCTCAGAGATAGAGATCCAATGCTGAGTCAAGATCGTCGAACTGAGCTCGCAGATCGTCGAATGGAGTTCGACGATTTGTGGAAGTTGAGCTCAGCGATCGTCGAATGGAGTTCGACGATCTGTCGAAGTTGAGCTAGACGATCGTCGATCAGAGTTCGACAAATCGTCGTGCTGAGCTCGACGATATAACTTAGTCTCAAACTGAAAAAGTCTTGGTCTTGAGGGCAGCTTCCAAACTTAGACTTCTAACCCTTAGACTCAATTCTAATTGACCTTTAGATCTATACAGGAGGTCAAAAACTGGTTTCCTAGAGACATAGTGATCCTGACCCAAATTAGTAATAGGGTGTTCCAACAATCTCCCCCTATTTGGGTTAGGATTACTATTTACAGAGTTTGGAAAAATTAAAATAACAACATACAAGCAATAATATAGAAAAGCAAAAAGATGGACATTGCAGAACCACAAATATATATATCATCCCAGATAATAATCAGAAGTCAAGAGAGATTGTCACCTTACATAATCATTTCTTTTCCTTGCTCTTAATGAGTTTGATTTCTCTATTGGGGTTGAGAGCTTCTTTCTTTGATCTTGTATCATCTGCTGCACCCAAAGAAGTTTGTTGTTTGGGCCTGGGAACTATAGCTTCAGGATGCAGCTCCATGTATCTATCAGAATCAAAGAATTTGCTTGACCCATATCTTTCCAACTCTTTCTTTCTCTGTTCAGACATTGTAGTGATGTTGGAAGAGTCTTTGCCTTGCTCTCTAGCTTTCTTAATCTGGTCCAGTGCAGCAAGCTCTTTCATCATTGCAGTCCAAGCAGCTGGATTGTTCTCAAGGTCTTCAAATGGCACTGATGGCTCATATCTATTGGATGGATTGTCCTGAGGAGGCCTGGATGAAACTGTTTCCTTCAATTTATAGGGAAAAGGACCAGAGGTTGTGTCAGATGAGATTTGTCCTTCCCTGGAGTAGGGATGTTGCCTTGAGTATCCTTTAGAATAAACCTGAAATTCTCTTTGATTGCCTCTATATCCTCCTCTTCTGGATTGAGAACCCCTGGACTGGCTTCCCCTATGATAGGATCTGGCATGTGGCTGATAGGGGGTTTGACTTCTAGCAGGGGGTTGAGCAGCTGAACTTCCACCTGCACCTGCATTAGGAGGAGGAACTAGATCTTGAAACACAGCAGCAGCAGCAGTAACAAAAGAAGAGGAAGCAGCAGATATAGCAGGCAGGCTCACTTTATAGGGCATCTCCCCCTGCCTAGATTCAGACAAGGTTGGATCAAGGCACACTGCTAAAGGGACTGCCTGAGGGAATAAAGAGGAGAGCCTGGCAGAAAGAGCTGCCACTGACTGGATTAATGGAGCCAAGGAGGTCTCCAAAAGAAGAGATAGCCTGGGGGTTAGCAATTCATAAAGCCTGTCAGCAAGGGCTGGAATATCTACCTGCTCAGTAGTGACTGGAGCAGAGGTAGAGGATGGAGGTATAGCTGTTGATGATGGTAGAGGAGAGCTAGTGTATTGGGGAAGAGATGGTTGAGGTGTGGGTAAGGTGGTGATGGAGGACAGTGGGATGGAAATAGATGGTGTGAAGGTGGGTTGATCAATGATCTCTTGCAGAAGGTCTTGGTAAGATATTGAGGATGAGGGTAGCTCAGGAGGAGAGGATGGTGAGTCATTCATGAAAGAGTCATCAATGAGGTTGAAGGATGGAATGGAGGGTGATGAAGTGATATCTGGTTGAGGGTAGGAGTATAAAGGATGGAATTGTTCTTCTGTTGTTGGTAGAGTAGGGATTGGAGATGGTATGGATGTAGGAGATGGGCTGGAGATGATGATGGTGGATGGAGTTTGAATGGTAGATGGAATTGGAAGAGATGGAATTGGAGGAGGAGGAGGAAAGGCATCAGCAGGCAGGTCAGCTGCAGGGGAAGAGACCTGAGGGGAAGTGACTCTGATAGTCCTGTGCCTGAAGGAGTGCTGGAAGAGGGCCTGCTAGGCTTGATGATCTGCCTGTCCCATTTACCAAAGAGGGCACAAGACAGTCTCTTGGAAGCATTAATGTGTATCCCAGATGATACCAGCAATGCAGGGCACATATTCTGCAGAAACAGGCCTAAAATTCTTCCAAAATTTACAAAACTCTTGTTAATTTTCTTCTTAATTAGGTCAAAGAAGACCTCTCCCCAGTTCAGATTCTTCCTGTCCACTATGGCTCCCATTAAGCAGAGCTGATACCTTGAAATAGTATCATGAGCAGAGTGCTTAGCCAGTAGGACTTTCCAAACTACATCAGCCAGGAATCTATATTCCACAGACAGATTCTTTTTTAACAGCTTGCTAGGGTTAGCCTCAGAATGACCCATTCTGGCAAGCAAGTCAGCATATTCTTCTTCAGACAAATCAGTAGAATCTCCACCAGTACTTAACTCAAAAACCTCTGTCAGAATTGCTGGGGTCAAGGGTACCTGTGTGCCAGAAATTGACCCAACAATGGTGTTTTGATCCTGATTGTGGGCAGTGTAGACCCACTCTTTAATCTCATCAGAAGCAAGCTTAATCCTTGTGGTCATGATTGCAGCGAGTTTTTGCTCTTTGAATAGCTCTAAGATATCCTGAAAAACCTGATCTGTCGTGCTGAAGGACTCCATGTCTATGTCAAAGCCGGCATCAAATTTCATGGCGGCGAGAACAGCAACAGAAACAGCCATAGTTACCTGCAAAGATTCAACAAACAAAACGACCAAGTGCAAAAATGTTTGGAGGGAAAGAAAGTTTTTGCAGAGAAATCGAAAGCGCAAAGGAGAACGACGGCGAAAAATGAATTTTATATTAGGGTTCGACGCAGAAATGGAAAGATCGTTGAACTCAGTTCGACGATAGGGGCTTCTAAAGGAATCTGAAGAGTCTTCAACATCGTCGATCTCCGTTCGACGATATTGGAGAGCGTCGAGCTCTGTTCGACGATCGTTCAGAGAACAAAATCGTCGAGCGCCGTTCGACGATCGCTGACCGGAAGAGATAGTTTATACTATCTGAGAAACGCTGAACTCAGTTCGACGTTTTCAGAAATCGTCGATCTCTATTCGACGATCTGGGGGAAAATCGTCGAGCGCAGTTCAGAGACCAGAAAAACTCTAGACACTAAGAAAAATCAAGATGTTTGCCTAGTCTTGGTCAATTTTTAAACTTATAAAATCTTGGATATTATTTAAGAATTCCTCCATCTAACATTCCTAACTGATTTAGGAAGAAGGTGTGTTTCTTTTCATCCAAGGGCTTGGTGAAAATATCTCCCCTTTGTAAATCAGTTGGGATATATTGCAGTTCAATTTTATTCTTTTCAACATTATCCCTTAAAAAGTGATGCCTAATCTTTATGTGTTTTGTCCTACTATGGACGACTGGATTTTGAGCTATAGAAATAGCACTGGTGTTATCACAAAAGATTTTAGACTTCTCTAAGTTGTAGCCATAGTCTAGGAGTTGGTTTTGAATCCACAAGATTTGTGAACAATAACTGCCTGCAGCCATATATTCAGCTTCAGCAGTTGAGGTTGACACAGAAGTTTGTTTCTTACAAAACCAAGAGATAAGTCTGTCACCAAGGAACTGACAAGTTCCACTGGTGCTTTTCCTGTCAATTCTGCGTCCAGCATAATCAGCATCAGAAAATCCAGTTAAATCAAATGCTGAATCTTTTGGATACCAGAGACCTAGATTTGGACAACTTTTAACATACCTGAGAATCCTCTTTACTAATGTTAGGTGTGACTCTCTAGGGCTTACTTGGAACCTAGCATATATACATGTAGCAAACATTATATCTGGTCTACTAGCTGTAAGGTACAGTAAAGAGCCAATCATTGCTCTATATGTTGTCTGATCAACAGGTTTCCCATGTTCATCAGCATCCAATACAGCATTAGTAGGCATAGGTGTTTTCATACAAGATGCTTCAGACATGCCAAATTTCTTAACCAATTCATTTGCATACTTGGTTTGAGAGATAAAGATGCCTTCAGCATGCTGTTTGACTTGCAATCCTAGGAAGAAGGATAGCTCACCCATGCTACTCATTTCAAATTTAGAATGCATTAGGTTGGAAAACCTTCTGCACAATTTTGAGTTAGTAGAACCAAAAATAATATCATCTACATAGATCTGTACTAGTAGGGTATGGGACTTATGGGTTCTAATGAAAAGAGTTTGGTCTACTCTACCCCTTATAAATCCATTTTCCTAAAAGGAAGCACGCTAGGGTCTCATACCATGCTCTTGGAGCTTGCTTGAGACCATATAATGCTTTGTTCAATTTAAAAACATAATCAGGATAAGTTGGAGAGATAAAACCTGGAGGTTGTCTGACATATACTTCTTCTTTGATGTCTCCATTTAGAAATGCACTTTTGACATCCATCTGATATACCTTGAATCCTTTATGTGTTGCATAAGCCAAAAAGATTCTGATAGATTCCAATCTTGCAACTGGTGCAAAAGTCTGGTCATAGTCTATTCCTTCTTCTTGAGAATATCCCTGAGCAACTAGCCTTGCCTTGTTCCTTACAATTACTCCTTGATCATCCAGTTTGTTTCTGAACACCCACTTTGTTCCAACAATGGAGTGATCCTTAGGCTTTGGCACTAGTTCCCACACTTTGTTCCTTTCAAATTGATGCAACTCTTCTTGCATTGCAATGATCCAGTGTGGATCTTGCTCTGCATCTTGAATGAACTGAGGTTCAATTTGAGATAGGAAGCAGGTGTGCAACAGGTTTTGGTTGACCTGATTTCTGGTTTGCACACCAGCTGAGATGTCCCCAATTATTTGGGAAATTGGATGGTCTCTTGATGTTACTAAATCAACAGGGGGTGTTGATTGTTCACCAGCCTGTGTTGTTGTTTCCTCTTGTGGTACAATAACTGGCTCTTCAAGTTGTTCTTCAATATGTTGAATACTTTCTTCATCTTCACTGCTTTCATCCCTTTGAGTAACCTGTAACTTGTTCAAGTATTCAACAAGAGAATGTTCCTGCAAAGGTTCTATGGTAGAAGGGATCTTCTCCTTGAAAGACATGTTAGATTCATCAAATGATATGTGAACAGATTCCTCAATTTTTAGAGATGATTTATTATAAACCCTATAAGCCTTGCTGATCATGGAGTATCCCAGAAACACTCCTTCATCAGCTTTAGCTTGAAATTTTGCTAAATATTTCTTATCATTATTATGTATGTAGCAAATACAACCAAAAACTCTAAAATAATCAACTTTAGGTTTCTTCCCTTTGAGTAATTCATAGGGAGTCTTTCCCTTTAGTTTATGTATCAAACTTCTATTCAGCACATAGTTGGAGGTGTTCACTGCCTCTGCCCAAAAGGATAGAGGAAGGTGAGCATCTGACAACAATGTAGTGGCAGATTCAATAAGGGTTCTATTTTTCCTTTCAGCTACCCCATTTTGTTGAGGAGTTCTAGGAGCTGAGAAAGTATGCCTGATCCCTTCATTCTGACAGAACTCTTGCATAAGAAGAGAATCAAACTCTGTCCCATGATCACTTCTGATCAGGGCAATGTGAGTATTGAACTCAATCTGTATACATTTGAGAAACTCTGTCAGACACTTAAAGTTATCAGACTTCTTCCTTAGAAAGAACACCCAAGTGAATCTAGAGAAGTCATCTACAACTACTAAAGTGTAAGATTTCCCTCCTAGGCTTTGTACTGTGATGGGTCCAAAAAGATCCATGTGTAACAGATACAATATCCTAGGTGAATCACTCTTATTAAGTGACTTAAAACTGTTTTTAGTTTGCTTGCCTAATTGACAAGCCCTGCAGAGTCCTTCCTTCTTGTAGGGGCCAGAAGGTAGTCCTCTAACAAGGTTGTCCTTGGATAGCCTAGCAATAGTTCTAAGGTTTAGGTGTCCTAGTCTCTTATGCCATAAAATATTTGGTCTACAAACAGAATTGAACAGGCAAATATCTACATCTGTTGAAAGAAAATCTACTAGATAGATGTTACATTTCCTTTTACCTGTCAACACAGTTGTGTTGTCCTCTGACTTGATTTTGCATAATGCTTTGCTGAAGGTCACCTGGTAGCCTTCATCACATAGCTGACTGATGCTTATTAAGTTGTGCTTCAGTCCTTCCACATAAGCTACCTTCTTGAATGTTACTGATCCAATCTAGACTGCACCATATCCTTTAGTCTGTCCAAAGTTTGAATCACCAAAGATAACTTTGGGTCCAAGCTTGGCTCTAAAGGATGTGAGGTTGTCCTTGTTTCCTGTCATGTGCTTAGAGCACCCACTATCCAAGTACCATTGCTGGTTAGATGTTGGATAGGTCTTCACCTGCACATAATGCAATTCGTTTATTTTTGACCCAGTTTACCTTGGGCCTAGGTTGATAACCTTTAAATTTTGAAATAAAAGACATCTCAGGTTGACTCTTATATCCTTCAGGATGATATCTTCTTGGAGGTATAATCCATTCAGTATAAGTGTTAAATATTTGGGATGAAGGACCCTTAGGATTGGATTTTGATTTGCCCTTGAAAAAATTTCCAGAGCTCTGACCTCTGTTCGACGATTGTAGAGCTGCGTTCGACGATCTTGGCTCAGATCGTCGAGCTCCGTTCGACGGTCGACTATAGCAGAGTTCAGGAACTTGAGATCGTCGACCTGAGTTCGACGATTTTGCCTGAGATCGTCGATCTGCGTTTGGCGATCGTCGATCTCCGTTCGACGATTTCTGCTGGGACTTAGTTTTCTTGGGCAGATCAGAATTTTTCCTAGCTACCTCTACAACTCCCTTTCCTTTATCAGAAATGAATTTGATTGGAGTTGTTAGAACTATGGGTTGGCTGGATGAAGCACCCAAGCCCAGTGTACTATTAAATCTGGAGTTCACTATGCTTGTGATGTCCATCAGCTTGATACTTCTCCCATTAAGGGATTCTTCAAGCTTCTTGGCCTCAGATAGCTCACTTTTCAGTGAAGCTATCTGCTCCCTACAACACTCCAACTCCTGAGAGAGTTTGAGGTTTTCTGACTTTAAGGTATTATGTTCAGATAAATGATTTCTGAGAGAGATAATTTCTTTCTCAGATTTTAGCAGGTCTAAACATAATGCTTTAAACTCAGATTTAAAGTCCTCTGAATTAAAATCAAATGAACTAATTACCTGATCTTCTTCAGGTTGAGTCTCTGAATCTGACTCTGACTCTTCTTCATCTGAATTATGTTGCGAGGCATTGATTGCCATCATGCAGAACTCTTTCTCTTCTGCATCATCTTCATCATCACTGGAGCTGGATGAGGCTTCTGACTCCTCTTCAGTCTCACTCCAGGATTCAGCAACAAACCCCTTTCTTGTGTGTTTGTTTTTGCTTGAGGAGGGTTTGTCATTGCCATTCCTCTTGGAGTCTTTCTCCTTTCTTCTTTCTTTCTTGTCCCTTCTGTCCTTGTTTTTGTTTTCTGGACAGTCAGGAACAATGTGCCCTAGTTTCCTGCAACCAAAGCAAACAATTTCTTTATTATTAATTGACTTATCATACCTTGGCTTATCATGCTCCTTGTATGATCTCCTTCTGAAGTCCTTTCTGCCATCTTGTAAAATCTTTTGGCCAACAGACTGAGCAGTTCATCATTGCCTGTGACTTTGTCTTCAGACTGATCTTCAGTTGCCTTGAATGCTATTGTTTTCTCTTTTCTTGTGGCTGGTGAGGCAACCTTCTGTTCTTCTTCTCTATTCTTGATGAGTAGCTCATAAGATTTAAGCTTACCCAATAGAGCTTCTGGCATCCTTGATTGGCCAGATTCTTGAATCCCAAGTGCTAGGGAAGCACATTAGAATTTTGTCATTGAGTTCAGTTAGTGAGATCTCTTTGTCCAAGGTCCTGAGTTCACTGACTATTAGACTGAGCCTGTTGTACATATCTCCCACTGACTCAGTTTCTCCCTTCTTGAAATTCTCATATTGAGATATGAGGTGGGATCTCCTATCTTTTCTCTCATCAGCTGAGCCTGAGACTATTTCAGAGAGTTTATCCCAGATTTCCTTTGCTGAATTGCATTCAGGCACCTTTTGAAAGATGTCATCAGACATTATCTGGGCTAAGATGTTCATAGCCTTGGCATCAGCTACCTTCCATTTCTTGATGTCAGCATCTGTTCCTGATGGAGGTGGAATAGCACTTGTACTTGAGTTCTCTGGAGGTCTTGGACAAACTGTCAAAACAGAGTTGAAGATATCCTCGTCAATAGAATTCATTTATAATCTGATCCTTGCTTTCCAAAGTGCAAACTTGGATAGATTGCACACTGGAGGTCTGGCGCTAGCATAATCTTTGTTTTGGGCCATGATTTGTGAAAACAAAACCTAATAATAAACTCAAAAGAAAACAGATCTAACTAGGAATCTTTGGGTTCAGGTGTTAGCCTGTGCAACCACCAAGGTGTGGTATGTTTAACCAACCTCGCTCTGATACCAATTGAAAGTGCAGCTAGATCAGATATACTCTAGAGGGGGGTGAATAGAGTATATGGTGCTTGAAAACTTGTTACAACAATTGTTGTAATCTGAGTGAGCAGGAAAGCAATTATTAAATCTTATCACAGAACTAAACTAATCACAAAATAATCACAGAACAATCACAACCAGAAACAAAAATAAAGACAAGCAAGCCAGAAGACACAAGGAAATATAGTGGTTCCCCTAAACTTGGGTACATCTACTCTTCTACCACCCTAGGTAGGAATCCACTGCAGGATGAGTTGATCAGGTGTCCTGGGCACCAATGAGATTTTGATAAGGTGCTCAAAAACCAAATCAAATTTTTTGATCAGGTGTCTTGCCACCAATGAGCTTTTGACAAGGTGCTCAAAAACCAAGCTCAAACTTTTGAAGGGAGTTTGAGAAACCCTTTACAGAGATGGGGGTGAGAGAGTGATGAAAGTCTTCTCTTTCTCAAAGCAGCTTAGAAGACTCTGTGGATTTGATGGTGTCAAAGCTCCCCCTGAGTCCTTGAGATGTTCAGGAAAAGAAGCTTTGCTATAAGGTGATAGGCCTTCAGAAGTTGATCTCCAGCAAAAGATAATTTCAGCAACAACAGAAATGTTAGGTGTCTGGAGTCTTGAAAGATGTTGGCCTTGAACACTTGAGACAAGAGAGATTAGAAGATTTCAGAAAGTTTGATCTCCTTGGATGTGTGTTCTTCAGAGAATTCTTTGAGACAGAGAATATTTTGTTCTTGTTCTTCTTGTCTGTGTTCTGAGGATTATTGATGTCTGAGAGAGATTCAAAAAAAACTTGTCTTTTATTCTCTGATACTGAATAGAAGAAACATCCTCTGTCAAGAATAGCCGTTGTCCTGCATTAATTGCATCCTTAATTACAGAATGTCTTCTGGAGGAAAGTCCACAGAAATATTCCTTGAAAATCCCTTGAAACTTGGTCCAGAAATAAATGAAAACGGCTAGAAAATCTTCTGAATTAATTGCAGAATAACTCCTTAACTGATCTGAGTTTGAATCTTGAAAAATCCTTGAAGTCATTAGAAAACGTCGAACTGAGCTCTGCTATCGTCGAACTGAGCTCAGCGATATGGATTTATACAGCAACACAATATCGTCGATCTGAGCTCAAAGATCGTCGAACTGAGCTCAGAGATAGAGATCCAATGCTGAGTCAAGATCGTCAAACTGAGCTCGCAGATCGTCGAATGGAGTTCGATGATTTATGGAAGTTGAGCTCAGCGATCGTCGAATGGAGTTCGACGATCTGTCGAAGTTGAGCTAGACGATCGTCGATCGGAGTTCGACGAATCGTCGTGCTGAGCTCAACGATATGACTTAGTCTCAAACTGAAAAAGTCTTGGTCTTGAGGGCAGCTTCCAAACTTAAACTTCTAACCCTTAGACTCAATTCTAATTGACCTTTAGATCTATACAGGAGGTCAAAAACTGGTTTCCTAGAGACATAGTGATCCTGACCCAAATTAGTAATAGGGTGTTCCAACACACATGACTGGAACAAAGGAGCTGTTGAAGGAGTTCACTCTAGTAAAGAATGGACCTAAGGTCATCATTGGAGGCTCTGACAAGGGAATAACTAGAGGTTATGGTAATATCTCAAATGACATAATCACCATCACAAAAGTGTCTTATGTGGAGGGGTTGCAACACAACCTCATAAGTATAAGCCCACTATGTGACCTTGGTTATGACATTTCCTTCCACAAGGATAAGTGCCACATCAAGAAGTTAATTGACCAATGTGTCATCTTAACTAGCACTAGGAGTGGGAATGTTTATTGTTTAAACTTTTCTTGCTTAGATAATAGTTCCCCTATATTCCTAGTTGCAAATGACAATGTCTTATATTGTGTTCAATGGAACAAGAGACTGGTTCATTTGAACTATAAGACCATTGGTCAGCTCTTCAGTGATGAGCTAGTTAGAAATGGTCCCAAAATAAAATGCTACGAGGAGGGTATCTATACTACTTGCCAAATGTGTAAGCAAACTAAGACCTCCTTCAAGAGCATTGGGACCAAGGACTTAGTGAGATGCTTGTATCTCCTACATATGGACTTGTTTGGTCATATGCCTATTCAGAGTCTGGGTAGGAAGGTCTACACCCTTGTGGTGGTTGATGACTATTCCAGATTTTCTTAGGTGTTCTTCCTTAGAAGAAAGGAGGAAACCCTTGATGTCCTCATGAATTTTGTCAGGCAGATTCATAATGAACTGGCATGCTCTTTGGTCAAAATGAGAAGTGAACATGGAACTGAATTTCAGTCATCTGCCATGACTTCTTTCTGTGAAGAGCATGGGATTCATCAGGAATTCTCCTCTCCAAGAATACCCCAGCAAAATGGGTTAGCTGAGAGGAAAAACATGACTCTCATAGAAGCAGGGAGAATATTATTAAGTGATACTTCTCTCCCTGAATATTTCTGTGCTGAGGCAGTTAACACTGCATGTCATGTTCTCAATAGAGCTTCTATCACCAAAAGCCACAAGAAGAGTCCCTATGAGATTTTGAAAGGCAGGAAACCAAACATATCATATTTTAGGATCTTTGGTTGCAAGTGTTTTATCTTGAATAATGGTCAATCAAAAGTGACTAAGTTTGATGCCAAATCACATGAGTGGATCTTTGTTGGGTACATCAATAATAGTAGGGCATATAGAGTCTATAACTTGACTAATCAGGTTGCAGAAGAGTCTATCCATGTACTGTTTGATGAGTCAAGCATGTTCAACAGTGAACTATCAAGATCCTTGCCTAGTTCTATAGGTACAGAAGTCATGATAGAAAAACTCTCCATCAAAGATAAAGACCCAGCTACGCAAGATGAAGGTGGAGAGGGATGTTGTCCAGAGGAAGAACAGGACTGTTTACCTGGAGATGAAGACCAACCAGTTGAAGAAAATGGTGCTTAGCTAGAAGTAGTCAGGCTACCCCATACAGTCAAATATCTGAGAGATCATCCTCCAGATCAGATAATTGGTGAGGCTAGCCAAGGTGTACAGACCAGAAGCAAAAGTTTCAACACAGCTCTATATTCCAGCTTCCTGTTACAAGAGGAGCCCAAGAAATTTCAAAAAGCAAATCAAGACCAATTATGTATTGCTGTAATGCAAGAAGAACCGAAACAGTTCAAAAGGTGCAAGGTCTGGAAGCTGGTTCCCAGACCATTTGGACATAATATCATTGGAGTCAAGTGGATTTTCAAAATAAACTTGATGAAAATGACATTGTCATAAAGAATAAAGCTAGACTGGTGTCCAAAGGTTATAGACAAGAAGAGGGGATTGATTATGAACAGACTTTTGCCCCAGCTGCAAGGTTGGAAGCAATCAGACTGTTCCTTGCATTTGCAGCCTTCCAGGGATTCAAGGTCTTCTAGATGGATGTAAACTCTAGCTTTCTGAATGGAGACTTAAAGGAAGAGGTTTATGTAGAGCAGCATCCAGGTTTTGTAGATTCTAACTTCTTACTACTGTCTATAGACTTAGGAAAGCTCTTTATGGGCTCAACCAAGCCCTTAGAGCATGGTATGAGACATTGTTTACCTTCCTCACTGAGAATAAATTCTCAAGGGGGAGGATAAACAAGACCCTATTCCAAAGGGAATCTAAGGGCAAGATCATCCTAGTCCAGATTTATGTTGATGACATAATATTTGGCTTTACTGATGACAACCTCTGTAGGAAGTTTGCAAAACTAATGCAAGGGAAGTTTGAGATGAGTAGAATGAGTGAACTGAAGTTTTTCTTGGGACTCCAAGTAATACAGACTGATGATGGTCTATCCATATCCCAGTCAAAGTTCACCAGGGAGATAATCAAGAAATATGACATGAAGAATGCTTCCACCATAAGGACTCCCATAAGCTCAAGTGTGCCTATAGGCAAAGATGATCTAGGGAAACCTGTCGATCTAACTCTGTATAGAGGTATAGTTGGCCCCCTTCTTTATCTCACTGCAAGTAGGCCTGATATTATGTATGCAACATGTGTCTGTGCTAGGTATTAGGCCCGCCCTAAAGAGTCTCACTATATTGCTGTGAAAAGAATCTTGAGATATCTTAAGGGCACCCCAGATCTTGGCCTATGGTACCACAGGAATGGGGAATTTGATCTAACAGGCTATTCAAATGTAGATTTTGCAGGCTACAAGGAGGACAGGAAGAGCACTTCTGGCTCTTGTCAATTTCTAGGTGGAAGGCTTGTCTCTTGGTGCAGCAAGAAACAAACAAGTGTTATAATCTCAACAACAGAGTCAGAGTATATTTCAGCTAGAAGCTGCTGTGACCAGTTGCTGTGGATCCAGCATCAACTTCAGGACTACAATATTTAGATAAGTAGAACTCCACTCTTTTATGATTCTACTAGTGCAATTTCTATAGCTAGGAATCTTGTCTCCCAGAGCAGGACTAAGCATATAGAAATTAGGTATCACTTCATTAGAGAACATGTCGAAAGAGAAGACATCATCCTTATGTTTGTCTCCACAGATAAGCAAGTGGCTGATATCTTCACTAAGAGTCTAGATGAAGTCAAGTTCAACACCTTCAAATTTAAATTGGGTCTGTTGAATCTTGTGTAACTTCAATTCTCTCTTATACCATATACTACACTGTCCATTTTACAGGTAGTATAAGTTCTTCGTCCAGATAATGAAGATAGTGTGCAACTATTGACGGGGAGCTAGCCCAATAGTAGAACTGGATTGAGTCAAAGTGGGAAGATCTACTCAAGATATATAGGGGGAGAAAAGCCCCATAGAATGCTCCCTATTGCAGAAGTAAAAACAGGGGAGGATAGTCAAGGGGTAAGAAGAATAGACAGGTGAAATAGTAAGGGTGGCAACATGCCAGGGGAAGTAAGTAATTTTCCACAGGCTGGAGAAATGTGGTAACATTTCCACACTATAATAATGTTAAATTTTTTAATGATGAATATGATGTGTTGTCAATGACCTGTATTATTGATCATGCAAAGTTTTGACTTATTCAAATAGGGGGAGATTGTTGGGTCTATTGATCCTAATTTCCCAGATTTGTAAGATGTCAAACGGGTCAATGATATACACACAAAATGTACTTGATGTGTGCTTGAGTTCATGCATGCAGGTAGTCCATGATTGGACATGTGAACAAAAAGAATATGCTTGAGAATTCAAATTTTGTCAAGCTCAGTTCGAAGTGTGGGTCTCAGATTTCGTCGAGCTCAGCTTGCAGGTAATTGACCTCAGCTCACAGATCATCAAGCTCAGCTCACCATTCCATGAGCTAATCTCAGGAGCTTAGGATTCAAATTTCGTTGAGCTCAGCTCGCAGTTCATCGAGCTCAACTCACAGATCATCGAGCTCAGCTCACCATTCCTTGAGCTGAACTCAGGGCCTAGGATTCAAATTTCGTCGAGCACAACTCACAGTTCGTCGAGCTCAGCCCACATATCGTCGAGCTCAGCTCACCACTCATTGACCTAAATTTAGAAGCTTGAGGTTCAGAATTCGTCGAGCTAAGCCCACTAATTATCGAACGCAGTTCAACATTCGTCGACCTAAAGTCAGACAAATTGACTAAGGCAAAACCGCTGAAACAGCTGAGACAGCTGAGAAGCATGTTTTAGCATAACCGCTGAGACAAAACAAGGTGGATTTCTTTAAGTCTAGAAGGGTTGAGTGAAGTAGGTTCGCTCATCGCCTCTAATAAATAAGAACCGCTGAGACAAAGCCAACAAAACTTCAGCAAGTCTAGAGGCGTTGAGAGCTAAGACAAATAGCGTTGAGTTACTTAACCAACACTCGACACTTGGTGATATTCTGAAATTTTTCTATGTCCAGAAGGTGATGACCACTACTGACGTCATTAAAAGTCAACAAGTCAAAGTCACTCATACCATTGTAGGAAATCTACATCAGCAACAAATAACCACTACTAACGTCACCAAATATCAACAAATTCATGTCATTGCGGGAATGCTGCAGTCGCGCCGAAAGCTACCTTTTGTCCTTTTCTGAGGGAGGTGGCGCTCACCATCCTTGGGTGGGCCCACACTCAAATTGTGTCGTTGATTCAAATCAACTGATATAAAAAGGAGAAAGAAAAAGGCATTGGGGTTACAAAGAACAAACGCAGAACATAAAAAGAAAACCAGAGGCGGCTGGACTTCATAGTCTCTAATAAGCTTGAAAGCAAAAGTCCAGTAGAGTTATTCAGAAGGTAAAGAGAGAAAGCTAAATCTCTTCAAGTTCAACAAGATAGTTCTCTCCAGAACAAGGCAGCTGATTCATCTTTTTAGCAAGGAGATAGCTATGGGAAGGGCCATCAACCTTCAACAATAGATTGTTGCTCACCTATGCAGCAAAGAAAAAATTGGTTGTAGAAGAAGACTCATTTCTTCTACAATAAGTGGGCTGGACTGATATCTTCTCAGTCCAGCAAAGTAGACTCAGAGATTTATCTCTTAGTCATTGTTTCATTTCATTTATCGTGTATAAACTCCTGTAGGATTTAGTTTATCTGAATCTGAGTTGTAGGACCTTCTTGGGCTGAGTTATAGGTGACTAATTAGTCACTGAGGTAGGTGCCCTATTGGGGTACTAAGGTAGGATCCAAGTGTGGATCTGAGAGTAGGTCTGTCCTGCCAGCCTGAGGAGTAGGCCTTAGTCATAAGGCTGAGGTAGGTGACTGGTGAGTCACTGAGCTGTAGATGATAAGTGTGTCATTGAGTGTAGGCCTTGGAGGAGGCTGAGCTATAGGTACCTGGAAGGGTACTGAGTTGTAGGAGTGCTGCAGCACTCTGAGAGTAGGGCTTTGTGCATGAAGTTGTAGGGCTGAAGAACCTGAGCTGTAGGCCTTAGAAATAAGGCTGAGTTAGGTGGTCAGTGGACCACTGAACTGTATGAGCTCTGCAGGGCTCTGAGGTAGAATCTTTTGTGGTTCTAAGTTTGGATTCTGAAATGAATCTGTGTGCAAAGCTGAGGGCCTGAGGTGTAAGCTCTGAGGAGCATGTTGGTGGAGTTTGCGCCTAGTCCAACAAATCAGTTGGATAGGTGAGAGGGAAAGTGGATGTACCCAATTGAGGAACCACTATAAATAACTGTGTGCTTGGCTGTGGTGTTTGTTTTCTTTCATATAGCAGGATCTAAGGACAAACTCTAGATAACTTAAGAAGAAAACAACATAAAGACTAATAAAATTTCAAAGACCTATTCACCACCACCACCATCCCCCCCCCCCACACCCCCCTTCTAGGTGATTAGCTAACCTTTAAGTTAAACAACTTTCATAAAGAATAAGATCAGAAAGGAGGAAGAGAGAGAGAGAGAGAGAGAGAGAGAGAGAGAGAGAGAGAAAGTGTGTGAGAGAGAGGGAGAGAGAGGAAGAGATGTCATATTTTCTTTTTGCGCTATGACTTTTCTTTATTTTGTCACTAGTACTTACGAATAGGAAAGTCCATTTTTACATAAAAATTATCGAAGATTATCCCTTTCCATATTTGTTTCAAATAGAGTAATTGTAACGCCCATGTTTTTTTCGCTGATTTTATTGGATTGGTATCATCATATTTATGACGTCTTGGCGTTATTTTTAACGTCGAGTTGGCGGCGCAATGCCGTTAAGGAATTTTCGCGTATGTCCGGTCGAGTCGGCCGATTTCTTGAATTTCTGGTTTAATCGGCAATTTTTGCATTTGAGATTTAAGTTGAGTAATTTTGGACTTGCACGTCAAGTTTCATCGCAATCCAAACATTTTTGGAGTCTCGGCGCACGATTAAAGTTTTGATTAATTTATGTTCATCGCATACTTGGAAAATTTATATCTCGGGAATGGCTCGTCAGATTTTGATTTTGATTTTGATTTTGACTTCGTCGTTGCGTTCGTAGCGTCAGTGTTCGCCTACGGTGAAAATTTCATTTTATTCGGCTCGCGTTCGGGCCTCCATTTTGAACTCGTGTTTCATTTTATTCGTCTCGCCGTTCCGCTTCTTCTCGAGTGAATTCAGGATCTACTAGAGTAATGTTTTCTTCTCTCGAGTACTGCTTAATTCGACTCGAGTACCTGTATTTTCCTCTCGAGTAGCTACTTTCTCCTATCGAGTACCTGTGTTTTCTCTCTCGAGTTCCTGCTCATTCATCCCGAGTGGTTTATTTCAGCTTCTGTTTGGGAGCATTTTTAAGGGTCACAACGGCGTTATATGCAAAAATTGTCAACATCAAATATGTTCATCTCGACGAGATCTACAACTTTCATGTTGGGCACGTTTTGATTCGGAGCCGTCTTCAACCTCTACTTTCAGTTTTCCCAAAACTGCTCGTAAATAAGCCGTATTATTGAATTCTACTCGAGTACCTTTGATCTACTCGAGTACTATTGTTGTACCTCGAGTATAATTGTTATTTTACTCGAGTAATATTGAATTCTCTCGAGTCCTACTTATTTTACACGAGTAGTTTAAGTTTCTCTCGAGTACTTCGCCCTCATTCTCGAGTAGTTTTATTCATCTCGAGTAGTTCCCTATCGTTTACGTTCGGGTGCCATTTGGAGGGTCAAAATGATGTTGTATGAAATAATAGTCAACATGAACTTTGTTCGTCTCGATGAGATCTACAACTTTCATGTTGGGCACTTTTCGATCTGGAGCAATCTTAGATCTCTATTATTAATGTTCCCGAAACTGCTCATAGATATCCCGTTCGACTTATCCACTCGAGTTCTATGCCTTCTATCTCGAGTAGACCTGCTCTACTCGAGTTCTATGTCTTTTATCTCGAGTACCTATGACTATCTCGAGTTGCCCAAGACTCCAACTCGAGTCTCCATCTCGAGTAAGCCCCTCCAACTCGAGTAAACACCTCCATCTCGAGTAAACCGATTTCTACTCGAGTAGTCTGTACAGTCCGAGTTCGGGCTTCGTTTTGAGGGTCTAAACGGTGTCATACGAACAAATGGTCAACATGAACTTTGTTCGTCCCGACGAGGTTTACAACTTTCATGTTGGGTAAGTTTTGATTTAAAGTCATCCTAGACCTCTATTTTGGGTTCCCGCGAAACCGCTTGAAAGAACCCGTTTTTGACAAAACTTTTTTTTATAAACATTATATATATATATATATTCTTGGACTTAGGTTTTAGAACCGAACTTCATCTTCTCCGTTATTTTTCTCCCGAACCAGAGCAACGAGCAAGAGAGAGAGTTTCTTTTTCGTGAATCTTCCGGTGGCCGCTGACGGTTCTCCGGTGCTCGAAATCTTCAACCGAACATAGATCCGGAAAGCTCTCGCCGAGAGCTACGCTATCGTGGTAATTTCTTCCCCATTACTTGAGTTTTTTTTCATTAGGGTTTTTCGGCCCTAACCCCTTTTCCGTCATTTTTGTCTAGATCTCAACTTCTCCCGTGTTCTTTTGCCCCGATCTACGACGCGGAGCGATTCGGAGAACTTTTTCCGGTACAACCAAGGCAAGTGCTGGTTTTCCTTCATTGTTCCTTGTCCGGTTTGATGCTAACCGTTATGCCTTTGTTCCTTAATTTTCTTGCCTTTTTGTGTTGTCTTTACAAACTATGGTTATGTTTAGTCCTTCTTGAAGATCACTAAAAAAATTATAAAATCTAGTCATGGTAATTTCAATCTTGACTAGGTGCGTACATTAGTCCTTAGAATGTTTTATCGGTGAATTAAATTGTTTCGTCTATCGTTGTTGGACGTGTTAGTGTCTATATAGGATTGTAAATCGTTTCTAAAGGTTGATCAACCGTGTCTTTAATCTTGAAATGTCATGTAGAATCCGATGTGCCAAGTCCCGAGATGTTGGTGTTGTGGTTTCTTTGGTTTTTCCTTGGTTTCAGGAGTTAGTGGGCGTGACCACCTCCGCAAGGTTGTTTCCTTTATTAGTACCTTTTGGGAACTCTACCGGTGTTTTGGGCATCTGCGGTGTATGGTGGAGTGTATGAATCTCTCTTGCAGTTAAACAGATTTAATCTTCGTGAGGGGTGTGTCCAGCTAAGTGACCATCTCGCCCGTATTTTTAGGTAGAGTGACCACAAGTGGTTAATAAAGGTTATGGATTTTCTTCCTTATGATTTACTCATGTTTGTCACCTTATTGCCTTATGCATATGGTGTGTTTGCAATGTACGTGACGATTCACGTAAGTGTTCCTTTCCTATTTGATGCTTACTTCGTACATTATGTCAGTATTTTTGTTCTTAGGTTGATACCCCTTTTGACCTTTGTTTACATTTGCTTAATTTTTCTGCCACCATTTGTACCTACTTGCTGAGGCGCTCTGTTTATTTTTGGAATGCCTTAGGTTCAGAGATGTAGTAGGTAGTGGAGCTGGTTTTGACCTCTCTTAGCGGCAGTGCCAGTGGTGGTTTTGCACCTCGCCGTAGCGAGGTAGTTGTCGTTCAGTTTTTTTTCTTTTTCCTAGTTCAGACAAACTTTTTTACTGTGGGTTCCTGTCAGATTGTTGACGCCCACAGAGTTGTTGATTTTGCCACTTGCTAGCTGATGTGGTTTTCTTCTTCTTTGATTTGGATTACTTGCTCTCTGGGATGATTTATTGCTAGAACTGCATGTTAGATATTTTTAGGCTTATAAAAACTTATTATTAGTAAAGCACCCAGGCAACCTCTTTTAAAACTAAGTCACTAATTTCCTGATCAGCGTAAAGACGTTTTCTCATACTTGTTATAAATCTAGAGTCTGCTTAGCATGAGTTGTTCCTCGGGGATATTTATACTCATGTAGGATGTTAGAGTCAATTTAAAACAAGTATCTTCCGCAAGTGTATAAATTATATTTTTGAATCGTGTACTAGATGATCCACTAAGCCGAGGGATACGGCTACCTTCTTAGTTTAAACTAGATTTCAATCATAATAACTTATGTTTTCTTTTAAACTGTAGAGTTTGGAGCCTTGCCTGAGCGTCTGCAGTTATCCCCTGCACGGCGTGGCATCACAGCGTGTATTTTCCCGTACTCTGATATAATTAAATTATTGGGAAAATGCAGGTTGTGATAGTTGGTATCAGAGGGAAGTTGCTTGACAATTGGTCAGACAATCTTCCCTTGTTAGTGTTAGTTATTTATTGACATTTCATACACACACCGATGTGTCATCAGTACATCTTAGCCAAAGAATAGTCACTACACTCATAGTACGATAAGAAGTATACGGGGCATATTATGTAGTATGAGATGCATAATATGTGTTTGTATATGGATTCACCATAGGAGGCAACATATGACGGTTATGTAGTATGGGATGCATAACCACCATCACATGAGTGCCCATTAGCATGTTTTCTTTTCTCGTTGCATGCGATGTTATGTAGTATGGGATGTATAACATTTCATGTGTATGTCGCTAATGCATGCTTTAAGGCCTTTTTTTAGAATGCATAACACTACATACATTGCATATCATCGCATAAGCACGCGTGCTAAGTTAAGGTTTACATGATGACACATGTACACACATGATTTTAAATAAGAATAAAGAACCCATGCATTCATGTCATAGGCACAAGAGTCAATAGGATGAGAGGATATCATCCTAAGTAGGACATAACATCATTATAAAATCCCAGAGCAAGTTGTATCATATGCAAGTGTCTTTAAGAATGGTCTGAACTAGTCGTATTGTTTTGTCGTAAGCTAGGATTTTGATGAGTTGTTCGTTTGCTTTTTAGAAATGCCGCCAAAGCGTCCTGCGATGAGGTCAACTACACAGTCGGAGGGTGAGTCATCAGGTGTGCAAAGAGATGCGATTATGGAGAGTCTGCGTCAGAGCAACGAGACTCTATTGAGACAATTGGTTGCGATGCAATCGCAAATTGAGTCTCCGTTGTCCGCCGCTCCCACGTAGCAACCTTTAGTGCAAGAGTCTGCCTTGGGCGAAGCTGTGCCCGATACCCCTGCTCCTCTGGTGCCCCCAATGGCGATACCGCTAGAAATAAATTTCATATCGCACTTCCAACGATTGGGACCTCCCACCTACGACGGGAGTGCCGACTTTATGATTTTGGATGATTGGATCATCTCAATCTGTTAGGTACATTGGAAAATGTGTACCGGATTTGGAGAAGCCTAACTTAGCTCAATGATATTCATCAAGGTGTATTTGATGTTGTTTTGAGTTTATATGTGCAAGTTAAGAATATGCAGGAAACGTTTCTAAGTTCATGAGTCAACACCAGAAGAAGCTGTGTCGACACTTGTGAAGACTTGTGTCGACACTTGAGAAAAGCTGTGTTGACACCTGAAGTCAATTGTGTCGACACTTGGAAAAGCTGTGTCGACACACAGGACTTATGTCGATACACAGAAAGTTCAGTCGACATCAGCTATGTCGACACACAGGACTTGTGTCGACACACAGAGGGCTCAATCGACATCAACTGTGTCGACACACAGGATTTGTGTCGACACACAGAAAGTTCAGTCGATATCAACTGTGTCGACACACAGGACTTGTGTCGACACACACACCAGAATTTCTTCTAAGTCAATTGTGTCAAGACAAGAAGTGACTGTGTCGGCACACAGGACTTGTGTCGACAAATTCTTACAAAAGCTGTGTCAAGAAGCAGTGTCGACACCATGAGAGCTGTGTCGACACCACCAGGGATTGTGTCGACACTTATTCTACTTGTGTCGACACATGTGAAGTTCAGACTCGACATTTTGCTGTCAGAGACAAAGTTTCAAGATGTGACTGGAAGACTTGACAGCTGCCATAACCAACAAGTCTACTACAACTGTCAGATCTGTCAGAAGTTGGTTAGCAACCGGATCAGCCGGTAACCTTGGATGAAGTCTATATAAAGACAGATTCTATTAACTAAAGAAGTAGAACGAAGAGAACAAAAAAGAAACGAAGTACACAAATCACAATTACAACAGAAGATCCAACATACACAAGGAAATCTAGTCAGAGATTTCAAGTGGATCTAAGTGAAGAATTTCAACATATCTTCAGAAGAATTTGTAGAGAGAGAGAGAGCTCCAACAATTCAAGTGAAGAAAGAGACGATCAATAACTAGTCTCTTAAGAGCAGATCCTGAACTAATCTGCAAAGAAGAATTAAGATTAATTTCTGGATTTTAAGAAGGAAGCTGATTGAAGATCATCTTCAAGAAATTCAACCTTATTGTGTTCAGATTAAAAAAACTTTGAAGAAAACCAAAGACAAGTTGATTTCTGTGTAATCAGATTCTTCAAGGACTGATCAAAAAATCTTTCTACCCATTCTCTCTCAACTTGGGTGAAAGATAAAACTTATTTTTATCATTTTTCTGTAAGATCATTATTGATCTGAGTTTAAAGCCTAATTTACAAAGGCTAAGGTAGGGCTGAGTGCCTGAGGTAGGAGATTTACATCTCTGAGTTGTAGGCCTTGGGAAGGCTGACGTAGGGTTGTGTGCCTGAGATAGGAGATTTGATTCTCTGAGTTGTAGGCCTGGGTGAAGGCTGAGGTAGCGCTTAATTGCCTGAGTTGTAGGAGTGTGGACTCATTCTGAGTTGTAGGAACCTTGACTGGGTTCTGAGTTGTAAGATCTGTAGATCTGAGAAGGAAGGAAGGAAAAAGTTAGGCCGAATCTAGCATACTGTTAGATAGGCGAAGGGGGAAAGTGGATGTACCCATCATTTGGGGAACCACTATAAAACTGTGTGCCATTTGTGATTGTGTATGATTTTGTGATTTCTGTGATATGGCAGCAATAGATTTTTTTGATTCTATTTGATTAACTGAATTAATATTCTGCCTTAGAGTAAAAAGGAATTGAACCTATTCACCCCCCCCCCCTCTAGGTGTTTAGGTTATCTTGAAACCAATTCTTTCAAGTGGTATCAGAGCCAGGTTGCTCAAAGATAGACTTAACAGTCTGAGTAAGATCTGTGAGGCGGAATAAATTAGGACAGATGGGTTCAGGAGAAAATCATAAGAAACTTGGTTCCATGAAGTTGCCCATCTGCAGGAAAGAAATCTTTGGAATATAGAAAAAAAGGTCAGATTGTTTATGGAAGAATCTGATCCAAGAATATATATAACTGTTAAGGAAGGGCCTTATATTCAAATGAAAGTCTCAGTTCTTGATGCTAATCAGAGGACACCAAAAGACTTTTCAAAAATGACTAAGGATGAGATTATCTTGGCTACTATGGACAAGAGAGCTCAGAATATTATAGTGAGTGTCATTGATGACTCAACATTCCAAAATCTGATTCACTGTAAATCCTCCATGGAGATGTGGGACACATTGATAGTCTACATGGAGGAATCAGAAGAAGTTAGACAAGATAGAAAGTCAATGCTTAATCAGAAATATGAGAGCTTCAGACAAAGTAAATTAGACAGCATCACTGAATGTTACAAGAAGTTCTTCAGAATTATGAATGAACTAATGTCATATGGAAGAGTCTTTAGTACATATGAGTTGAATGATAAATTCCTTAGATCTTTGACTAAGGATTGGGACACCAAGATCTGTGCCATCATGGAAGTGGCCAAACTGGCAGAAATCGCTCCTCCAACACTATTTGGCAAATTGCTTTCTTATGAAATGCAACTCATGGCCAGAAAGGAGGAAGAGAAAAGTACTAAAGTTGACCATAGAGGAAAGACAGTGGCCTTCAAGGTAGAAGCCACAAGAAAGGACAGGAGGATGTCACCATCTCCTCCTAAGAAAGCTACATAAGTGATCTCTGAAAGTTCTGATAGTCACACCTCAGACAGCAATCATTCTGATGAGGACTTTGCTGTCTTCACAAGGCAGTTTTAGAGATTTTTGAAGAAGAAGCAGTGGAGAACTAAGCCATCCTCCTCTCAGTCCAAGGATGAATATTATCAGAAAAGAAAGTCATCTAGAAAGGACAAGAGTAGGTCAAAACCTAGCAAATCAATAACTACAAAGATTGTGTGCTATTGATGCAACAGACCTGGACATGTATTAGCTGATTGTACATACAAAAGAAAGGAATCTACAGATAAGAAGAAGTCTCAGTATAAGAACAAGAAGGAGAAATCCCTTGTAGCAAAGAAAGAGAAAAGTTGGACAGATCCATCATCTTCAGATTCTGAATCTGTTGCTGAAGCTTATATTGATATGTTTGCAACAAAAGAAGAGACTGAGTTCTTGCAATTGCTGGACTCAATAAATGGAACTGAAGATCATCAGTGCAAAGGGCTGATGGCCCTGACTGATGAAGATCACTGCCAGGATCAGCCTGGTCCAAGTAAGGTAAAAAGCTTATCTGAAGATTCTGATTATTACACTGGCTCGGAATCAGAAGCATCTGCATCAAGAGATATGGATGGATCTGAATCTGAAAGCGATATTCATCAACTTATAGATGAAAATGGTGATTTGGTGCAGGCATTTAAGAGATGCAAAAACCTGACTAAAATTCAGGCTAATGAAATTGCAGCTCTTAAGTTGGCCGCATCTGATTCAAAAAAGTTGCTGGATCAGAAGATGAATGAGATTGCTAGGCTGAAAAACATAACTGTTATTCAGATGGGAACAATCACATTCAAGAGTGATCAAATCAAAAGTCTGGTAGTCAGACTTCAGAAGGAAAAAGATCTAGTGGCTAGTTTATCTAAGCCAAAATATGTCCTACCCTTAATTGATGACTTTGTGTCTCAAAATGGTAAGGCAGGATTGTGTTTTAAGGGAAATACTAGGGTAGCTAATTCCAAGAGAAAAAGGAAAGCCCTAGTTAAGCCATTTTTCTTCAATCCCCCCATTGCTCTCAGAAAAGTACAACAGCCAACCAATTGTAATGATCATGATATCATACATAGTCATGGTAAGCCTGACATTCTGAATGACAAGTGGTATCCAGCACTCAAGCAAAGAACAGCTGACAGCAAAGCTGTTAAAACTGTACTAAAAAGAGGTATAATAGATTTGAGTGCTGGTGTTGTGGCAAGGGGGGACACTTTGTCATTGACTGTTGGCATAACACTAGTGTCAGGATGAATACCAGCTTACCTGGAAGAAGGGCTGATACAAATTATGCTAAATTTCAGTCTAACCTAAACCAAGGACCTAATAACAATTTAGGTTCTAAGGTTAAGTAATTATTTGTTGCAGATAAGTCCTAGTGGCCATGCCCCTTAATGTACTTGGATAGTGGATGTTCCAGACATATGACTGGAACAAGAGGATTGTTGAAGGACTACTCACCCATATTGAATGGACCTAAAGTAATCTTTGGTGGTTCTGAAAAAGGAGTCATCAAAGGGTTTGATAACATTTCTAACAGCTCAATTACTATCACTTAAGTGGCATATGTGAAGGGTTTGAAACATAACTTGATAAGCATAAGTCAACTAAGTGATCTTGGATATGACATTTCATTCATAAAGAATGGTTGTCATATTAAAAGGTCAAGTGATCAGAAGATTATGTTGACTGGTTATAAGAAAGGAAATGTGTATTGCCTAAACTTTGTGAGTGAGAATAAAGATTCTCCTATTTGTCTGGTAGCTGATGAGAAAGCCTCTCATTGTGTCAAATGGCACAAGAGGCTAGCTCATCTAAACTATAAGACTATTGGTCAATTATTTAATAAAGAGTTATTCAGGAATGGTCCTCAAGTTAAGTGCATTAAGGAAGGAATATGCTCAGCTTGTCAAAAAGGCAAGCAGACCAGATCCTCCTTTCATAGCATAGAAACCAAAGACTCAGTGAGGTATTTATACCTCTTGCATATGGATTTATTTGGTCCAATGCCAGTTCAGAGTCTAGGTAGGAAAGTCTACACATTTGTGGTTGTAGATGACTATTCTAGATTTTCATGGGTTTACTTTCTGAGGCAGAAATCTGAAACCTCAAATGTTTTCTACAACTTTGTTAAGCAAATTCAGAATGAACTGAACAATTCAGTGGTCAAAATCAGAAGTGACCATGGAACTGAATTTCAATATGAAAATATGACAAAGTTGTGTGAAGAATTTGGGATTCATTAGGAATTCTCCTCACCTAGAACTCCTCAGCAAAATGGAATTGCTGAAAGAAAGAATAGGACTCTCATTGAGGCTGGTAGAACTCTATTGAGTGACACTTCTCTCCCAGAATATTTCTATGCTGAGGCAGTAAACACTGCATGTCATGTGCTCAATAGGGCTTCCATCACTAAGAGCCACAAAAAGACACCCTATGAGGTAATGAAAGGCAGAAAACCAAACTTATCCTATTTCAGGATCTTTGGTTGCAAGTGCTATGTGCTTAACAATGGCAAGTCTTACCTATCAAATTTTGCTGCCAAATCCCAGGATGAGATATTTGTTGGGTACAGCAATAATAATAAGGCATATAAAGTCTATAACTTGACTACTCAAGTTGTAGAAGAGTCTTTTCATGTTATATTTGATGAATCAAGACTTATTAACAGTGAGTTACCAAGAAGTTCTTGTAGCTCTACAGGCATAAAAGAGAAGATGGACATGCTGACTATAAAAGAAGATCAAACTGCAAGGAAGGAAAAGGAAAATGATGATTGCTGTCCAAGGGGAGTACAAGACTGACAAGATGCTGATGAAGACCATGAAGTACAGCAGAATGAAGAAAATGGAGAAAGTCAAACTGTAGACAGACTTCCTCCAGCAGTTAGACATTTAAAGGATCATCCTGTACACCAGATTATTGGTGATCCTAGACAAGTGGTTCAAACTAGAAGCAGGAGCTTGAACACTGTACTATGCTCACGCTTCTTGTCTCAACAGGAACCTAAAATATTTGAAGAAGCTATACAAGATCCACACTGGATTGATGCTATGCAGGAGGAGTTAAATCAATTCAGGAGATGCAAGGTCTGGAAGTTAGTTCCTAAACCAAAAGACCACAATGTCATAGGGACTAAGTGGATCTACAGGAACAAGCTAGATGAGAGTGGGATCATAATTAAGAATAAGGAAAGGCTAGTTGCCAAAGGATACAGGCAGGAAGAGGGCATAGACTTTGATCAAACATTTGCCCCTATGACAAGGTTGAAATCAATAAGGATGTTCCTAGCCTATGCAGCCTATCAGTGTTTCAAAGTGTTCCAAATGGATGTTAAGTCAGCCTTCCTGAATGGAGACTTAAAGGAGGAAGTCTATGTAGAACAACCATCAGGTTTTATTGATCCACTCTATCCTAATTATGTGTATAGGCTTAGGAAAACCCTATATGGTTTGAAACAAGCCTCAAGGGCTTGGTATGAAACCTTGTCTACTTTCCTCATTGAGAACAAATTCTCAAGGGGGAAAATAGACAAAACTCTATTTCTTAGGGAATCCAAAGGGAAGATAATCATAGTCTAGATATATGTTGATGACATAATATTTGGTTCTACTGAAAACAACCTTTGTAGGAAGTTTTCTAAACTTATGCAAGAGTAGTTTGAGATGAGCAACATGGGAGAACTTAAGTTCTTCTTGGACTCCAAGTAAGACAGACTGATGATGGACTGTCCATATCCCAGTGTAAGTTCACCCAGGAGTTAATTAAGAAGTATGGTATGGAGTCATCCACTACCACGAGAACTCCAATGGGGACAAGTATGCCTTTAAGCAAAGATAATGCAGGAAAACCTGTAGATGAGTCTTTGTATAAAGGGATAGTTTGCTCCCTCCTTTATCTGACTACTAGTATACCTGACATCATGTATGCTACATGTGTTTGTGCTAGGTACAAATCCTGCCCAAAAGAATCTCATTATACTGCTGTTAAGAGGATTTTGTGATATCTTAAGGGCACACCTAATCTAGGCCTTTGGTACCCTAAGAATAGAGATTTTCTACTGACTTGATATTCAGATGCAGACATTGCAGGATGCAAAGAAGATATGAAAAGCAAAACTAGAACCTATCAATTTCTAGGAGGAAGATTGGTGTCATGGAGCTGTAAGAAGCAGACTAGTGTGGCAATCTCCACATCTGAGTTTGAGTATGTAACTGCAGGGAGCTGTTGTGCACAGCTGTTGTGGATGCATCATCAACTTCAAGATTATGGTATCCAGGTAAGTAGAACCCCATTATTCTGTGATTCTACAAGTGTTATTTCTATTGCAAATAATCTTGTTTCTCATAGTAGAACAAAACATATAGAAATAAGATATCATTTTCTTTGGGATCATGTAGAAAAAGAGGATATATATTTAGAATTTGTCAATACAAGTTTTAAAATTGCTGACATGTTCACTAAGCCATTGGATGAAACTAAATTCAATAATTTAAAATTGAATTAGGTATGCTGAACATAGAATAGATTGACAAATTTGTCTAAGTAATTTTGTGTCGACACAAAAAGAGGTATATGTCGACACAGAGAAGTTGTGTCGACATATCTAGAAAATTGGTGTCGACACTTCAGAGGAGTTCTGTCGACACATCCAGAAGTTATGTCGACACTTAAAATTAGAGTCGACACAGAATTTCTGTTGAACTAATAAGTATGTCTGTGTCCACACATCATCAATTGGTGTCGACACATAAGAGTCAACATTTCTGTCGAGACATTAGAATTCTGTGTCGACACCATCTCAACAGTGTCGACACACTAGGTAAATTTTGATGTTCCTTTTGACCTTCAATGTTTAGACACATATAAACAGGTCAAAAACAAACCCTGTCGACATGCTCTCCAGATTCTTGAGACTAGATTCTTGTGTCGACAAACTCTCTCGTCTCCATTCAAGATTTCTCACCATCCCAATAGCGCCGAAACTTGATGAAAACGTGAACGAGGGATAAGAACTGGTACGGAATGCCTTTGACGATGCTGAACCTGCGATTAAAGCTGTGATAGCTCTAATTGAAGAAAATGGCTTGAAGTATTTGACATCAGAACCTACAAAGATATGGAAGAAGGAAATCCTTGAGTTTTATGGAGCTGCCACTCAAGATTCAATTGGACTAAAAATTAGGTCTTCAGTCCAGGGTAATAAAATCAAACTCACCATGAAGAGCATACGAAAAAGTCTTCATCTGCCAAAAACTCAATAAGACGAAGAAGTTACATCTTCCAAGACCAGGGAAGCACTCCAGTGGTGTGGATTAGATCCCACCATGAAAATTAGATCATCCATGAATAGAAAAGGAATGAATGTTCAAGGAAAATTCCTTTCTCAAGTAGTTGGCAAAGTAATCTTATGCAAACCAGGTTGACATGATAGGTTCTCAGCCTACATATTCAGCCTCATGACCAGGATCATCTACAAAATCACCACCAATTGGTCTGCAGTCATATATGAAAAGATTAGAGAAATCACATGAGGAGAATGGATCTAAGAATAATCTCTAGATGGGATAGAGTTCTGATAAAAGACATGGCTGATGAGAAAGGCCAGAGAATATTGAGAAATCACCTGCTCAAGACATTAGATATGATGATCAGATGTAGAGGGAGCCTCATCTTGAGGAAGAGCCAACACACTTAGAAAGTGAAATGGCTACTCAAACTATTCTTGAGGTAATACAAGCAGTTAATCAAACAATTTTCAATAATGAGGATGAAATCCTAACTATGCCATTGATTTATGTTGACCAGACCACTCAACTCAACAATCAAGCACAAGATGTTATTATGAAGGATACATCTACAACTGCTGATGCTCCAGAGTTAAGAGTGCCTCCAGTACAAACTCAACAAGAGTTTACTCTTGAAGAGTTATTCCCTGATATAGAGCAAGTCAGAACTGAGGGGGAGCAAGCCAGGACTGAGGGGGAGCAAGCTGGAATTGAGGGGGAGCAACCTTGGACTGAAAAGGAACTGCCTCCTAGTCCTCAGGAAAGAGTTGATATAGTAAGTACCTCAGCTTCTAAAGATGAAGCAGAATCTCAAGCAAAGAAGAGAAAGCTGATGGTTTTCAGAAGAAGAAGTCAAAGCTATAAAAGGGCATTGCAAACTGCACCACAACCACTTCCTGCACATGATTATAGCTCCTTACTGGTATCTTTGCAAGTAAAATTAGATGAACAAAGAATAGCCATGTAGAAATATATGGATGAGACCCATAAAGCTTTGCAATTTTATTTGGTTCAAGATATAAAATCAATTAGATTTGAGGTAAATCAGAATAAAAAGGAGATGACAAATTGCTTTCACAAAGGAGGTAATGATGTAGTTTTCCTAGCAAAACAATAAGAAGGAATAAAAACTAAAGTTAATGATATAGTGGTCAAGCAAGGCTATGTCCTAGAAAATCAACTAAGGATGAATGATAATCTTACTGAATCACATAATGTGATTGTTACAGAATTAAAGAATACTGCAACTGCACTGACAGAGGCCAAGGCTAAAGAAAAATCAGAGTTTGATAACAAACTTCAAGAGGATTTAGCCACTTTCCATTCTTCACTTCAAGCCTCTAAGAAGATTATATCTGCTCAGCTTCAAAGGTTTAAATCCTATTATACAGAGGGAACAAATTATCTGGATACTCAAATCAGGTTCCAAAAGAATGATCTCAGGGATCATATTGAAAGAGAAGTCATAAAGGGGGAGAGGTTGATAGTCAATGCTAGCTCGGAGCATGCCAAATGGATAACAAATGCTGTCAGAGCAACTCTGCGATATCCACCCCCATGTGATGATGACAACATAGCTGAGTCAGGAATTCAAGCTGCAGGAATTGAAGGGGGTCAGCAGGAATTGAAGGGGGTCAGGAATTCAACATCTGGTTCATCAAATGTACATCCCTCCAGAGGCTACTAAGAATGTTATCATTGAGAAAGTAGAAATGTCAGAAGCAGCTTTGCATAAAGAGCAAGAAGCTCAACTCTCAAAGAAAAGGTTTAGAGAACAGGCAGAGTTGAAGCCTGATTTTGAGCAATGGAGTCCTACTTCCAGGAACATTATATTGACTGCCTGGAAAGCTGTGAAGGACAAGACCCATAAAAGGGGTAAATGGTATACTGAGCAAGAATGGAACAAGTATGAATCCAGGCAGGAAGCCATTCTTTAATACAGAAGGAAAGCAAAAGCTGGGAAATTACCTGCTAATGCTCTAGAGCCTAGCAAGTACTTCCCAAAGCCTTTTCATTATTTTGAAAGGCAAAAGATAAGGGCTGAAGAACAGAAAAGGAAAGATCTAAAAGGGAAGAAACATGCTGATGATGCTGAACCTACTGTGCAGGCTTAGGTCAAACCAGGAAAAGGCATAGTCATCAAGGAGCCAGATCAGCCTTAGAATAGATTAACTAGTTTTTACAACAATGTAATCTTTAGTTATTAAAAATCTATGTAAACTAATTGTTGACAAACTTTTGCTAGTTTAAACAGAACAATGATTCATGCTCACTGTGTTTGCATCATTCTGTAATGACATATTATACATGTATTGTTTATATGTTTCCCTATCATGTAATGTTTATATACATCATAATGTGTGTTTATTATAAATGATGTATATCATTAACTAAGAGTTATGACTTCTCCAAATAGGGGGAGATTGTTGGGTACATTGGAAAATATGTACCAGATTTGGAGAAGCCTAACTTAGCTTAATGAAATTCATCAAGGTGTATTTGATGTTGTTTTGAGTTTATATGTGCAGGTTAAGAATATGCAGGAAAAGTTTCTAAATCCATGAGTCGACACCAGAAGAAGCTGTGTCGCACTTGTGAAGACTTGTGTCGATACTTGAGAAAAGCTGTGTCGACACCTGGAGTCAATTGTGTCGACACTTGGAAAAGCTGTGTCACACACATGACTTATGTCGACACACAGAAAGTTCAGTCGACATCAGCTGTGTCGACACACAGGACTTGTGTCGACACACAGAGAGCTCAGTCGACATCAACTATGTCGACACACGGGACTTGTGTCGACACACAGAAAGTTCAGTCGACATCAACTATGTCGACACATAGGACTTGTGTCGACACACACACCAGAATTTCTTCTAAGTCAATTGTGTCAAGACAAGAAGTGACTGTGTCGACACACAGGACTTTTGTCGACACATTCATACAGAAGCTGTGTCAAGAAGCAGTGTCGACACCATAAGAGCTCTGTCGACACCACCAGGGATTGTGTCGACACTTAGTCTACTTGTGTCGACACATGTGAAGTTCAGACTCGACATTTTGCTGACAGAGACAAAGTTTCAAGAAGTGACTGGAAGACTTGACAGCTGCCATAACCAACAAGTCTACTGTAACTGTCAGATCTGTCAGAAGTTGGTTAGCAACCGGATCAGCCGGTAACCTTGGATGAAGTCTATATAAAGACAGATTCTATAAACTTAAGAAGTAGAACGAAGAGAACAAAAAATAAATGTTGTACACAAATCACAATTACAACAGAAGATCCAGCATACACAAGGAAATCCAGTCAGAGATTTCAAGTGGATCTAAGTGAAGAATTTCAACATATCTTCAGAAGAATTTGTAGAGAGAGAGAGATCCAACAATTCAAGTGAAGAAAGAGACTATTAACAACTAGTCTCTTAAGAGCAGATCCTGAACTAATCTGCAAAGAAAAATTTAGATTAATTTCTGGATTTTAAGAAGGAAGCTGATTGAAGATCATCTTCAAGAAATTCAACCTTATTGTGTTCAGATTCAAGAAGCTTTGAAGAAAGCCAAAGATAGGTTGATTTTTGTGTAATTAGATTCTTCAAGAACTGATCAAGAAATCTTTCTACCCATTCTCTCTCAACTTGGGTGAAAGACAAAACTTATTTTTATCATTTTTCTGTAAGATCATTATTGATCTGAGTTGTAAGCCTAATTTATAAAGGCTAAGGTAGGGCTGAGTGCCCGAGGTAGGAGATTTACAACTCTGAGTTGTAGGCCTTGGGAAGGCTGAGGTAGGGCTGTGTGCCTGATGTAGGAGATTTGGCTCTCTGAGTTGTAGGCCTGGGTGAAGGTTGAGGTAGGGCTTAATTGCCTGAGTTGTAGGAGTGTGGACTCACTCTGAGTTGTAGGAACCTTGACTGAGTTCTGAGCTGTAAGATCTGTAGATCTGAGAAGGAAGGAAGAAGTTAGGCTGAATCTAGCACATTGCTAGATAGGCGAAGGGGAAAGTGGATGTACCCATCATTTAGGGAACCACTATAAAACTGTGTGCCATCTGTAATTGTGTGTGATTTTGCTATTTCTATGATGTGGTTGCAATAGATCTGTTTGATTCTATTTGATTAACTGAATTAATATTCTGCCTTAGAGTAAAAAGGAATTGAACCTATTCACCCCCTCTAGGTGTTTAGGTTATCTTGAAACCAATTCTTTCACAATCGAAGAGATGCTTTCGTATTCCGGGATTCTAGAAGCCTAGAAGGTTATGATTGCAGCCTATCAGTTAAAAGGCCTAGCAAAAAGTTGGTGGATTCGTGAAAAGGAGATTCTGAAGGAAGGATGTTCTTGGGACTCTTTTAAGAAGATGTTGCTAAAAAGTTTCTGCCCTCGGTCGAGCAGGACCGTCTCATGAATAACTTCCTGCATCTGAAGCAGAGATAGCTCACAGTGAGCGAGTATGAGATTGAGTTTAGCAAGTTGAGTAGATTTGCTCCCAATTTGGTAGCTTCAGAGGAGGGAAGAGTGAAGCGTTTTCTTGGTGGATTAAGAAGCAATGTATAGTAGTTGGGATGCGCTTATCGAGCAGAAGTCTATGCTGAGGCAGTGGAAGCCGCATTGAAGGTTGAGGCGATCGAAAATGCCAAGAATCGAGGTGCTGCGGCGAGAAAAGATAAGAGGAAAGGTATTGAGGATGGAAGTTCTAGGGCATCCGGCCCTCCTTTGAAAAAGAAAGCTGGGGGAATTTGTAGCTTCTGTGGTCGACCTGGCCACTCTTACGAAAGATGTTTCAAGAGGACCACCGCCCTGAAGCAGCAGCAGGTGCTCGCTATCCAAGGCGCACCCAAGGGAGAGCTGGTGTGCTCATTTTGTTCAAAGAAGGGGCATGATGTGAATCGTTGCTGGATGAAAGAAAACACTTACTTCCAGTGTGGGCAGAAGGGACACATGAAGTCTTCGTGCCCTCAGGCTCAGTCCCCACTGCAGCCTACCCCACTTCGAGCTCTGCTGCCACCACCAGCCCAGGATAAGGGAAAAGTAAAGCTAAATGTGGTGACTAGATATGAAGCTCAGACTTCTACCTAGGTGATATCAGGTAAGATTCTAGTTTTAATTTTACCCTACATTGTTTGCTTTAGTTTCGTTCGTTTAGTTATGTGTATTAAGTTTTAGGGGAGTTTAAGGTGCAGAATAGATGGGCGCGCATCCTTTTTGATTCAGGTGCCACCCATTCTTTCGTGGTGCGGAGTTTCATAGATAGACATCGTTTGGAGGTGGTTCAGTTGGAGGAATCCTTCAACGTCAAACTTCCTTCTAGATATCTGGTGATATCAAATCGAGGAATTCAAAGATGCCCTATTTGTCTAAGCGATTTCATAGCTTTTGTGGATCTGATGGTATTGCATCTGGCAGACTTTGACATGATTTTGGGCATGGATTGGTTGTCCAAGTATGATGCAGTCATCCGATTCAAGGCTAAGCAGTTGGATTTCAGGATGGACAATGGTCAACCTATGAGTGTCTATGGTTCTCCAGGTAAGGGTTCCCTCCTTATTTCTGTAGTACGTGCTTGCCAAGATTTAGAGTCTGGTTGCGAGGCGTATCTTGTTTCTCTGTCAGCTTTGGAAATAGCTTTTGTTACACCACATCTTGAGGATGTCTCGGTGGTGCGAGAGTTTCCAGATATCTTTCCGGATAGTCTTCCAGGACTTCCTCCTGAAAGAGAGGTGGAGTTTGTGATAGACCTCGAGCCAGGTACTCATCCAATTGCTAAGGTACCTTATCGTATGGATCCGCGTGAGTTAAAAAAATTGCGTACTCAGCTGGATGAGTTACTGCAGTGTGGTTTTATTAGGCCAAGTTCTTCTCCGTGGGGTGCTCCTATTTTATTCGTTAAGAAGAAAGATGGTTCTATGAGGCTCTGCATAGATTATCGAGAATTAAATAAGGTAACCATTAAGAACCGATATCCATTGCCTCAGATTGATGACCTATTTGATCAGTTGTGGGGATGCGCTGTGTTTTCGAAGATTGATCTTCGTCCAGGCTACCACCAGTTGAGAGTCTGTGAGGCTGATGTACCCCGGACGGCTTTTCGTACCCGGCACGAGCATTTTAAGTTCTTGGTGATGTCCTTTGGACTGACTAATGCACCCTCTGCATTCATGAATTTAATGAATAGAGTGTTCAAGGATTTCTTGGACCATTTTGTTATTGTGTTCATAGACGACGTCCTAGTGTATTCCCGCAGTATTGAGGAGCATACTCAACACTTGCAGTTTGTTTTGGAAACCCTGAGGGAGCACAAGCTCTATGCTAAGTTGACTAAGTGTGAATTTTGGTTACCCCAGGTGTCCTTTTTGGGGCATGTTGTGAGTAAGGACGGTATTTCCGTAGACCCAACAAAGATTTCTACTGCGATGGAATGGAAGAGACCTTCTACTCCTAAGGTGATTAGGAGCTTTTTATGTCTGGCTGGTTACTATAGAAGGTTCGTGGAAGGGTTCTCCGTGTTGTCTGCCCCTCTAACTAGACTAACACAGAAGAACACCACGTTTATTTGGAGCGATAAATGTGAAGAATCCTTTCGAGAGCTGAAAAAGAGATTGTGCACTGCTCCAATTTTAACTCTGCCTACTGAAGGACTTGAGTATGCTGTATATGTGGATGCATCACACATTAGACTTGATTGTGTTCTGATGCAAGAAGGAAAGGTGATTGCTTATGGATCAAGGCAATTAAAAGTTCATGAAAGAAACTATCCTATGCATGATTTAGAGTTTGCTGCTGTAATTTATGCGTTGAAGCTTTGGAGACATTTATTGTACGGATCACTGTGCAATATCTACACAGATCATAAGAGTTTGAAGTACGTATTCCCTCAAAAGGAGTTAAATCTGCGCCAACGTAGGTGGTTGGAGTATGTAGCCGATTATGAAGTAGAGATCCTTTATCACCCGGGAAAGGTTAACGTAGTAGCTGATGCTTTGAGTAGAAAGACGGCTGAAATCTTCAATCTGTCTGTACAATCCCTGCTGGAAGAATTCTTGTTGATGTACATTGAGGTTGGGAGTAGTTCTGTGTCTGCTAGTTTGGAAGCAGAAGAGCCCTCTTGGATTTCCCTTACCAGAGTGCACCAGAAGGAGGATCCTGATTTGTTGCACCTCTGGAAGAGAACTGAGAAAGGAGAGTTACCTGATTTCTCTTTGGACGAGTTAGGTACTCTGAAATATCGGAGTAGATTTTGTATTCCTTCCATTGGTGACATTCAGGCTAAGATTTGTAAAGAATCTCATGGTTCTATTATTTCCTACCATCCTGGTTCCACCAAGATGTATAAAGATCTAAAGCAAATTGTTTGGTGGTCAGGAATGAAGAATGACATAGCAAAGTTTGTGTCAAAATGTTACACGTGTCAGCGTGTTAAAGAAGATCATAGAAGGCCTGGTGGTAAACTGACACCGCTAGATATTCCACAGTGGAAGTGTGAGAGTATTTCAATGGATTTCATCACAGGTCTACCAAAATCACCCCGTGGGCACGACTCTGTTTGGGTAATAGTCGATAGATTGAAAAAGTGTGCTCACTTTGTGCCCTTTAAGATTGGGTATTCCATGAATAAGATAGCTGAGTTGTATCTTGAAGAGGTCATCAGATTACATGGAGTACCTGTCAGCATCGTATTAGATCAAGACTCCAGATTTACGTCTCAATTTTGGAAGGGTTTACAGGTGGGGTTGGGTACCGATTTAAGGTATTCCACCGCCTATCATTCGTAGACGAATCGTCAAACAGAGCGAGTTAATCAGATCGTGGAGGATATGATCAGGTATTATATTTTGAATCATGGTGGTGCTTGGGATGAACATCTCAGACTCATGGAATTTGCTTATAATAATATTTATGAAGAGAGTTTGCAAATGGCCCCGTTTGAGGCTTTGTATGGGAGGCGTTGTAGGACTCCCTTATTTTGGGCTGAGGTTGGTGAGAGACTTGGTCCGGAAGCCCTTGAGGAGATGAATTGTGTTGTGACTCATATTCGAGAGAAGCTCCGAGTAGCACAAGAGCGTTATGAGAAATATGCGAATCGACGAAGGGTTGATCTGGAGTTTGCCGTTGGGGAATTGGTTTTTCTAAAAGTTTCTCCGATGCTAGGCGTAAACAGATTTGGAAGGAACCACAAGTTAGATACCCGGTATGTGGGACCTTTTCAGATTCTGGAGCGCATCGGAGTGTCAGCTTATCGGTTGGAATTGCCCGCTACATTCCCTGGTGTCCATGATGTGTTCCATGTGAGCCATTTACAGAAGTGTGTTCGTAGTGATCGTCAAGTTCTTGACTCGGTGCCCCAGATTCAGCCCAATCTTTCGTATGTGGAAGAGCCTGTCTGCGTTTTGGAATCTCTAGATCGAGTGTTGTGGAGGAAGACCATACCTATGGTCAAGGTTCTTTGGAAAAACAAGGATGTCGAAAGCGCGACGTGGGAATTGGAATCAGTGATGAGAGAATCTCATCCGCACCTCTTCTCCTAGTTCTGGTATGTCTCTATGTTTTAGTTTGTGTTTAAATTTCCCGTTTTTTATTTTGGTTTTGGAGTTGTGATAAATTTCGGGACGAAACTTCTTTTGAGGGGAAATGATTGTAATGCCCCTGTTTTTTTCGCTGATTTTATTGGATTGGTATCGTCATATTTATGATGTCTTGGCGTTACTTTTAACGTCGAGTTGGCGGCGCAACGCCGTTAAGACATTTTCGCGTCTATCCGGTCGAGTCGGCCGATTTCTTGAATTTTTGCTGTAATCGACAATTTTTTGCATTTGAGATTTAAGTTGAGTAATTTTGGACTTGCACGTAAAGTTTCATCGCAATCCGAGCATTTTTGGAGTCTCGGCGCGCGATTGAAGTTTTGATTAATTTATGTTCATCGCATACTTGGAAAATTTATATCTCGGGAATAGCTCGTCGGATTTTGATTTTGACTTCGCCATTGAGTTCATAGCGTCAGTGTTCGCCTACGGTGAAAATTTCATTTTATTTGGCTCGCGTTCGGATCTCCGTTTTGAACCCGTGTTTCATTTTATTCGGCTCGCCGTTCTGCTTCTTCTCGAGTGAATTCCGGATCTACTCGAGTAATGTTTTCTTCTCTCGAGTACCGCCTAATTCCACTCGAGTACCTGTATTTTCCTCTCGAGTAGCTGCTTTCTCCTCTCGAGTACCCGTGTTTTCTCTCTCGAGTGCCCGCCCATTCATCCCGAGTGGTTCATTTCAGTTTATGTTCGGGAGCCTTTTTGAGGGTCAAAATGACATCATATGCAAAAATGGACAACATAAAATATATTCGTCCCGACGAGATATACAACTTTCTTGTTGGGCACTTTTTGATTCGGAGCCGTCTTCAACCTCTACTTTTGGTTTTCCCAAAACTGCTCGTAAATAAGCGGTATTATTGAAATCTACTCGAGTACCTTTGATCTACTCGAGTACTATTGTTGTATCTCGAGTATAATTATTGTTTTACTCGAGTAATATTGAATTCTCTCAAGTTCTACTGATTTTATTCGAGTAGTTTAAGTTTCTCTCGAGTACTTTGCCCTCATTCTTGAGTAGTTTTATTTATCTCGAGTAGTTCCCTATCGTTTACGTTCGGGCGCCATTATGAGGGTCCAAATGATGTCGTATGAAACAATGTCAACATGAAATTTGTTCGTATCTATGAGATCTGAAAGATATGGTACATAAACACCTAGAGGGGGGGTGAATAGGTGACCTAATCCTTTTCTAACTTTATTGGCAGCAATCAGTTATATCACAGCAATCTAACTAGTTTATCACAGCAAACACAACATACACAGCAACAATTTCAGCACAGTACAGCACACAGTGATTTATAGTGGTTTCCCAAGATATGGGTACATCCACTTTCCCCCTTCGCCTATCTAGCAGTGTACTAGATTCGGCCAAACTCCTGCACTGTCTCAGAACCCAAATTGGTTCCTACACCTCAGGCCCAAAGCCTTACAACTCAGCTTTATCCCAAAGCCTACACTCAGCCAATCAAGGCCTACACTCAGCCAACCAAGGCCTACACTCAGCCAATAAGGCCTACACTCAGAGATCTCTATCTCCTACACTCAGGCAAACAAGCCCTACCCTCAGCCTTTATAAATATAGGCTTACAATCACTCAGATCCAATGGATCCTACAAGTTAAAAATGTAATACAAGTAATAACTCTACAACTCAGAATTAAAGGAGGGGAGTTGAGAGATTCTTGATGAGTTCTTGGAAGAACTCTGCTGGATTCACCCTGACTTAGCTTTCTTCAAAGCTTCTTGAGTAGAACTGAATAAGGCTGAATCCTCTGCAGTTGTTCCTTGACCTCTGCCACTTAAGATCCAGAATTGAATCTGAATCCTTCTTCTCAGCCTAGTTCCAGAGGCTGATTTCTTGGAAGGAGCCCTCTCTCTCCAACTTCTTAGATCTGCACTTGGACTGCAAGATCTTCTTGTGTTGATACTCAGTATACCACTTTAATGATTACTTCAACAATAATCTGAACTCTGTTAACAACTTGATCAACAACCTCAACAACTACAACAACAGTTTCTGTAAACTGTGGATGCCTATTTATAGGCCTTCTTCATGGTAACCGGCTGGTCCGGTTCATAACTGACTTCTAACATCTCTGACAGTTGCTGTAGACTGGCTGGAACGGTAGCTGTCAAGTCATCCAGTCACTTCTTGAAAATCTCTAACAGTTTGTAAGTGTCGAGTCTTTCTGTCTTTAAGTGTCGACACTTATAGTCCAAGTGTCGACACATGTTGTGTAAGTGTCGACACAAGTCTACAAGGTGTCGACACAACTCCTTGTATGTCTCGACACAGATTCTTCTGCATGTGTCAACACTGAAATTTAGTGTCGACACAAGTACTTGTTCTTCTAGCTTTTGCAGAATTCTTCTATGTGTCGACACATCTCCTTTGTGTCGACACATCTTCTTGTGTTGAATCTGTCAAGTGTCGACACTGCTTCTTGGTGTCGACACATAGTCTTCTATGTTGAATCTTGCTGAGTGTCGACACAGCTCCTTGTGTCGACACACCTTCTTGTTGTTGAGACTTCTGCTGAGTGTCGACACATTCCCATAGTGTCGACACTTGTACTTAGAATAATTTGTTGTTCTTTCTGTTCTTTGCTAAGTGTCGACACGGCTCCATGTGTCGACACTTTCTTCCAGTGTTGAGTCTTCAGCTGTGTGTCGACACATTGTTCTGGGTGTCGACACATAGTCTTCTATGTTGACTCTTCTATTGAGTGTCGACACATTGTGTTGAGTGTCGACACATGCTTCAAGTGCTGACTCTTCTGCATAGTATCGACACATTGTGTTAAGTGTCGACACTTGTACTTGGACTCTGCAGACTTTTGCTGAGTGTCGACACAGCTCCAAGTGTCGACACTTTCTGATGTAGACACAGCTTCACTGGGTGTCGACACAGCTCCTTGTGTCGACACTTTCTGTCTGCACTTTTCTTCACTGAGTGTCGACACAGCTCCAAGTGTCGACACTTTCTGTCTGGTGTCGACTCTGCATCCCAGGTGTTGACACAATGACTCCAAGTGTCGACACTGCTTGTCTGGGTGTCGACACAAGCTTTCTTAAGTGTCGACACTTTCCCTCTAGGTGTCGACACATGGACTTAGAAACTTTTTTGCTTCAGTCCAGTGATTTCTTAACCTGCACAAGTAACTCAAACATACATCAAATACATTATGATGTATATCATTGAGTTGGGTGAGGCTTCTTCAAATCAGGTACATTTGACCAATGTACCCAACAATCTCCCCCTATTTGGAGAAGTCATAACCCTTAGTCAATGATATACACCATTCATAATTAAAATTACAAAATGATGTAAAGCAGATTATAAACAGCAGGGTAAATATAAACATGTAATATTTCACACATGTATATACATTCAACATTGCAGAACAAACAAGAAATAGACATATTCTCAGAACAATCATGAAATAGATTTATCATTTATTGTTCTAACATTTTTCTAATACATCTTCAATGGTGTACAAAAATGTATTTCATTCAAAAGATTACAACAATCTTCAAGTCAATTCCTAATCTATTTCTGGTCTGGTTCTTTGATAACAATGCCTTTGCCAGATTGGACTTGAGCTTTGACAGTGGCTTCAGCAGTTGCTGCATCAGCAGGCTTCTTGCCTTTTAAGTCCTTCTTCTTCAGCTCTTCTGCTTTGATTTTCTGCCTTTCAAAATAGTGGTATGGCTTGGGGAAGTACTTGCTAGGCTCCACTGCAGTAGGAGGTAGCTTTCCCATCTTTGCCTTTCTTCTATATTGAACAATGGCCTCCTGTCTTATTTCATGTTTCCTCCATTCTGCTTCAGAGAACCACTTGTTCCTTTCATGAGCATTGTCCTTGACAGCTTTCCAGGCAGTTAAAATTATATTTCTAGAGGTAGGTCTCCATTGTTCAAAATCTGGCCTTTGTTCTGCTTGTTCCCTAAACCTCTTCTTTGACAACCTTGCCTCTTCTTCTTTCTCTAATGCCTCTTTCATAGCAGCAGAAATAGGCTGAACCACTTTATCCAGAATAACATTAGGCTTCCCTTCAGTTGGGCTATACATTGTCTGGACATCTGCTTGAACCATGTAAAAATCTGGAGGTGGATAAATCACTTGAGCTACCTCTGGTTGCTCACCTCCAAGATATGCAGTTTGAATCCCTGATTCAGCAACATTATCATCATCACAGAGTGGAGGATAGCCCAGTGTAGCTCTGATGGAGTTAGATATCCATTTGGTATGGTCAGAGCTAGCTTTGACTAATACTCTCTCCCCCTTTATGACTTCTCTGGCCATATGGTCTCTGACATCATCCTTTTGAAACCTTATCTGACTGTCCAAATACTTGATTCCCTCTTTAAAGAATGGTTTCATCTTTGTGAGTTGTTCAGAGATGGCTTTCTGGGAATCTTTAATAGCAGACTGAACAGCAGTAATCTCAGCTTGAAATACTTTATCAAAGTCAGCCTTAACTGCAGCAGCAGATGTAGAAGGTTGATCAGCCTTGTTCTTCAATTCTGTGAGTAGAGCATTATGTGACTCAGTCAGATTGTCATTCATTCTGATTTGGTTTTCCAGCACATATCCTTGCTTTAAGGCTATATCATCTACCTGAGCCTTTATCTTCTCTTGGTGTGTTGTCAGATACACCACAGCATTTCCACCCTTGTGGAAGCATTCATTCATCTCCTTCTTATTAAGGTTCATCTCAAACCTTATAGACTTTATTTCTTGGGCCAGGTCAAACTGTAAAGTCTTCTGCCCTTCATCAACATAAGCCTCTATAGCCTTTCTTTGTTCATCCATTTTTATCCGCAGGGCAATCAGTAAAGCACTATAGTCAACAGTTGGAGCTTGTTGAACTATAGGCTATGGGGCTATAGATTGCAAGGCTTTCTTATAACTCTGACTTCTCCTCTTGAAGACATAGAGTTTCTTCTTCTTGGCCCTAGCACTCTCCTCATCTTCAGAGGCAGAAGTGCTGGCAATATCAACCCTGTCCTTAGGACTTTGAGGCCTCTCAGTTTGCACATCAGGTGCTTGCTCAGTTTCTTGCCTACTAGGCTCTTCCAGAACTTCCATGTGCTCCCCCTCAGCAGCAGCACTCTTATCTTCAGCAGCAGCATCCTTGTCCATATCAAAATCTTCTTGATCTAGATTTAAGAATAAATCCTCCATGGTAAACTCTTGAGGTGAAGAAGCAGGAGAAGTTCTTGGTTCTTCAACTACTTGATCAGGAACCACTTCTAGGACAACAGATGTGTCTTTGATAACAACATCTGGTTCTTGAGTATTCAGCTGAGTTTGCTGAAGATCATCAGACAAATCAGCATCTTGAATAATATAGTCTAAAATTTTTAGGTCAGTGAGTACCTCTTGGATGATGACTGTGGCTTGCTCACTGTTCAGAGTAGAGGGTTCTTCTACTACTGGAAGCTCCCCCTGGCTGTGATCCCTATGGATGGGGCTAGCTTGAGGCAGCTCCCCCTGGATCTCAGCTACATCTTGAGCAGCAGGGGTCTTCTCTGCAGCCACTTCCTCTTGAGCATCAGGAGTGAAGACAACTTGTTCTTCACTCCCTGAACTGCTGGAGGACTCCTGTGTCACAGCAGCTGTCTTCCTTTTCTTCCTTGGAGGAGAATCTTTCTTAGTAACTGGCTTCTCTGGAGTTGGCATTTCTTTGGACAATACCCTGTCCCATCTGGAAAAGATCCTTTGATCCATCTTTCTCATGTGATTGATCTTGCTTCCAGCAGCATTGCTCATTACCTCTGGTATTGTACCAGCTAGGTAGAGACTTATAATTCTGCCCAGATTGGGCTTCTTCAAGCTCTCCTTGATCTTGTCAAAAACCACTATTGACCAGTCTGTTTTCAGAGTGAATATGATTCTAGTCATAATTTCAACCATAGAGGCAGACACCCTGTCATGCCCTCCAGGCTTACTGAGAATAACCTTGCCCACAATCTCAGACATGAATTTTCCTTGACTGTTCATGCCTTTCCTGTTAAAGACAGATCCTATCTTCATCTTAGGATCAAGTCCACACCAGATAAGGGCTTCCCTGGTCTTGGATGCAGTTATTTCTTCTTCATCTTGTGTTTTAGGTAGCTGGAGTACCTTCCTCAGACTTTTTGGTGAAATCTTGACCTTAGATCCATGAACTCTGGATTTGATTCTGTATCCAGATTCATCTACAGCAGCTCCATTAAGGAATTCAAGAACTTCCTTTTTCCAAATCTTTGTTGGTTCTGAAACCAAGTATTCTAGTCCAGAATTGGCGACTAGGGTTACCACCGACTTGATTTCTTGATCTGCTTCGTCGAACGCGCCGCGCACTAGCTCATAGCCCTCGTTAACGTTCTCCTCAAGCTTAGGAGCCATTAGGGTTTGGAGAATTTGTCTTTAGAAAAGAGAGGTGTCGACACAGGAGTTTTGGTCTCGAAACTTTGAAAGCGTGTCGACAAACAAAGACAGAACCCTATTTATACCTTTCTGATTTTGAAGATGAACAGGCGGGACAGCTAGCTTAAAATGTGTCGACACTGGCAATAAGTGTCGACACTGACTTATAATGTCTCGACACACATGTGTCGACACAAGTTTAGTCAACAGATTTTATGTGTCGACACTTGTTATGTGTCGACACAACATAACTCGACACATTGTCGAGACTTTACTTAGAAAAATTCTGAGTAAAACTTAAGTGTCGACACCACATTGGATGTGTCGACACCTACTTGACATGTGTCGACACTAACATTCTAGATGTGTCGACACCTTTTTCCTGAAGTGTCGACACCACTATTCTGTGTCGACATAGACTTGTCTATGTGTCGACACCTTTTTACTTAGCCAATTTTCTATTCTGTAAACTTAGTCTAAGTTTATCATTCCTAGTTCAATTTTGAATCTATTGAACTTAGCTTCTTCTAGGGGCTTAGTAAACATATCAGCTACTTGTTCATCTGTTTTAACATATTCAAGTGAAATATCTTCTCTTTCTACATGTTCTCTAAGAAAGTGATATTTAATCTCAATATGTTTTGTTCTACTATGAGATACAGGGTTATTAGCTATTGAAATAGCACTTGTAGAATCACAGTAAAGTGGAGTTCTACTTACCTGAAATCCATAGTCCTCTAGCTGATGTTGAATCCACAGAAGTTGAGCACAGCAACTTCCTGCCACATACTCTGACTCAGCTGTTAGCCACACTAGTCTGCTTTTTGCTGCTCCATGAAATTAGTCTCCCACCTAGGAATTGTTCCAGTAGTGCTCTTTCTATCCTCTTTGCATCCTGCAAAGTCTGCATCTGAATAACCTGTTAGATCAAAGTCTCCATTCCTAGGGTACCAGAGGCCTAGATAGGGAGTGCCCTTTAGATATCTCAAATTCTCTTGACTGCAGTCAAGTGAGACTCTTTAGGGCAGGCTTGATACCTTGCACAAACACATGTAGCATACATGATGTCTGGTCTACAGCAGTCAAGTATAATAGGGAGCCAACTATCCCTCTATACAAGGTTTCATCTACAGGTTTCCCTGTGCTAAGAGACATACTTGACCCCATAGGAGTCTTCATGGTACTGGATGAATCCATACCATACTTCCTTTGCTAGGGTGAACTTTGACTGACTAAACCATTTTCCATGAAAAACTTCAGCTCTCTCATACTACTCATTTCAAACTGACCTTGCATAAGTTTTGCAAACTTTTTGCAAAGGCTGCTTTCATAGACCCAAATATAATGTCATCTACATATATTTGGACTAGTATGACTTTGCCTCTAGATTCCCTAAGGAATAGAGTCTTATCTATTTTCCCCCTTGAGAACTTATTCTCAATGAGGAAACTAGATAGGGTTTCATACCAAGCCCTAGGGGCTTGCTTTAACCCAGCTTTCCTAAGTCTATAGACTGGATCAACAAAACCTGAAGGCTGCTCCACATAGACTTCTTCTTTCAAATTACCATTTAGGAATGCTGACTTGACATCCATTTGGTATACCTTGAATCCTTGATAGGTTGCATAGGCCAAGAACATTCTTATGGCTTCCAGTCTGGCTACTGGAGCAAAGGTTTGATCAAAATCAATACCTTCTTCTTGCCTATATCCTTTAGCAACCAGTCTAGCTTATTCTTAATGATGACACCTTGTTCATCCATCTTATTCCTGTAGATCCACTTAACTCCTATTACATTGTGGTCTTTAGGTTTAGGAACAAGTTCCCAAACCTTGCACCTCTTGAACTGATTAAGCTCTTCTTGCATTGCTTCAGTCCATTGTGGATCTTTATTGCTTCTTCAAATTTTTAGGTTCAACTTGAGACAGAAAGCTGGAATAGATTGCAGCATTCATGTTTCTACTCCTGGTTTGTACTCCTTGTCTTGGATCTCCAATAATCAGCTCTACTGGATGATCTCTTAGATGCCTGTTGGCTGGAGGCATCCTCACTTCTGGTTGAACCACTTCAGCATCTGCATCATGCTGTATCCTTGGATTTCTTCAGCAATTGGCACATGTAGTTCTCCCCCTGGACAACAGCTACTCTCCTCTCACTTGCTGTCTTGCAGCAGGCACTTCTTCTATAGTAAGCTTGTCCATTTCTTTGTCAAACCTGTGGGGCTGCATACATTGCTAGACAACTCATTATTAATAAGTTTAGTCTCATCAAAAACTACATGCACTGATTCTTCTACAACTTGTGTAGTCAAGTTGTAGACTCTATAAGCCTTACTATTATTGCTGTACCCAACAAAAATTCCCTCTTGGGACTTGGCAGCAAACTTAGTTAAGTAAGACTTCCCATTGTTAAGTATGAAGCATTTGCAACCAAAGATCCTAAAATAGGATAGGTTTGGTTTCCTGCCTTTCACAACTTCATAGGGGGTCTTGTTTAGCCCTTTAGTGATGGTAGCCCTATTTATAACATGGCATGCAGTGTTAACTGCTTCAGCCCAGAAATACTCTGGCAGTGATGTATCACTTAGTAGGGTTCTACCAGCCTCTATCAAGGTCCTATTTTCCTCTCAGCAATGCCATTTTGCTGAGGTGTTCTAGGTGAAGAGAATTCTTGAAATATCCCAAAGTCTTCACACAGTTTTGTCATGCTATCAGACTGAAATTCAGTACCATGGTCACTTCTAATTTTGACCACAGTACTATTTAGTTCATTCTGAATTTGCTTGACAAAGCTGTAGAAGACACTAGGTGTTTCAGATTTCTGTCTTAAGAAGAACACCCAGGAAAACCTTGAGTAGTCATCTATAACTACAAAGATAAAGACCTTCCTACCCAAGCTGTGAACTGGCATTGGACCAAAGAGATCCAAATGCAAGAGGTACAAACACCTCACAGCATCTTTGTTATCTATGCTTCTAAAGGTGGATTTAGTCTGCTTGCCCTTCTGACAAGCTGAGCAAATGCCATCTTTAACACACTTAACTTGAGGACCATTCCTCACTAACTCTTTGCTAAAGAGTTTGCTAATTGTCTTGTAGTTAAGATGGGCTAGCCTCTTGTGCCATTTGACACAATGAGAGACTGTCTCATCAGCTACAATACAAACTGGAGAACCATTGTTCTCAAACATAATGTCTAGGCAGTAGACATTCCTCTTCCTATAACCTGTCAAAATGATCTCTTGATCACTTGACCTCTTGATATGACAACCATTTTTAACAAATGAGATGTCATACCCTACATCACTTAATTGACTTATACTTATTAGGTTGTGTTTCAACCCTTTAACATAAGCCACTTGAGTAATGGTAACTAAGTTTGAAGAAATGTTACCAAACCCTTTGATGATTCCTTTTTCAGAACCACCAAAGGTCACTTTAGGACCATTTTTGATTGGAATGTAGTCCTTCAGTAGTCCCCTAGTTCCAGTCATATGTCTGGAGCATCCACTGTCCAAGTACCATGTAGGGGTATGGCCACTTGGACTCACCTGCAAAACAAATTAATGAACCTTAGAACCCAAAGTATTCTTGGGTCCTTGGTGATTGTTAGTTTGCAATTTGACAAACCTACCTACTGGCTTTCCAACAGGTAGTTTGGGACTCACTTTGGCACTCACATTGTGCCAACAGTCCACTGCAAAATGGCCAACTTTGCCACAGCACCAACATTCAAATTTATTGTACCTTTGCTTAGGTACTGCCTTGGCTGTCTTGACTACAGCAGGCTTGTTGAATGTTGGGGCTTTGCCCTTGGACTTATACTTGGACTGCTCAGTCCCTGCAGGTCTAACAAAACCCAGCCCAGCCTTGCCTTTATGATGAACAAATTCATCAATTAAGGGTAGCACTGATTTAGGTTTTGAAAACCTAGCAACCAAGTCCTTCTCCTTCTGAAGATTATTCTCCAGACACTTAATTTGATCATTCTTAAAAGTGATAGTTCCCATCTGAATCACAGTAATGTGTTTCAGCCTGGCTACCTCATTCAGTTTTTGATCAAATTGTTTCTCAAAATCTGTTGCAGCAGCTTTAAGATCAGCAATTTCCTTTGCCTGACTTTTGGCTAGGGTCTTGCTTTTCTTGTAGGCTTGCAACAGTACCTTATATTCATCTATAAGCTGATGAATATCTTCCTCAGACTCAGATACATTCTCATCACTTGATGAAGAAGAATCTGAATCTGAACTAGAACAAGAAACTGAACTTGAACATGAACCTTGTACCTGACTGGGTCCTGGCTGCTCCAGGATTTTGGCACTGTCTGTCAAAGCCATTAGCCCTTGGCAATGACTGTCTTCTTGTTCATAAATTGACTCCAAGATCTGCATGAATTCTTCCTCTTCTTCTTCAGCAAACAGCCCTATGTAGGCTTCAGCCTCAGACTCAGTTTCTGAAGAAGAGATATCTGATAGAGTCTTCTCCTTCTTAGCAACAAAAGACTTTTCTTTCTTCCCTTTGAAGTGAGTCTTTTTCCTGTCACCAGATTCCTTTCTCTTCTCTGGACAATCTGCAATAACATGGCCCTGTCTATTGCAGCAATAGCAAACAATCTTTGAACCAGTTGCCTTGCTTGATTTTGTCCTTTTCTTGTCATTCTTTGAAGACCTCTTTTTCTGATAAGAGTCTTCCTTTCCTTGTGATGTAGAAGGCCTTGACCTCCACTGTTTCTTTTTCAAAAACTTCTGAAAGTGTCTAGTGAAAGCAGCAAAGTCTTCATCACTTTCACTGCTCTTAGACTTTGTGCTGACAGACTCATCAGACTCTGATTCAACTACCTCTGGAGGTGGAGTTAAAGACTTATTCCTGCATTTTCTGGGAACTTCTGTCTTGAAAGCAACAGTTCTTTCTTTGTGCTCAGTCCTTGTTGATTTCTCCTCCTCTTTTCTTACTGTCAACTGCATCTCATATGACAATAACTTGCCAAACAGTGTAGGGGGAGGAATTTCCCCCAACTTAGCCATTTCTCTTATGGCACAGATCTTGGTGTCCCAATCTTTGGTTAGGGACCTTAAGAACTTGTCATTTAGTTCATAGTTACTGAACTCTCTTCCATAAGACATGAGTTCATTAACTATTCTGTAAAATTTCTTATAGCACTCAGTGATGCTATCACCCTTTCCTTGCCTAAAGCTTTCATACTCCTGATTTAGCAAGGACTTCCTATCTTGCCTAACTTCTTCAGAACCTTCCATATAGACAATGAGAGTATCCCACATCTCTTTTGCTGTCTTACAGTGAATTAAGTTCTGAAAAGTTGCATCATCAATGGCACTCACTATTATGTTCTGTGCCCTCTTGTCCATGGTGGCCAGGACAATTTCATCCTTAGTCATCTCAGAGAAATCCTTTGGAGTTCTCTGGTTTGCATCCAATACTGAAATCTTCATTGGCACATAAGGCCCTTCCTTAACTGTGATGTAGATTCTAGGGTCAGAGGCTTCCATAAATAGCCTTACCCTTTCTTTCCAGATCCCAAAGATCTCCTTTCTGCATATGGGTAATTTCATGGAACCCAATTCCTTGTGATTCTCATAAGAACCCATGTTTCTTGATTTTCTTGATTTTCTTGAAACTGTGTAATGCCTTACACTGAATCTGCCAAACAGGATCTCCTCAGACTGTTAGTCCTTGTTTTGAGAAACCTGGCTCTGATACCACTTGAAAGATATGGTACCTAAACACCTAGAGGGGGGGTGAATAGGTGACCTAATCCTTTTCTAACTTTATTGGCAGCAATCAGTTATATCACAGCAATCTAACTAGTTTATCACAGCAAACACAGCATACACAGCAACAATTTCAGCACAGTACAGCACACAGTGATTTATAGTGGTTCCCCAAGATATGGGTACATCCACTTTCCCCCTTCGCCTATCTAGCAGTGTACTAGATTCGGCCAAACTCCTGCACTGTCTCAGAACCCAAATTGGTTCCTACACCTCAGGCCCAAAGCCTTACAACTCAGCTTTATCCCAAAGCCTACACTCAGCCAATCAAGGCCTACACTCAGCCAACCAAGGCCTACACTCAGCCAACAAGGCCTACACTCAGAGATCTCTATCTCCTACACTCAGGCAAACAAGCCCTACCCTCAGCCTTTATAAATATAGGCTTACAATCACTCAGATCCAATGGATCCTACAAGTTAAAAATGTAATACAAGTAATAACTCTACAACTCAGAATTAAAGGAGGGGAGTTGAGAGATTCTTGATGAGTTCTTGGAAGAACTCTGCTGGATTCACCCTGACTTAGCTTTCTTCAAAGCTTCTTGAGTAGAACTGAATAAGGCTGAATCCTCTGCAGTTGTTCCTTGACCTCTGCCACTTAAGATCCAGAATTGAATCTGAATCCTTCTTCTCAGCCTAGTTCCAGAGGCTGATTTCTTGGAAGGAGCCCTCTCTCTCCAACTTCTTAGATCTGCACTTGGACTGCAAGATCTTCTTGTGTTGATACTCAGTATACCACTTTAATGATTACTTCAACAATAATCTGAACTCTGTTAACAACTTGATCAACAACCTCAACAACTACAACAACAGTTTCTGTAAACTGTGGATGCCTATTTATAGGCCTTCTTCATGGTAACCGGCTGGTCCGGTTCATAACTGACTTCTGACATCTCTGACAGTTGCTGTAGACTGGCTGGAACGGCAGCTGTCAAGTCATCCAGTCACTTCTTGAAAATCTCTAACAGTTTGTAAGTGTCGAGACTTTCTGTCTTTAAGTGTCGACACTTATAGTCCAAGTGTCAACACATGTTGTGTAAGTGTCGACACAAGTCTACAAGGTGTCGACACAACTCCTTGTATGTCTCGACACAGATTCTTCTGCATGTGTCGACACTGAAATTTAGTGTCGACACAAGTACTTGTTCTTCTAGCTTTTGCAGAATTCTTCTATGTGTCGACACATCTCCCTTGTGTCGACACATCTTCTTGTGTTGAATCTGTCAAGTGTCGACACTGCTTCTTGGTGTCGACACATAGTCTTCTATGTTGAATCTTGTTGAGTGTCGACACAGCTCCTTGTGTCGACACACCTTCTTGTTGTTGAGACTTCTGCTGAGTGTCGACACATTCCCATAGTGTCGACACTTGTACTTAGAATAATTTGTTGTTCTTTCTGTTCTTTGCTAAGTGTCGACACGGCTCCATGTGTCGACACTTTCTTCCAGTGTTGAGTCTTCAGCTGTGTGTCGACACATTTTTCTGGGTGTCGACACATAGTCTTCTATGTTGACTCTTCTGTTGAGTGTCGACACATTGTGTTGAGTGTCGACACATGCTTCAAGTGCTGACTCTTCTGCATAGTGTCGACACATTGTGTTAAGTGTCGACACTTGTACTTGGACTCTGCAGACTTTTGCTGAGTGTCGACACAGCTCCAAGTGTCGACACTTTCTGATGTAGACACAGCTTCACTGGGTGTCGACATAGCTCCTTGTGTCGACACTTTCTGTCTGCACTTTTCTTCACTGAGTGTCGACACAGCTCCAAGTGTCGACACTTTCTGTCTGGTGTCAACTCTGCATCCCAGGTGTCGACACAATGACTCCAAGTGTCGACACTGCTTGTCTGGGTGTCGACACAAGCTTTCTTAAGTGTCGACACTTTCCCTCTAGGTGTCGACACATGGACTTAGAAACTTTTTGCTTCAGTCCAGTGATTTCTTAACCTGCACAAGTAACTCAAACATACATCAAATATATTATGATGTATATCATTGAGTTGGGTGAGGCTTCTTCAAATCAGGTACATTTGACCAATGTACCCAACAAGATCTACAAATTTCATGTCAGGCACTTTTCGATCGGTTGCCATCTTAGACCTCTATTATTGATTTTTCTGAAACTGCTCATAGATATCCCGTTCGACTTATCCACTCGAGTTCTATGCCTTCTATCTCGAGTAGACCTGATCTACTCGAGTTCTATGCCTTTTATCTCGAGTACCTATGACTATCTCGAGTTCCCCAAGCCTCCAACTCGAGTCTCCATCTCGAGTAAGCCCCTCCAACTCGAGTAAACCCCTCCATCTCGAGTAAACCGATTTCTACTCGAGTAGTCTGTACAGTCCGAGTTCAGGCATCGTTTTGAGGGTCAAAACGGTGTCATACGAAAACATGGTCAACATAAAATTTGTTCGTCTCGACGAGATATACAACTTTTATGTTGGGCAAGTTGTGATTTGAAGTAATCCTAGAGCTCTATTTTGGGTTCCCGCAAAACCGCTCGAAATAACCCGTTTTTGACAAAACTTTTTTTTATAAACATTATATATATATATATATATATATATATATATATATATATATATATATATATATATATATATATATATATATATATATATATATTCTTGGACTTGGGTTTTAAAACTAAACTTCATCTTCTCCGTTATATTTCTCCCAAACCAGAGCAGCGAGCGAGAGAGAGTTTCTTTTTCATGAATCTTTCGGTGGCTGCCGACGGTTCTCCGTTGCTCAAAATCTTCAACCGAACATAGATCCTGGAAAGCTCTCGCCGAGAGCTACGCTATCGTGGTAATTTCTTCCCCATTCCTTGAGTTTTTTTTAATTAGGGTTTTTCGGCCCTAACCCCTTTTCCGCCATTTTTGTCTAGATCTTAACTTCTCCCATGTTCTTTTACACCGATCTACGACGCGGTAGCGATTCGGAGAACTTTTTCCGGTACAACCAAGGCAAGTGGTGGTTTTCCTTCGTTGTTCCTTGTCCGGTTTGATGCTAACCGTTATGCCTTTGTTCCTTAATTTTCTTGCCTTTTTGTGTTGTCTTTCCAAACTATGGTTATGTTTAGTCCTTCTTGAAGATCACTAAAAAAATTATAAAGTCTAGTCATGGTAATTTCAATCTTGACTAGGTGCGTACAATCGTCCTTAGAATGCTTTATCGGTGAATTAAATTGTTTCGTCTATCGTTGTTGGACGTGTTAGTGTCTATATAGGATTGTAAATAATTTCTAAAGGTTGATCAACCGTGTCTTTAATCTAGAAATATCATGTAGAATCCGGTGTGCCAAGTCCCGAGATGTTGGTGTTGTGGTTTCTTTGGTTTTTCCTTGGTTTCGGGAGTTAGTGGGCGTGACCACCTCCGCAAGGTTGTTTCCTTTATTAGTACCTTTTGAGAGCTCTACCGGTGTTTTGGGCATCTGCGGTGTATGGTGGAGTGTATGAATCTCTCCCGCAGTTAAACAGATTTAATCTTCGTGAGGGGTGTGTCCTGCTAAGTCACCATCTCGCTCGTGTTTTTAGGTAGAGTGACCACAAGTGGTTAATAAAGGTTATGAATTTTCTTCCTTATGATTTACTCATGTTCGTCACCTTATTGCCTTGTGCATATGGTGTGTTTGCAATGTACGTGACAATTAACGTAAGTGTTCCTTTACTGTTTGATGCTTACTTCGTACTTTATGTCAGTATTTTTTGTCTTGGGTTGATACCCCTTTTTACCTTTGTTTACCTTTGCTTAATTTTTCTACCACCATTTGTATCTACTTGCTAAGGCGCTCTGTTTTTTTGGAATGCCTTAGGTTCAGAGCCGTAGCAGGTAGTGGAGCTGGTTTTGGCCTCTCTTAGCGGCAGTGCCAGTGGTGGTTTTGCACCTCACCGTAGAGAGGTAGTTGTCGTTCAGTTTTTTTCTTTTTCCTAGTTCAGACATACTGTTTTACTGTGGGTTCGTGTCAGATTGTTGACGCCCACAGAGCTGTTGATTTTGCCACTTGCTAGTTGATGTGGTTTTCTTCTTCTTTGATTTGGATTACTTGCTCTCTGGGATGATTTATTGCTAGGACTGCATATTAGATATTTTTAAGCTTATAAAAACTTATTATTAGTAAAGCACCCGTGCAACCTATTTTAAAACTAAGTCACTAATTTCCTGGTCAGCGTAAAGACTTTTTCTCATACTTATTATAAATCTAGAGTCTGCTTAGCATGAGTTGTTCCTCGGGGATATTTATACTCATGTAGGATGTTAGAGTCAATTTACAACAAGTATCTTCCGCAAGCGTATAAATTATATTTTTGAATCGTGTACTAGATGATCCACTAAGCCGAGGGATACGGCTACCTTCTTAGTTTAAACTGGATTTCAGTCATAATAACTTACGTTTTCTTTTAAACTGTAGAGTTTGGAGTCTTGCCTGAGCGTCTGCAGTTATCCCCTGCACAGCGTGGCATCACAGCGCGTATTTTCCCTTACTCTGATATAATTAAATTATTGGGAAAATGCGGGTTGTGACAGTAATAGCCTTCCAAACTTAAATATCAATGACTATAATTAGATTGGATTAGTTATCTTGATTCGCTTATGCTCAATTTGAATTTAATCTACATGGATGTCGTCTCAAGAAATCTTGAACTCTGACTTGGATGTAAAAGTATGTGCAAATGAGGTAGATAAAAGAATATCTCAATATATGTTCTTTGACTTCTATAGAACGTGAGCTATGAGTATTAGTATCATAGTCAAAACATAAGTCTGAACTTCTTAACAAACGTTGTCTTCTGCTTTTATTATTTGCAGACATACATCGTCATTTTCTCAAAGTAAACTTCTTAAGTTATCCATACTCTGAGATATCTTGAGATTTTTAATTCATATTTTGGCTATTCTAAAAGACTCTAAATTCTATGTTATATTCAATATGTCATTTATACAAAGAGGTACCATCTTATATCACTTTATTAATCTGATATAACAAATTATGAGGGGATTTTCCAATAATCTCCCCCTATTTGATATACCCAATTTTATAGATTTAAGTGACTTTGTGCAGGAAAGAAATCATCAAAAGTTTCTAAATAAATGCAAAAGTAAATATATAGAGAATGGATAGACAAGATGATCTATGCACACCCAATTTTCATTATTCAAAATCCGCATGTTGGAGATTATATATATATGATTTAGAAGAAGAGGTAAATATATTGAGAGAGAGACAATTTTATGTGGATTTCTTTAAGAAAGATGTGAAGACTGAGATTAGTGTCTTTAACACTTTTTCAACATATTCGTAATGCATATTCTTGGCCTTATTTGGATGTTCTTGTGTCATTTTCTTTACATTGTAACTTGTCTAGATTCTTTTCATCATTCCAATGTACATTTTTAACTATTTAGCCTTTTTCAATCATTATTGTCATAAGTTTATAAAGATATTCAAGTTCCTCTCAAGGAATAACTAATCTGGAAGTTTAGAGCTCAGAAACAACTAGAATTTCAAACTTTTTAGGAGTAGTGAATGATTCAAGAGATTTCACAGAAGTGATATATAGAGGAGGTAGTGGTTCTCCATCCATGCCTTTTAATTTATTTACATAAGTTATGCATGCATTAAAATCACATCCTAATCCCATATTCTCGTCCCTTCGAGCATTCTTTATAGCAACTGCATTTGGCCTGGGTTATTCAATTTATATGCATATAGATTAAACAACTTACTAGGAATTTTAATTTCTGCATCTTTTGACTTCCCTTTATGAAGTTTAGTGATAAATTCAGCTCTTTTTTTAGAACCTCTATCTTATAGTCCTCAACTTCATCTTGCTAATCATCCCTAATTCTTTTCAGAGATTCTTCTTGTTTAGGATCAACAAAATATGTAAAGGAGCAATTTACTGAATTAATTGCAATATTTCCATAGGGATTAGGAGCATTATATGATTTTCCTTCCTATAATATTTCCTCTGCACTTCTGTGTACTATTGTCAATTGGGTTTTAGATCGAAGTTCTTTCCTCTTCTACTTCTTTTTCCTCTTCCTCTACTGGATACATCTCCAAAGAATGGCACCCTAATTGTAGGAGAAAGAGTTGGTAGAAGACCATTTTCTATTGTGATAAAAAGAGTTGAAGAAGAGATTATGTATGTTTTTGGTAGAGTCACAATATCATCATGCCTTTAAAACACAATGATTCTGTTAGCAAAATCCATAGTTGTTTCCTGACGAGTTTCTAGTTGCACATCATCATGTGTACTCTCTTCTAGAGTGGGATTTTAAGGAGAGTCATGCCATATTTTTGATGTTGGCAAGTTGTCCACACTCTCTTCAGGGGTGAATGTTCAGGTATAGTCTTGCCACATTTTTGGAGACTCCCCCTAACTATGATGCTCTCCATGAGTCAGTGCGTCTTGCTCTAAGCAAATATTCTAAAGAACACCATGAATTGTTACAGTAACATCATCTACAATTAGTCTGTTTCTAGCAACATTATTTAAATCAATCGACACTTCATCTTCACTTCGACTATGATGCTCAACAACATCATCTGCATTATTACCATCAATGACTCCAGCTTCCATAGCAAGATGAATGACTTCCTCATTATTATTATCTTCTTCTTCATTGTTAACAGAATCATTTCTTTTAGTACTAATATTTATTCTGTTAGCAGCTTCCATCTCCCCATTCAAAACTTCATCAATTAGGGAAGTTAAGAATGCCTTACTGTTAGGAGATGTCTCTATCATCTTAGATAACACTCTTATATAAGTTATTAAACTATTAATTTTTACATCAATAATTTCAAGTTATTGATGTAAGGTAGTTAATACATCATGTAATTGAGCTGAAAAAGATAAGATTGGATCTTGTGTTAACTGACGAAGAAGAGCACTCAAGTCAATTTTTGGAGTTGGAGAAGGTATGAAGTGTTGAAACCGGAATCCGGTCTCTTGTGGAGTTCGACCCTTGGGGAAGGGGTGGTGTCGCGCCTACTTTGCTCCTGCAAGAAAAACAACAAAGAAGGCAAGAAGAAACAGACCCAAGGGCTCGGCAGGGAGGTCCCACCACAAACCCGGAAGATCTCTGAGCGCTTCCCCTCCTTAGCCAGAAGCCGAGCTAAGGTACCCTCAGAAAGAACTTGAAAATAGGAGCAGGGAGGCACTCAAAGCGTGCCTTCTGAGGTACCCATTGGGTCTTATTTATAGTTTTTTGGAATCTGAACTGCCAATAACCAGAAGAACTGACCTGAAAATACCAAAAAGCCCTGGGTTGGGTCTGCCAACAGCCAAACTTCGTTGTCTTGAACAGCTATGTGCAGTCCAACCTGTTCTGCCAACAGCGTGGCTCCGCTGTTCCGAGAGGCTACCCGCACCCATGGGGAGTCAGCTCGCCTCCAATTCCCCTCCGCGGGAGGCGGGCGCGACCTGGCTCAAGCGGCCCGCCTATTCTTCCTGGGTGAACGCGAGCCGGACCGCCGCGACCCGCCAGTCCTATGTCGGGGCGGGCAGGCGACCAGGTCGCGTGTAGGGGGCGGGCTGGTGACCATCGCGACCCTCCGACCAGCTCGCAGGTCACGGGTTGCCGAGCCCATCGACTAGTACTGGTGCGACGAAGGACACCCCCCGCTCTGGTCGGCGATTCTCTGAGCGAGCGGGAGAGTAGGGGAGCCGTCTCGCCCGGCTCGCTTGCCTGAAATGAGCGGGAGCGGACTAGCCCCCTGCCGCATGTCTGCTTGCTGCTTGGTTGCGGGTCGCGGGGCTAGATCCGCTCGACGAACACGGTGTTGTACACAATCCCCGCTCTTTTTGAGCTTGATACAAGCTCGGAAAGAATCATCCAACCCGCGTGTTCGGCGAGTACTTGTGCTGAGCTCACAGGGAATCTTCTGGTGGGGCCCCACTATTCCGCTATAAATATACCGCTGAGCCCAGGGGGGGCTCCCCAGACCCTCTCATTTTTCCTGATCAGACTGCAGTTTCTTGATGCCGGTCAGCGAAGAAGTGCGAGCTCGCCTGGCGGCTGCGGGCCAGAAGACTCGGGAGGAGGCCCTCGAGGCTGCCCCTTGGTTAGTGCGCGGGTCTCCCGGCCCTCTCTTCAGGCCGGTGAAGGGGAAGATCGTGAGGCAGTCCCCGGACGAATAACTTCTCGGGTTCTAGCTCGGCGGCTGGCGATGAGGTCGCTCCTGAGGTATGCGACCTTCCTCCTCGGCTAGTTGCTACGTCTCTGACCCCTCGTCTTGTAGGCACCGCCTCGTGAGGATGAGGAGGACCGGGGGGAGGATCGCCCCCCTCCCTTGTCGTCTGAGAGGGCTGGTAGTCCTTCATGTCTGGACCGTCCACCCCCGAATACCCCCCGTCCGCCAGTTCCCCCCGGACTAGGGAAATCTCTCGCGGCCCTCGAGGGGGAACCTTTTCAGGGTCGGCCGGGCTCCTCTCGCCCTTCTATCGGTACGGACGACGTGCCAACCCCTGGTAAGTTCGTGCTTAGCGCTTACCCTTGTTCTCGCTTGTTCCTTATGAATTGCCCCCTTTTTATAGGCTACAACATGGTCTCCTCCGAAACGGAGATGAGCGAAGGGTACTCGCCTCCGCCTGACGTGGAGAGTGTTTCAGATTACTTGGGCGACCCGACTGATGCGGTGGGGATGAAGAGGCAGGTGACGTGGCTGTTCCAGAAACATACTCTGCTGCTTCAGTAGCTCGTGAAGAGGGTCGACCAAGACAAGGCCGAGACCGAGGCTCGGCTCGCGGCCCTGGAGGGGGCCCCGCGCGCAGCAGAAGATGGCGAGGTTACTTCACCTGGCGTGCACATCACGCGGGACGAGGAGCGCCTAAAGAGTGTCTCGGAACAAGTGGGCCTGGCCCAGCAGGAGCTGGTGGCCGTGCGCGATTATCACTATCCTCGCGTGCCGCCGCGAACCGGAATGCAACGGCGGGGCAGATGGAAGTGGATCCAGTACTGATCTACTCTTCCTCCTCCCTCGTTCGTGCGATATCGCTGGGTTGCCGTTATTTCAAAGACTTATTTTGTATCTGTAATGATTTTCGACTCTCTTTGCCCGCCTATGGGCCTGATTTTTGATTTCTGATGCATGTCGAAATTACCATGTTGTTGCCTTTATTCTCCGTCGGGCGGGCTCGAGGGTACTCGCGTACTTTGCTCGCCCTCCCTCTGGGGGGGAGGGCAGGTCAGGGAATAAATTCACTCTACCCGCCCCGCCGATCGGGGCGGGGGCGAGCCGTGGGGCTCGCCCGCCGGGAGTCTCCCCGACTCGCGCGGAATCCCAGGCGGGTGCGGGCCGAGACTCGCCCGCTCAAGTTCTGCGCGGATGCGGTCGGGCGAGAATCGCGCCTGATCGGCCTTGGCGGTGCGGTTGCGCGCCGGGAAGTCGAACCGTCGGGCTGATTTTTTCTACACGCACCCCTTCATTCGGCGGGAAGTTTCCCGCCCTTTCTTTCTCCCTATAAATAGGCCTTGCCGGCTCTTATTCTCTCACCGGTTCAAAACACTCTCCCGCTTCCTGCTCTCCGCGAAGCACGGCTCGTGCTCGCCTTCTGGATCTGTCGCGCACGTTTGGCGGCAATTCGGTGGAAATGGGCGGTGGCGGCGGCGATGCGGACGGGAGAAGCAAGTGCGCCTGGACCTTCTCGGAGCACGACTTTCCTCACGCAGTCATCTCAAAGAGCGAGTACCTGGATGCCCTCGGCGACCACGTCCCGCTGGGCTTTTCGGCGAGACGGCCAGGGGAAGGAGAAAAAATCAACGACCTATCCAGGGACGAGCTCGCCATACCCCTGGCCCAATTCGAGGTGGGTCTGCGGCTTCCCCTGTGGCCCGAGGTACGCCAAATCCTGAAGTACTTCAGGGTCGTCCTGGGGAAGATGACCCCGAACTCCATAGCCGTTATGGTGGGGTTCGCCTGTTTTCGGCGGGAAGAGCGAGTCGAGTTCAGTCTCGCAGTTTTCCGGAAGCTATTCTCCTTCCGGGCGAACCGGGACGGGACCGCCTATTTCTCCAGCGCCCACCTCAAGGTGCGGGAGACCGTAAATAAGAGTCACAACTGGCTCAAAAAGTTCCTGTTCATCAAAGGGGATTTTGGCAACGTCCCCTTCTCGCCGGTGCAGCTCAGCGAGGCAAGTTACCGCCCGCCCAGCCTCGGGGGCCACGAGGCCGACCTGTGCGGGTTCTTCGCCGGGAAGAACTTCGAGGTCGCGTACTTGCGCCGAAACCTTGATGACCTTGCTGCCGTCCCGCCTGGGGGAGGTTTGTTACTCGCTATTGCTCTGCCTTACCCCTTTCTTCTTTGTCTCATCCCCTCTTCTTGGCAGGCGAGCGGGACGTTCCCCTTCATCCCCCCTACGAGAGCGCTCGGATCGCCCCCGGGGTCCTCGCCCACACCCAGGCCGCAGATGCCGCTCAGCGCGACATCCCGTCGGTCCCTGCTAAAAAGCGGTCGGGCGGCATACAGCCCGCTCCCCCGCCCAAGATGGCGAAGAGTGCGGGTCAGCGATCCGCCGGGGGCCAGAGAAAAGGCAAGGCTCCGGCGGATCAGCCTGCCGAGGGTCTCCCCTCTCTGGTCGCCTCGACCAGCGACACCCCTGGCGAGGCGGCGGGCACTTCTGCGCCGCCGGACGGGTCTCAAGCTGCTGCGAAGCCGGTGCCGAGAGGGCACCGCAACTTTGGTTACGGCGAGAAGTATTTGGACGAGCTTGGCGTCCCGCTGCTGTCATGGGACAAGGAGTCAAATCGCGCAGTGGTCTCGACCCTGTTGCCGAGTTGGCTGGAGTAGGACACCATCGGTGGGGAGGCATACAACTTCTCGTTCGGCCTCTACTCGCGAGAGGACGCCGCTATCTACGACAAAGAGGCGACACTAGTACTGGTCCACGAGAGCGCGCGGGCCCAGCTGCGCGGCCTGGAGCTAGCCCATATGGTTGGGAGGCGCTGCACCCAGCTGGAGCAGAATGCCACCTCCCTCAAGAAGTTAGCGGACGAGAGGGAGGAGGCTCGGAAGCTTGCTCAGGAGGACGCGGATCTTCAGAGGAGACGGGCCGACGCGGCGGAGGAGGCCCTCGCGCAGTACCTGGGTGGGGTGATACGTGTTCACCCTCAATAACTGCCCCTTCTCGCGAATTCACCTTACGATTCTCTCTCCTTTCCCCAGGACGCTGCGACGGCGAGCCGGATGGGTGTCGAGATCGCCACCCTTGGTCAGGACAAATCGGCGCTGGAGGCGCGGGTGCGCGAGCTGGAGGCTGCCGCTGCAGTCCCTCCGCCTGATAACAGGGGCTGCCCGCTCAAGCATCATTCTGACCTCGAGTTGGAAGTGTTGATGCAGAAAAACGCCGCCAGCGCCGCGAAGTACATGATGCAGATGTTGCGGCGTGCGGATCTCCTCAAGAGCGAGGCCGCGGAACTCTCGACGAGCGACGTGGTGCCGGCACTGTTCCTCCCTGTGCCGGATCCCGGGGATAAGTCCTTCCAGCCCATCTTGGACTTCCCGCCCCGGATCTCGCGTCGCCCCCTCTTTTTGACATTTATTTATTAGGTGTATACACTATGTTCTTTTTGCCGTTTGAGATGTAAGCACGGGCCGCGCCTATACTTTTTGATTTTCGTCTATTAATGCTCTTATAAATGCTTCCCCACTCGTTACTTACGTCTGTCTGTTGTCATTGCGCGATGTGATTTTTCCGTTTTCACGCTCGCTGCCGCTCACCTCGCGTTGTGTCAACGAGGTCGTATGCCTACGGATTCGGCTTAGGAGTTATAGGAGGCCCGGCAGGTCGTCCCGCTGTGGGCGACCTGTATCAGCGGCACGGCCTCTGCTGCCGAGGCTACTCGCTGACCAGACGAGGCGAGGCGGCTCGCTGTTTGCCCGAGACATCAGATCACTTGCGGGTCGACCCCTTTGCGACGCGACCCAGGTTCTCGCCTCCTCCCGGTCGCCAATCTAGGGGCTGGGTGGTTATGCTAGACCCCCCCCCCCTTTCGGCTAATCCTCGCGATTCTAATCCATTATTAACACCATTTGAGTAGTTTTCGATCCTGCCGGCTAGGTGGGAGCCCGGCATCGTGATTCGCTCTGGGTCGCAAACTATTGCTGTCGAGTGACCTCCGGCCCTGCCAGCTAGGTGAGAGCCTGACAGCGGGATCTGCTCGAGGCCCACGGATGACACCGAGTGACTTTCGGCCCTGCCAGCTAGGTGAGAGCCTGGCAGCGGGATCTTCTCGGGGTCCAAACGGATTCCATCGAGTGACTTCTGGCCCTGCCAGCTAGGTGAGAGCCTGGCAGCGGGATCTTCTCGAGGCCAAGGATGACACCGAGTGACTTCCGGCCCTGCCAGCTAGGTGAGAGCCCGGCAGTGGGATCTTCTCAGGGTCCAAACATATTCCATCGAGTGACTTCCGGCCCTGCCAGCTAGGTGAGAGTCTGGCAGCGGGATCTTCTCGAGGCCAAGGATGACACCGAGTGACTTCCGGCCCTGCCAGCTAGGTGAGAGCCTGGCAGCGGGATCTTCTCGGGGTCCAAACACATTCCATCGAGTGACTTCCGGCCCTTCCAGCTAGGTGAGAGCCTGGCAGCGGGATCTTCTCGAGGCCAAGGATGACACCGAGTGACTTCCGGCCCTGCCAGCTAGGTGAGAGCCTGGCAGCGGGATCTTCTCGGGGTCCAAACACATTCCATCGAGTGACTTCCGGCCATGACAGCTAGGTGAGAGCCTGGCAGCGGGATCTTCTCGAGGCCAAGGATGACACCGAGTGACTTCCGGCCCTGCCAGCTAGGTGAGAGCCTGGCAGCGGGATCTTCTCAGGGTCCAAACACGTTCCATCGAGTGACTTCCGACCCTGCCAGCTAGGTGAGAGCCTGGCAGTGGGATCTTCTCGAGGCCAAGTATGACACCGAGTGACTTCCGGCCCTGCCAGCTAGGTGAGAGCCTGGCAGCGGGATCTTCTCGGGGTCCAAACACGTTCCATCGAGTGACTTCTGGCCCTGCCAGCTAGGTGAGAGCCTGGCAGCGGGATCTTCTCGAGGCCAAGGATGACACCGAGTGACTTCCAGCCCTGCCAGCTAGGTGAGAGGCTGGCAGCGGGATCTTCTCGGGGTCCAAACACGTTCCATCGAGTGACTTCCGGCCCTGCCAGCTAGGTGAGAGTCTGGCAGAGGGATCTTCTCGAGGCCAAGGATGACACCGAGTGACTTCCGGCCCTGCCAGCTATGTGAGAGCCTGGCAGCGGGATCTTCTCGGGGTCCAAACACATTCCATCGAGTGACTTCCGGCCATGCCAGCTAGGTGAGAGCCTGGCAGCGAGATCTTCTCGAGGCCAAGGATGACACCGAGTGACTTCCGGCCCTGCCAGCTAGGTGAGAGCCTGGCAGCGGGATCTTCTCGGGGTCCAAACACATTCCATTCCTCCATGCAGGCTGGCTATGACAGTACTAGAGCATTGAAGAAATTCATTATAACGAAAGTGTCGCTTACATGCTTTAGGGGAAAAAACGCTAAGAGTCGTCACCGCTCCAGGTGTGACTCAGGGTCTCGCCCTCTACATTTTGGAGTCGATAGCCTCCTGACTTTAGAGCTTCCTTTACAATAAATGTTCCCTCCCAGCTGGGGTTGAGCTTCCCTACGATGCTGACCTCCCTGCTGCTGTAACATCCCATGTTACTTCTAGACCCCTCAACTTAGATTGGGTTAGGCATGGGGTGAGATTTGAGGAGACCAGCTAGGTTTGACCCCAGGTAGTGGGTGGTAGCCATGTGGGGCCCACTATAAGACCATAGTCAAACTAGGTCAAACTAGCCTAAGTGGGGACCCTAGCCACACCATGACCCCACCACATTGCCCTAACCCTAAAGACAATCTAAGTGGCCCCTAGGGTTTGTCACTGGGTCAACATTTTGACCCCAGTTGACCAAGGTCAACCTTGGGCTTAATTTGGTCAAATCCACACCCATAGGCCTAATTAACATAAGTGGGGCACCCCCTTGACCCAAACCAAGTTGGGTGGTGCCACTAGACCCATTTCCACCAGGTGGGGTCAGTCCACCCACCATAGTTGACCAGTCAACCCCAAAAGTCAAATTGGTCAACAATTTGACCTAAGGAATGAAATGAAGGCCAAGTCACTCCCCCTTGGACCAAGCCCACCAAAATTGGCCCATAGTCAGCCCAAGTGAACAAGACCAACCCTACCCCTCTAAATCAGGAGAGAGAATGCATGCAAGGGGGTAAAATTGGAAATTTTAGGAGAAGAGGAGAGAGAAAGAGGGATGAAGGGAATGGTGGCCACATGGCCACCCCATCAGCTGACTTAGGCTGCCCAAAACCAAATGGCTGACCTCCCCTCTTCATTTCCAGCAGAATTCCAGAGCTGAGAGCCACATGGCAGCTGGGTGAAATCTCCAAAGCCCAAAACCGAGCTAGCATTGGAGATATCTCCACTTATAGCCCACCTCAGTCCAAACAGAGCTCACCATCAGCTTCAGAAGGCCGAGAGGAGTGGAATTCGACTACTTACTCATGGAAAACGGTGGAGAATTCAACTTTCGGGGAGGAGCTCGCCGGCGCACCACCACCACAGCAAACCGCCGCCTGACCCGCAGCCAAGCCCCGATTATGGTGCGTTTCACTTCACCTCTACCCGCACTAGCTTCTTAGATCAAATAGGCGAGAGATCGGGCTCAATTGAGCCCGATGCCATGTGAGAAAATCTAGAAAATTCTAAGTTTCTGAAACCGCTCGGGATCGCCGTCGCCGCCGTCTCCCGCCGCCCCATCGCCGGGAAACGATAGCCACCACCACCGTGAAGGTGATGGCACCATTGGCCGGAGGTGGCGACGTCTCAGCTGGCCGGAAACCGCCGGCAAAATCGTTCCAGGTTGGCTCGATCTCAGCCGTTGGCTGGAGGTAGACGATAACCCAATCCCGTCAGTTCTTGCTTTAAGATTCGTGCGCCGATTTTAATATAAATCAGTTTAATAAATGAATAGTAACATTTCTGTCACATATATTCAGCCCTCTTGCTTGTTAAATTTAGGCCTCCTAGAGGCATTTTCAGACCTTAGACCCTCAATTAAAAATGTAGCCTAGGGTCTTACCTTTAAAATGCCACCCTAAACATACATTTTGGAGTAGTATACAGCCCTGTAGGACATTTCTCGTAGGACTGGTCCTAGACTAGGTCAAATATTATATTGGATGCCCTGGTCTCAATATTAGTCACCATGATCCCAAATTTTGGGCACATGCATGATTAGGGCTTACTTACCTCCTGCCAAAATTTAGGAATTTTTGGAAAATAGTTTCCTATAGTTTTTGGTAAAATATCAAAATTTAAATAAATGATATATATGGAGTTCTACTCCTCCCCATGGCCCCAAATTTTGGTGGTGGGTCAGTGGGGTCACCCTTGGTGCATGATAAAATTTTCAGCACCTTGGGATCACTGCATGTGGGAGAATACACTTGCATTTGCTAGCCTATGTTAAGGCTTGGTGTGCAAATAGCAAAAATGCAAATTGGTGAATTTAGCCCAATGGTTGCATGCAAGAATTATGAAATTATTTATAGTGGCTCATTAGGGTAAATGTCACTCTTCAAATTAATAATGGAATTTTTGGAATCAAAATTCCATTTATTGGAATTTACTTTATAAATAGCTATTTTGGAATTAAAAATTGGAAAATAGGATTTATTCAAGTACAAATCCAAACAACATTACCAAGGCATAGATTACATCACATTTGACTTAGGAAAATTATGATTTCTCTGTTTTGAAGAACCTTGGAGTAGATACCCTAAATTTCCCATTTTACCCTTATCATGATAATTCTTGAAATGATATATTTATACCTCTGAAAAATTTGGGATTTATTCTACTGTCATAAAATGTTGATATTAGTTTATCATGAATTTCTCAGAATTTTATTGGATGCATTACTTGTGTTAAATTAGTACAATGGCATTTTGGTAAATACCTTATAATGGAACCCCATAGGCCATCTTACATTCAATTTTGATGATTCTCTGCCAATAGCCATAATTTAGTGTCTTAAAGGCTCTGTAATATTTCTGGAATTTTTGAGTATATAATGCTTATACTTCATGTGTAAAATGGAACTTATGTGGGATTGTTATTAAATAGAAAATGACAATAAATAGTTTAAGGAAAATTATGAAATTCTGAAGGCAGCAATATTTGATTAATATACATCTCAGGAAAAATTTCCTAAGTCATAGGATGCTTAATTAAACCACTTCATGTGTAAAGTGACCTAGCATTTTAATTAAAAGAATTAATTAAATGATTATTTGGCCAAGAAAAATTAAGAGAATCCTTAGGGTAGTTCCCCTAGTCCATAATACCTTAGGATAAATAATTAGAGGCAAGATGCCTTAAGTTTTGGAAGATCACATTTCTAGGGTAAACATAGGTCATGGTCTGCACATAACACAAATAGGTCTTACCTTAGGGGAATTACCAGGGGATTGATTATCGGCAGAAATAAGATAGAGTTCAACATGAGTAACCCTGGTGGGTAGAGTTGTCTTAGTGAGGGATTTAAAAGTGCAAGTCTTAGCTAGCAACAGGAGCGGGGATCGGCGGAAGACCGACGGTTCCCGGTAATAACTTAAGTCACTAGGGTTATACTAAAGCAATAAGGAGAGCTGGGAAGATATATGGGTAGCCATCAACTAAAATAAATATCCTTGCGAAAGGGAACGCTGGGCGTAATCCCAACACAGTTCCTAGTGCCCCTTGAGAGCCCTTCACAGGGAATACCGGGGGCAGTCCTGGGATTAACCTAAAATCTCTAAGTATAATAAACCGTAGGCAAGAGTAGTTTAATAGGTTAGGACATTGTTGTACATCTCGCCCGTGTGGGGGCTGGAGAGATTCATGATATATGCTCACCCGTTTGGGGTTTGAGGGAGTTGACACAAAGGCACTGATGTGCGTTCTCACCCGGGTTTGGGTTGAGGGATTCAGGACGGGTTTTGGTCCTGCGAGCGGAAGGCTCGGTATGAATTACTTGCATGTGCATAAATATCGTGGCGGGGCATGCGGTACTAGCCGTTCGTCACACCGATGGCAGTACGGTGCACCAGGCGGTTGTGGGAGTTAGAGGGGCCAGTGGGTTGTTTTACACTGCGGTCTGGAGGACGACCCCCGATAACACACATCCGACCCAACAAGACTGACGGGTTTGTCAGCAAAGTACGTATGCGAGACTCTAGAGTGCACCTTGGACGTGTACAGAGGCGTATGAGAGGGTCTAAGGCTTGGTAGTGTGCATACCGGTCTAGAAGCGGAGACGCCCGCTCCGCTGCTGCCGTAGCCACAGCGGTGGTACCCGAGAGTGATGCTAGCTCTCAAAAAGTGGGAACTAAAGGTCTGTGATCACAGAGTCGTTGTGTGTGAGTTGCACTTGCCTGCGCATAAATTGCATCATATCATTCATTCATATTAGGTCATACGCTTCATAGATCCTTATCATATAAATTAGTATGGGCTCTTTTATATGATAAGTTAAATTTCCTGGAAATCCTAACTTATATATTTGTATGGGCATTTATATAAGTTAGGGTACGCTTGTGATGATAGCATAGTGTAGCTTAGCTTATTTACTTGTTCATACTGCTGCTTCTTTACCTTTCATTACTGCACTACTTGTTACTTGTTACTTGTACCGTACATAGAATTGCTAGAGTAGATCTACAGTATTTATTACATCATTAGTTAGATATTGTCACCTGCTTCCACCTTGTTACCCCTTGTTGTCCTCCGCTTCGTCCTCCCGCTCGGTGCCTAGGAGCTGCGGGGCGAGGTGCGGAGGAAACGACTTAGTCTTTTTGACTAATGGTCGGTGACCAACTATTTTTAGGAGCCCGTGGAGATGGAGCACCAGCACGTCGAGGAGGCAGGGCATGAGGAGCAGATACCACTTCAGCAGGCTACTACCACTACTGCGCGTCCTCAGGTGGGACGAGTCTTGATGTTCTAGTTTAGCTTCCGCATTTACTATTTTGTGAGAGAGAGATTTGATGTAGCTGGGCATAAGCCCCTTTTTACTCTTTCTTCTGTACTTTTCTGTGGACTAGTGATGTACTATTCATTTCCTTTATATGATTGTACTGTGACTTATGGACTGATGGCATTTTATACTCAATTATGCTTCTTATTTCTCATATTGGCCTGCAGGTTTATGATCGTACTAGCCGGCAGAATCGGCGTGTTGCGGTGTCGACTAACCCGTGATTTAGTGCCACCGTAAGACGGCGGTTCTGGGCATAAGATCCGGTAGCCCTCCTTGGTAAGGGGGAGGGGGGTCTTACAGCTGCATCCACTTTCTTCAGCACCAAGTCCCCTTCCACGAGCTGCTTGACCCTGACATGCTTGTTAAAGTACTTGGCCATTCTTCTTTTCACCTCCTCCTGCCGGATAGCGGAAAGGTCCCTCACCTCTTCCACCATGTCAAGGGAGAGCCTCAGTTCCTCCTCATTATCCGCTTGCCATTCCTCACGGCCTTCTTTTGCCTCCACGACTCGCGGTGTCCGGACTTCGAATTCTACGGGGAGCACTGCCTCGCATCCATGGGAGAGTTTGAAGGGGGTCTCCCCCGTAGCCGTATTGGGAGTGGTCCTCAGGGCCCAAAGAACTGCAGGAAGCTGCTCCACCCAGCTCCCCTTCAAATTCTCCACCTTCTTCTTGAGGAGGTTGATGATGATCTTGTTTGCGGACTCCACCTGCCTGTTACTCCTAGGGTGATGGACCGAGGAGAACCTGAGGTCGATTCCAAGCTGCTCGCAGAAGCTGGTGAACTCGGCACTGGTGAACTGGGGCCCGTTGTCCGTGACGATGGCCTGGGGCAGCCCATGGCGACAGATGATCTCCCCCCAAACAAAGTTCCTTATCACCTGGGAGGTCACCTTGGCCAACGCCTTCACCTCCATCCACTTTGAGAAGTAGTCAATCATTACCAGGAGGAACCTTCTATGACCGCTGGCTTGGGGGAATGGCCCAACCAAATCCATTCCCCAAATTGCGAAAGGCCATGGGGCCGTGATACTTCTGAGTCGCTGGGCTGGCTGTAGCTGGAGAGGGGCGAATAACTGGCACTTATGACATCTTCTTGCGAACTCTGCAGCGTCTCGGCCCAGGGTGGGCCAGAAATACCATTGCCTGACTATCCTTCCCTCCAGGGTCCGACTCCTGGAGTGACTCCCACATTCCCCGGAGTGGAATTCCTCCAAGATCCTCTGTACTTCGCCCTCGGCCATGCAGCGAGCCAACATCCCTGAGAGGGTCTTCCTATATAGCTGCCCGTCCTGGAGGAGGTAATATGCTGACTTGTGCCTTAGTTTCTTATTGTCTACCCCCTCCGGGTACTCTCCCGTGGAGATGAAAATCACAACTGGATCCATCCACGAAGCTTGTTGATCGATTCCCATGAGCTCTCCCTCTTCGATGGAGGGGCGGAACAGGTCGGTGATAGTGCCCCCCACCTGGGGACCATGCTTCGCTAGCTGATCTGCTTGTTCATTCTCTTCCCTGGGCACGTGTCGGATGGTGAAAGTTTGAAAAGTGCCAATGACCCCCTTTACCTTGGCCAAGTACGATCGCAGGGTGGTCTCCCTTGCCTCGAACTCCCCGTTGATCTGGGAAGCTACCACCATGGAGTCAGTAAGGACCTCCACATCTGACACCCCCAGCTCCCTGGCCAGGCGCAACCCCGCTATCACGGCCTCGTACTCGGCCTGGTTGTTGGTAACGGGAAAGTGCACCACCACCGTCTGCTCAATTCGAGTCCCCTGAGGGCTTTCCAGGATCACCTCTACCCCTAGGGAATGCCTTCCCGAGGCGCCATCCACCCTCACCTTCCAAGGAGTCGAGCGGGTGAGTTCTTCTTCCGCCACTTCAACCACGTAGTCGGCCAGGAAGTCGGCCATCGCCTGAGCTTTGATCGAGAGCCGTGGAATGAAGGAGACATCGAACTCGCTCAGCTCCACTGACCACTTAGCCAGCCTGCCTGAATGCTCCACCCCCTCGAAGATGTTGCGGAGAGGATGGTCGGTCACCACTCAGATTGAGTGTGCTTGGAAGTAAGGTCGCAGCCTCCGAGCCGAGATGATCAATGCGAAGGCTAGTTTCTCCAAGATCGGATACCGGAGCTCGGCCTTCCTCAGGACCCGACTCACGTAATAAATAGGGACCTACCTCTTCCCCTCTTCACGAACCAAAACCGAGCTCAAGGACTCCGCCCCGACCTCCAGATATAAGAACAGGTCCTTCCCCTCCTTCGGCCCTTGGAGCAGTGGAGCCTGCATCAGCTCCGCCTTGAGGGCCTGGAATGCCTCCTCACACTCCTTGGTCCATTCAAACCTCTGACCATCACTCAGCGTTTTGAAGAAGGGGGAGCACTTCTCCCCCGCTAGAGAAAGGAATCGACTCAGCCCTGCTAGCTTCCCCGTCAGCCGTTGGACCTCCTTAGCATTCTGCGGGGACCCCAGCTCCAAGATGGCCCTGACCTTATCTGGATTCGGCTCGACCCCTGTGGGGGTGAGGAGGTGCCCCAAGAACTTCCCCCTGCTGGCCCCGAAGACACATTTCAGGGGATTCAACCGCATCTTGTATTGCGCAGGGTGGTGAAGGTCTCCTCCAGGTCCCGGAGGTGGGAGCCCACATCCCGACTTTTGATTATGAGGTCATCTACATACACCTCCAAATTCCTCCCCCTCTGCTCCTTGAAGACCCTATCCATCATCTTTTGGTAGGTTGCCCCAGCATTCTTCAGCCCGAAGGGCATCATCTTATAGCAGTAGCATCCATCCCCTGTGATGAACGAGACATCCTTGATGTCTGGGGGGTGCATCCTGATTTGATGATAACCTGAAAAAGCATCTAAAAAACGCGTTGCAGAATAACCGACGGCTGAGTCAACCAGCACGTCGATTCGAGGCAAAGGATAACAATCCTGAGGAGAAGCTTTATTAAGTAAGGAAAAATCGATACACATCCTCCATCGGTCGTCTCCTTTTTTAACCATAACCACGTTGGAGATCCAGCCGGGGTACTGAATCTCAGACACGAAGCCGGCTTTGAGGAGTTTCGCCACCTCCTCCCTGATGGGCTCCGCCAGCTTGTCCGCAGTGGACCTCTTCTTCTGCTGAATGGGGCATGTTCCCGGGTCCAGGTTGAGGCGGTGGCAAGCCACATCCGAGTCAACCCCCGGCATCTCCGCGACGTTCCAAGTGAAGACGTCCATGTTCTTCTGGATGCACTCCAACATCCTGCCTTGGTCCTCCGGGGTCAGCCCCCCGCTGACGCAGATCGTCTCCATCCTGCCTCCTCTGGTGAACACTTCCAGCTCCACCACTTCCTTTGCTGCCTCCAGCCTGGCTTGCTCCCCCCATCCCTCGGTATCCCCCTCCTCTGGAATGGGGACTTCTACCTCCATTTCCTCTCCCACGCCCCTCACTTTGGCCACCTCCTCCATACCTCCTCCTGCTGCATCTTCTGCGCAGTCCTTCACTTCCAGCTCCTCCTCTCCTGCTTCCTGCTCGACCTCCTCCATCCTTCGCCCCATCTCCTTGGCTCCCTCCTGCCAGGAGATGGTGTTCACCGCAGTGACATAACACACCCATGCCACCTTTGGGTCCCCCCTGACCCTGACCTGGACCCCCTCAGCGTTGAACTTCAAGCACTGATGGAAAGATGAGGGGACGCAGCGGAAGGCGCTGAAGCTACCTTGGAATGCAAGACAGATCATAGTTCATGAAGCAAAGCACTCTGCAAAACATAAGTAAAACAAAAGGGTTCACTTCATGAGGCTTAGTCCTTTTTGGCCGGCAAACTTGCTCCTGCTTGCGATCTCTGCCCTGTAAAAATTGGTGGTAACGTGGGTCAGCAAACACTGACCTCAACTGTGTAACCAACACATCTCTTCCCGGCCATCCCTAGCAGACCCCGAGGCACTCCATCACCCTGCAAGTCAGCACTTCGTATGAAAATATACATGAACATAGAAAGTAGAAAAATAGGTTTGGATGTCTCATACTGAAAGACTTTATTTTTAAGGTCAGCTAACACCTAGGGGGTGGGGTGAATAGGTTTTAGGTCTCTTTTTAGGTATCTAGACCTATACCTTATTTACTATGCTTGGTGATTTGTTAGATTAAGCTTCAAGAACATCAACTAGATGACACAGCTATTTTATAGTAGTTCTCCAGAGTTTGGGTATGTCCACTGTCACTCTACGTCCTTTTAACATTGTGTTAGACAGGGCTCTTCCCCCAAAACTTGGCTCCAAGAATCTTACAACACGATCCCCAAGGACCACACAGTCTTCTTCAAGACTACACCTCAGACAATATGACATACTACTCAGATCCCAACTGGATCCTACCTCAGCCTATATACTACGGGCCTACCACTCAGATTCACACAAGAATCCTACACTCTGATCATAAAACAAATCTTACCTCGGCCTTTATAAAACAGGACTACACTCAGATTCACTCAAGAATCATACACACTCAGCCTTTTTAGATCAGGCATGCAACTCAGATCCAAAAGGATCCTACAGAAAATAATAGTGATTTGAAACAATCAGACACTAAAGAAAAAGCTCTGTATCTGTCTTCCTGGGCTAAGAAAATTCTAGCCCTATCTTCTTCACAGCAACAAGTTGACAAGGTCTTCAGTACTGGGCTACTTGTGCTGGAAGTAGCTTGCAGAAATCTCTGCCTCTTCTATTTTAGGAATCAATCCTGACCTTGCTGTTGTAGATGAATATCGCAGCAGCTATCACTTTTCACTTTCGGGTTAACTGAACTAAACATGACTTTTAGACTCGGTAGTAATGGCGAGGAAGAAGACGATGTTCGGCCACAATGTGAAATCAGAAAACCCTAATTGCTTGTTGTCAACTCAGCCAATCTTTCTCTTTTATTGCGCATCGATCAATGGCTCTTTGCGCTATGGGGCCTAGCCTTAATTGTCAATTTGCCACCATCCACTTGCAGAATACGAAAAAAGCTGGCTGCCGCCGTCAGCAATGGCTTACTCCATCTTTCCCGCAATGAATTTGAACTGCGTTACTTTTTTTACTTTTGCTGACTCATGTTGACGTCAGCCATCTGTGGACTTTGCCAAAATCAAGCAACATTAGTATAGGCATTGAGTGAGTAAGCATCACTCAACGCCAAAACACTTAGATAGATTTTTCGTCATTATACATTGCTTGAACAACCTTCACTCAATGCCAAAATACTTAGAAAATATTTCAGTCATTAGGCGTTGAGAGCATTGAGTCCACTCAATGCTTTTTGCCTTAGAAAATATTCCTGCTTCTCTGACATTGAGAGCGTTGAATGTATCTTCATCACTCAACGCTTTCTATCACATGGCATTGAGAGCATTGAGTGTGTCTTCATCACTCAACACTCTTTGCCTTAGCTAAACTTTATTTTACTAGGCATTAAGAGCATTGAGTGTATCTTCATCACTCAATGCTTTTTTCATTAGCCAAACTTTCTGTGTCTGAAAACACTGGCTCTGACTGGATGAGAATCAATCAACGCTTTTTATCACATGTCGTTGAGTGAGCTTGCCTCACTCAACTCCTGTGGAATTAGTCAAATATCTACACAAATTTTTTGTGGCATTGACTGTCTGAGATATACTCAATAATTTATGTTGTATGGCGTTGAATGAGTAAACTTCACTCAACGTCTGTGGACTTAGCCACATTTTAGCCAGTTTCTTCTTAGGTTTTGACTATCTCACAACTTTTAGTTGTATGACATTGAGTGAGTACACTACAATCAATGCATGTGCCCTTAGCCAAACTTACTATTACTAGGCGTTGAGTGTTTCTTTATCACTCAATGGTTTTTGCCTTAGACAAAATTTCTGTTACTATGAGTTGAGTGAGCCTTCATCACTCAATGACATATTACTTAGACAGATTCTATCACGTGGCGTTAAGTGAGTAAGCTTCACTCAACGCCAAACTACTTAACAAATATTCTTCTATTATCTGGAGTTGAGTAAGTAAGCTACACTCAACGATTTGGACTTGCCAATTTTTTGTGTCTGAAAACACTGGCTCTAACTGGATGAGAATTAGTCAATGCTTTTTATTATATGACATTGAGTGAGCTTGCCTCACTCAATGCCTGTGGACTTAGTCAAATATCTACACAAATTTTCTGTGGTGTTGACTGTCTGAGATATACTCAATGATTTATGTTGTATGGCATTGAGTGAGTAGACTTCACTTAATGCATGTGGACTTAGCCACATTTTAGCTAGTTTCTCCTTAGGCTTTGCATATCTCACAACTTTTAGCTGTATGGCGTTAAGTGAGTACAATTCACTCAACACTTATGGACTTAGCCACATTTCTTGTTGTTTCTTCTTAGGCTTTGACTATCTCACAACTTTTAGCTGTATGGCGTTGAGTGAGTACACTACACTCAACGCATGTGGTCTTAGCTACATTTTCTGCTTGCCAATCATTAGGCTTTGACTATCCTAGCAATACTCAATGATTTTACTTACCTAGCGTTGAGTGAATATACTTTTCTCAATTCCTATGGACTTAGGCAATTTCCAGCCTATCTAGCATCTTCCCTTGCCTCTGGCATTGAGTGAGCTTGCTTCACTCAATACCTGTGGACTTAACTGAATTCCTGCACCTGGTGTTGAGTGAGCTTGCTTCACTCAACGTCTGTGAACTTAGGCAAATTCCTGCCTGTCCACCAGCTTGCTTGGTGTCCACCTATACAATCAGTGTAATATGGACTGACCTACATGTATAAACTCAAACACACATCAAATACAACTAGTGTGTTTCATTGACTTGTTTGACTTCTTACAAATCTAGGCCATGTGGACAATGGACCCAATAATCTCCCCCTATTTATAGAAGTCAAAACCTTTATTCAAATTGTTTATATTTCTTAGTCTAGGACACACACAACATATACAACAATAAAATATATTATTATAACAGAGCAGATCTTGGAAGGTTGCCACGTTTCTTAGTCCCGCCTGTTTGGTAAGAATCACCTGCTCCCTGTGTTTTGCTTCAAGTTGTGTGATGCAATTTGAATGCTGCATGGGAGCATTTCTTTCTCCCCCCGAGTGAGCATTTCTTCCCGCCTTAGTCTGATACCACTTGATCAGAGCAACATTTCTTTCTCGCCCTGAATTTGATACCACTTAATCAAGCTCTAATGCCACACTTGATGATGCTACACTTGATCAATATTTGAAGCCATTTTATATGCCACTTAATTCCTTCTTTTTATCCCCCTTTTGACTTCTGAAGAATAGTCAGGGAAGAGCTGGCTTGTTTTGATGTGCTTATCCCCTATCTTATTACAGTTGATACCCTTGGTATAACTGCTAGCTACCTCTTTATATGAGGCTAATTCTGCTCATGTAGCTACTAGACTTACACCCCCTCAATAAGAGCCACTTTTGCCATAATTTTACTGATGGTCACTTTGGTCTTATTACCACTTAGGGTCTTCATCTCCTGCAAGAAGAACATATCCTGCACCAAAACTAAATCTATATGGAGTGAATGAAGATAGATTAGGTTTAACGTACCAAACTCAAACTTGAAGGTGTTGAACTTTGCTTCATCTAGTAGCTTAGTATAGATGTCAGCTACTTGCTTGTCTGTGGGGAAAAATTCAAGACTGATATCTTCCTTTTCCACATGTTCCCTAATAAAATGATATCTATTTTCTATATACTTAGTCCTGCTGTGTGAGACAGGATTTCTAGCAATAAAAATAGCACTAGTAAAATCACAATAAAAGTGGTTCTACTTACCTTAAAGTCATAATCCTGGAGTTGATGTTGAATCTACAGCAACTGAGCACATTAGGTACCATAGGCCAAGATCTAGTGTGCCCTTAAGATATCTCAAGATCCTCTTTAGAGCAGAGTAGTGAGATTCTTTAGGGTAGGCCTGATACCTAGCACAGACACATGTAGCATACATGATGTCAGGCCTACTAGCTGTGAGGTATAGAAGGGAGCCAATTATCCCTCTATACAAAGTTTCATCAATAGGTTTCCCTACTTTATCTTTGTTTAAAGGTATACTTGTCCCCATGGGAGTTTTCATGATGGAGGCATTCTCCATTCCATATTTTTTAATCAACTCCCTTGTGAACTTGGACTGGGATATGGACAAGCCATCATCAGTCTGTCTAACTTGGATACCCAAGAAGAACTTGAGCTCACCCATACTACTCATCTAAACTTCCTTTGCATAAGTTTAACAAACTTCCTGCAAAGGTTGTCATCAGTAGATCCAAAGATAATGTCATCGACATATATCTAGAATAGGGTTTTGTCTATTTTCTCCCTTGAGAATTTGTTCTCAATGAGGAAACTAGACAAAGTCTCATACCATGCTCTAGGGGCCTACTTCAAACCATATAGAGCTTTCCTATGGCTATAAATAAAATCAAGAGAGTTAAAGTCAACAAAACTTGATGGTTGTTCTACACATACTTCCACTTTTAAGTCCCTATTCAGGAAGGCTGACCTCACATCCAACTGGTAGACTTTGAATCCATGATAGACATCAAATGCAAGGAAGAGTCTTATTGCTTCCAATCTGGCTACTGGGGTAAATGTCTGGTCAAAATCTATCTTTTATTCTTGCATGTATCCTTTAGCCACCAGTCTAGCCTTGTTCTTGACTATAATGTCATTCTCATCTAACTTGTTCCTATAGATCCACTTAGTTCCTATGACATTATGTCCCTTAGGTCTGAGAACCAACTTCCAGACTTTGCATCTCTTGAACTGCTTCAGTTCATCCTGCATTGCTCATATACAGAATTGTTCTTTGATTGCCTCTTCAAACTTCTTGCGCTTTACTTTTGATAGGAAACTTGAGTAGAGTGTTGTGCTGATACTCTTACTTCTGGTCAGTACTCCTTGGCGTGCCTCACCAATGATTTGGTGTGCAGGATGATCCCTTAGATTCCTTACAGCTGGAGACAATCTAACTTCAGTTAACTATTCTTCATTGTCTTCAGCTGCCTGTTCTTCATCCTCAACTTGTGAGTCTTGAGCTCCATCTGGATAGTACAATCTTTTCTCTTATATTGAACTACTGGAGCATCTTCCTAGATGGTAAGCTTATCCATCACCTCCTCTATGCCTCCAGAACTAGAAGAGGGGCTAGGAAGCTCATAATTAATCATGTTTGATTCATCAAAGACAACATGAACGAACTCTTCTACAACTTGACTTATCAAGTTGTAGATCCTATATACCCCATTATTGTTGTTATACCCAACAAAGATCCCTTCATGGGAGTTGGCAGCAAAATTAGTCACATAGGACTTTCCATTGTTCAGTACATAGCACTTGCTACCAAAAATCCTGAAGTAGAATAAGTTTGGTTTTCTGCCTTTCAAGATCTCATAAGGACTCTTCTTGTGGCTTTTGGTGATAGAAGCCCTGCTAAGGACATGATATGCAGTGTTTACTATCTTAGCCCATAAATAATCTAGGAGAGATGTGTCACTTAATAAGGTCCTACCAGACACTATGAGGATTCTATTTTTCCTCTCAGCAATTCCATTTTGCTATGGTGTTCTAGGAGAGGAGAATTACTAGTGAATCCCTTGCTCTTCACAGAACCTTGTCATGCTTGTAGACTGAAATTCAGTCCCATGGTCACTTCTGATTTTGACCACAGTACTGTCTAGTTTATTCTGTATTTACTTGATAAAAGTCTTAAAGACTTCAAGGGTTTCAACCTTTCTATTAAGGAAGAAAAGACAAGCAAAGCTAGAAAAGTCATCAACAACCACAAGGGTGTAGACTTTCCTACCTAGACTTTGAACTGGCATAGGCCAAACAAGTCCATATGCAAGAGGTATAAGCACCTCACTGAGTCTTTGACTCCAATGCTATTGAAAGAGGTCTTAGTCTGTTTGTCATTTTGGCATGCAGAGCAGATACCCTCCTTAGTGCATTTCAACTTGGGGTCATTTTTGACTAACTCTTCACAAAAGAGTTTGCCTATGGTCTTGTAGTTTAGATGAGCCAGCCTCTTATGCTATTGGACACAATATGACACTTTCTCATCTACAACTAGGCATATGGGAGAGTCCTTACTTTCACAAGCAAAATTAAGATAGTAGATATTTACTCTCCTAGTGCCTATCAAGATGACCCATTGGTCACTTGACCTCCTAATTTGATACTCATCCTTGAGGAAAGAAATGTCATAGCCAAGATCATATAGTTGGCTTATGCATATAAGGTTGTGTTGCAACCCTTTCACATAAGCTACTTGTGTGATAGTGATTATGCCATTTGATATCTTACCATACCCTTCAGTCACTCCCCTTTCTGAGCCACCCAAGATGACTTTGGGTCCATTCTTTATTGGAGTGTACTCCTTCAGCATGCTCCTTATTCCAGTCATGTGCTTGAAACACCCACTGTCCAAGTACCATTTAGGGGTATGGCCACTTGGACTAACCTGCAAGGAATAAATCAGTTAACCTTAGGACCCCAATTCTTATTGGGTCCTAGGTGCACGTTAGTCTAATAATAAACATACCTACCTACAGTTATTCTGGCAAGTAAGCTCTCTCTTGCCCTTGGCACTCTTGTATTGTGCCAACAATTTATAACATAGTGGCCCACTTTGTCACAGCACAACCACTCATAAATATTGTACCTTCTTTTAAAAGCTGGTCTAGTAGTTGTGTTGACAGCAGCTCTTGGTCTAGAAGATGCAGCAACAGTCCTGTTCTTTTGTTATCTAGCCCTAGTCTGACTAGTGGTGGGTCTAGCAGTAGAAGTGCTTGGGACATCTTGAGCCCTACCAGCAGCTGCCTTCTTTTCAGAGAGCACACACTTGATGGCCTCAGATATACCCAAGTCTAGTCTACTAACAGTCTTTCCCTTAGTCTTAAAGTGGGTTGGAATATTCTGAGAAAATTCTACAGCTTTGCCCTTGAGTGAAGGGGCTAATGCACCAAACACAAATGGTCTAGGATTTGCCATTTGGATTTTCTCATGGGCTGCCTTGAAGGAACTTGCACCCTTGTTATATTTTCCACCCTGGCAGTGAACATCTTTGTTCACACTAGTGGATCTACCATTCTTACAGTGACCATGGATACTCTCTTTATCATACCTGTAAGAAGGTAGCAGAACTCTCTTGAAAGGAATGGAGGCTTGGAGGCTAGTGGCTGCACTGGAGCTTTGCCCTTCCTTTTGGGATTGGCAACACTAGTGCTTCGTTTGAAACCCGACCCTTTCTTACTCTTTTGGGAAGTAAAGGTGTCTATCAAGGGAAGCAATGAACTGGGTTTTGAACAGCTAGCCACTATTCTTTTCTCTCTCTCCAGCAGCACTTCCAGGCTCCTTATTCTATTTTCCTGGTACTCTATGGTACCTATTTGAATGAAAGAAATAGTTTCTAGCTCACTGATTTCTTTCATTTTCTGATCCAACAATTTTGTATGCTGGGAAGCAGCAAGCTGGAGGGAGGATATTTCCTTAGCATGTTTCTTGGCTAGCATCCTGCTTTTATTGAAAGCATTCAGCAAGACACCATACTTGTTAATAACTAAATTGACATCTTTCTCTAATTCAGACCCATCTTCATCATAGGATTTAGATGCCTCTGAATCAGGACTAGTTTCATAGCCAGTTTTAGTGGAGTGGCTGGACTGAGAATGTACCTTTGATGGGCCAGGCTGATCCTGGATGGGTACTTCATCTGACATAGCCATTAGGCCATAGCAGCAGCAGCTATCTTCTTCTTCTTCTTCATCCACCTCTGTATCACTGATGAGTACAATTATGATAGTCTTTTTACTATCATAATTGTAATCATGTCCACTATTTTCTACCTCCATATGTAATAATTTCGCGAGAATAGTTAAGAATTTGCTTTATCATGAATAGAAGAGCATAGTTAGGAGTTTCTATTATTTCATGTATTAAGCTATTTATTTATTCCTTCATTTTCCTAATGCAAGTATTGCTAACTTGTGGAACTAAAAGTCTTGGAGCAAGCAGAGGAGTTCACAGATTCAACATGGCTGATGACAGGACAAGAATTGGGCGCACACGGGTAGTCACACGCCCGTGTCCCTACCTGTGTCCTATTTAGGAAGGACTAGAAGAATTGGAAGAACAAGACAGAGCACCACACGGGTGGGAACACGCCCGTGTTCGCACATGTGTCCTTTACGGGATAATTCAACGTCTGCTGCCAACCAACCCGTGCGCGAAGAATACGATGAACAACACGGCCGTGTCAGTACCCGTGTCAGATGACACGACCCACGACCAGACATGCCTATTCGTGTGGAACAGCCTTTGAACCGTCAACACAGCCTGTGACATGGCCGCGTTGGAACCCATGTCCGACCATGTTTGTAAGGAGACTATAAAAACCTGTAGAAAATTAGAATGAGGACTTTTGGATCATTTCAGTTGGAGAACTTCTGGAGGGCGAAAGTGGAGCACCCAAGAGAAGGAGGAATTGAAGGAGATTTTCGTATGTTTTTAATCTTTCATGTATCTCTTTTAATCTTTCTTTTCTCTTGGTGATCTAACTTTATTTATTTCTTATTTCGCATGAAACGTTTATTTGAACAATTTGGTAATCATGAATGTTATTGTTTTCATCAAATTTGTGGTATTTTATTCGTATGTAGACTTTCAAACAAAGTGATTTATCCTAGTTGGGAATATATTATTTGTTTTACATGAATTCCAACTTTTTAGATTGAGAAATTGGAGGGTTGTGATGATGTTTGTATATTCATATTTAGGTGTTATTTCTATTTGCATTTCAATTTGCATGATCGAAAGATATGTTGATTGGATAATTATAATACGGATAAATGGATTCATGGTACTTTAGAGATAGGATTTCATGAATTTATGTATTAGATATGGTACTTTGTTTTAATGCAAATTTGAGGGTTGTAAACTGTTCGAGAGAAAATTTACTCAACTTAGGTTTAGATTTTGAATTGCTCGAGAGAGAATTTGATAAATGTTTAACCTTTACAATACAACAAATTTGATAATCTTATTATTACCTCATTATATAGAAATGAGTTAATGAGCGGTTATTTTCATGTGAATGCTCTTAGACTTTCCTCTTTTTATCATCTTTAATCATCCAATGTTTCTTTATCCAAGTAGTCATAGTTAGTTTAATCTTGGTTAAAAATCAATTTTAATTATAGGTATGATAATAGAGTGAGGGTGAGTACGAGTATTTCAAAAGACACTATGGAATACGACACGAGATGTAGATTTCTCCTGTACTATGATTGATAGGTGCACTTGCCTGAAAGTTAAACCAATCTAGCTTATGCTCATCTACATAGTTTATACTGTAGTGTTGAGTGAATCTGCATCAAGTTATTACTTGTTAAAACAAAAAGCATCAAGTTTTTGGCGGCGTTGCCGGGGACTCGTTTTCAATATTTTGAAAGCTTAAACTTTATTAATCTACCATTTTTTGTTTATTAACATATAACTGTAAATTAGTTTATAGTATAATTATATTGCTTAATCTCTGTTTTGTAGTCTATTAGTCTATGACCAGGGGGAGAAATTCTGGGCTAGCACCTTTTCATCCTTACCCAGAACGAATTATTCACAACACTAACCAAAGGGATGTGGGAACTAATGCCACAGATATTTCAAACGGACTTTCAGAAGAGGAAATAGTAAACCAAGGAGAGCATCATCCAGAAAATTTGGATAACATGGCAAACCAGAACGAGCAAACCATGTCTGACTTTGCTAAACCTAATCTCCAGGGAACTGGGTCAAGCATTGTTAGACCACCAATAGTCATCAACAATTTCGAATTGAAGCCTAGTGTTATACATATGGTTCAATAATATGTCAAATAAGATGGCCTGCAAGATGAAGATCCTAACACACACTTAGCCGGATTCTTGGAGATATGCGATACATTCAAGATCAATGGCGTTTCCAATGATGCCATTCGATTGAGGTTGTTTCCGTTCTCACTAAGGCACAAGGCGAAGCAGTGGCTCAACTCATTATGTACATGGTCGATTACTACATGATATATGATGGTTGAGAAGTTTTTAATAAAGTATTATCCACCGACGAAGACTGCAAAGCTAAGGAATGACATCTCTATGTATGTTCAATTGGAATCTAAATTGTTGTATGAAACATGGGAACGATTCGAGGATCTTTTAAGGAGATGTCCCTATCATGCACTACCTTCCTGGCTTCAGATTCAGACTTTTTACAATGGTCTCAATCCAGCCACTAAACAAATGATTGATGCGGCTAGTGGAGGCACCTTGAACAATAAGACACCTAAAGCGCCTTAACAGTTGATAGAAGACATGACAATGAATAACTATCAAAGGTCTACTGTGAGACAAAACCCTAACAAGCCTGCAGGAATGTATGAAGTGGATGTTGTCACTGCCTTAGACATTCAAGTGGAGAAGCTTCACCAAAAGATGGATAACCTTTCCTTAGCATCACCCTCGATGTTACCTCAACAATGGGACCCTTCATTTAGTGGAATGCCTCGTTGTGAATCTCAAGTGCAAGAACATGTTGACTATATGGGCAACAACACAAGAACTCCTTTCAACCAAGCAAACAACACATATAGTTTTACATATAATCCTGGATGGAGGAACCACCCCAATTTCTCTTGGGGAGGATAAGGAAATCAAGGCAAGAAACCTGTGTCGGGACAACCACAAAAACCGGAACCAGGGAAGCCAACATTAGAAGATGTACTTACCAAGTTCATGCAAACTACTGATGTAGCTTTCCGGAATCAAGAGGGCTCAATTCATAATTTGGAGAACTAGATTGGTCAGCTCGCAAGGATGGTATCGGAAAGGCAACAAGGAACATTTCCGGGTAATACTTAGATAAACCCGAAGGAGCATGCAAAAGCCATCCAATTGAGGAGCAAAAAGGAGTTACAGGACCAAAGGCTTACAAAGGAAGCGCCCCAAGATGAGTCTAGCGGCGAAGGACTGAACGAGATGAACGTGAAACCAATGGAGTATCAACCAGCAATACCATATCCAGCAAAGCTTAACAAGGAGCGCATGGATGTGCAATATGGTATTGCTAACCAGTGGAACTAAACGTCTTGGATCAAGTAGAGGGGTTCACAGATTCAACATGGTTGATGACAGGACAAGAATTGGGCGCACACGTGTAGGCACACGCCGGTGTCCCTACCCATTTCCTAATCAGGATGGACCAGAAGAATTGACAGAAAAAGACAGAGCACCACACGGTTGGGAAAACGCTCGTGTTCACACCCGTGTCCTTTTTGGGATAAATTCAACGTCTGTTTCCAACCAACTCATGTGCGAAGAACACGATAAGCAATACGGCCATGTTAGTAACCCTGTCAGATGACACGACCCAAGACCAGACACACCTATTCGTGTGGAACTGCCTTTGAACCATCAACACGGCCTGTGACACGGCCGTGTTGGAACCCGTGTCTGACCCTGTTTGCAAGGAGACTATAAAAACCTGTAGAAAATTAGAATGAGGACTTTTGGATCATTTCATTTGGAGAACTTCTAGAGGACGAAAGTGGAGCACCCAAGAGAAGGAGGAATTGAAGGAGATTTTTGTATGCTTTTAATCTTTCATGTATCTCTTTTAATCTTTCCTTTCTCTTGGTGATCTAACTTTATTTATTTCTTATTTCGCATGAAACTTTTATTTGAACAATTTGGTAATCATGTATGTTATTGTGTTCATCAAATTTATGGTATTTTATTCGTATGTAGACTTTCAAACAAAGAGATTTATCAGAGTTGTGAATTTATTATTTGTTTTACATGAATTCCAATGTTTTAGATTAAGATATTGGAAGGTTGTGATGATGTTTATATGTTCATATTTAGGTGTTATTTCTCTTTGCATTTCAATTTGCATGATCTAGAGATATGTTCATTGGATAATTATATTACGGATAAATGGATTCATGGTATTTTAGAGATAGGATTCCATGAATTTATTTATTAGATAGGGTACTTTATTTTAATGCAAATTTGAGGGTTGTAAATTATTCGAGAGAAAATTTACTCAACTTAGGTTTTGATTTTGAATTGCTCGAGAGAGAATTTGATAAATGTTTAACCCTTGCAATACAACGAATTTAATAATCTTATTATTACCTGATTACATATAATTGAGTTAATGAGCGGTTATTTTCATGTGAATGCTCTTAGACATTCGGCTTTTTATCATCTTTAATCCTCCAATGTTTCTTTATCCACGTAGTCATAGTTAGGTTAATCTAGGTTAAAAATCAATTTTAATTATATGTAAGATAATTGAGTGAGGGTGAGTACGAGTATTTGAAAACACCCTGTGGAATACGACACGAGATGTAGATTTCTCCTATACTATGATTGATAGGTGCACTTGCCTGAAAGTTAAACCAATCTAGCTTATGCCCATCTACATAGTTTATACTAGAGTGTAGAATGAATCTGCATCAAGTTATTACTTGTTAAAACAAAAAGCATCAAGTTTTTGGTGCCGTTGCCGGGGACTCGTTTTCAATATTTTGAATGCTTAAACTTTATTAATCTACCATTTTTTATTTATTAACATATAACTGTAAATTAGTTTATAGTATAATTATATTGCTTAATCTCTATTTTGTAGTCTATTAGTCTATGACCAGGGGAGAAATTCTGGGCTAGCACCATTTCATCCTGACCCGGAACGAATTATTCACAATACTAACCAAAGGGACTTGGGAACTAATACCACAGATATTTCAAACGGACTTTCAGAAGAGGAAACAGTAAACCAAGGAGAGCATCATCCAGAAAATTTGGATAATATGGCAAACCAGAATGAGCAAACCATGTCTGACTTTGCTAGACCTAATCTCCAGGGAACTGGGTCAAGCATTGTTAGAAAAATAATAATCACCAACAATTTTCAATTGAAGCCTAGTGTTATACAGATGGTTCAACAGTATGTCCAATATGATGGCCTGCAAGATGAAGATCCTAACACACACTTAGCCGGATTTTTGGAGATATGTGATACATCAAGATCAGTGGTGTTTCCAATGATGCCAATCGATTGAGGTTGTTTCCGTTCTCACTAAGGTACAAGGCGAAGCAGTGGCTCAACTCATTATGTAGATGGTCGATTACTACATGGGATATGATGGTTGAGAAGTTTTTAATGAAGTATTTTCCACCGATGAAGACTGCAAAGCTAAGGAATAACATCTCTACGTATGTTTAATTGGAATCAGAATCATTGTATGACACATGGGAATGATTCAAGGATCTTTTATGGAGATGTCCCCATCAAGCACTACCTTCCTGGCTTCAGATTCAGACTTTTTACAATGGTCTCAATCCAGCCACTAAATAGATGAATGATGTGGCTAGTGGAGGCACCTTGAACAATAAGACACCTTAAGCGGCTCATCAGTTGATAGAAGACATGTCAATGAATACCTATCAAAGGACTACCGTGAGACAAAAGACTAACAAGCCTGCAGGAATGTATGAAGTGGATGATGTCACTGCCTTAGCCATTCAAGTGGAGAAGCTTCACCAAAAGATGTATAACCTTTCCTTAGCATCACCCTCGATGTTACCTCAACAATGGGACCCTTCATTTAGTGGAATGCCTGGTTGTGAATCTCAAGTGCAAGAACAAGTTGATTATATGGGCAACAACACCAGACCTCCTTTCAACCAAGCAAACAACCTGTATAGTTTTACATACAATCCTGGATGGAGGAACCACCCCAATTTCTCTTGGGGTGGACAAGGAAATCAAGGCAAGCAACCTGTGTTGGGACAACCACAACAACCAGAATATAGGAAGCCAACATTGGAAGATGTACTTACCAAGTTCATGCAAACTACTGATGTAGCTTTCCGGAATCAAGAGGGCTCAATTCGTAATTTGGAGAACCAGATTGGTCAGCTCGCAAGGATGATATCGGAAAGGCAACAAGGAACACTTCCGAGTAATACTGAGATAAACCCGAAGGAGCATGCAAAAGCAATCCAATTGAGGAGCTGAAAGGAGTTACAGGACCAAAGGATTACAAAGGAAGGGTCCCAAGAGGAGTCTAGCGGCGAAGTACCGAACGAGATGAACGTGAAACCAATGGAGTATCAACCAGCAATACCATATCCTGCAAAGCTTAACAAGGAGCGCATGGATGCGCAATATGGTATTGCTAACCAGTGGAACTAAAAGTCTTGGATCAAGTAGAGGAGTTCACATATTCAACATGGCTGATGATAGGACAAGAAATGGGCGCACACGGGTAGGCACACACCCATGTCCCTACCCATGTCCTAATCAGGATGGACCAGAAGAATTAACAGAAAAAGAAAAAGAACCACATAGGTGGGAACACGTACGTGTTCCCACCCATGTCCTTTTCGGGATAAATTCAACGTCTGCTGCCAACCAACCCGTGTGCGAAGAACACGATAAGCAACACGAACTTGTCAGTACCCATGTCAGATGACATGGCCCAAGACCAGATAAACCTATTTGTGTGGAACTGCCTTTGAACCATCAACACGGCCTGTGACACGACCGTGTTGGAACCCGTGTCGGACCCTGTTTGCAAGGAGACTAAAAAAACCTGTAGAAAATTAGAATGAGGACTTTTGGATCATTTCTGAAAGTGCAACTAGATCTGATATACTCTAGAGGGGGGGTGAATAGAGTATATGGTGTTTTAGTTCTTTTAAAAACTTTTACAACAATTGTTATAATAAGTGTGAGCAGGGAAGCAAATATAAATCTAATCACAGAACTAGGCTATGCAAAAACTAAGCACAGAAAAATCAAGGCCAGAAACAAAAAGTAAACAAGCAGAGCCAGAGGACACAAGGAAATATAGTGGTTCCCCAAACTTGGGTACATCCACTCTTCTACCACCCTAGGTAGGAATCCACTGCAGGATGAGTTGATCAGGTGTCCTGGGCACCAATGAGCTTTTGATAAGGTGCTCAAAAACCAAAGCATATTTTTTGATCAGGTGTCTTGCCACCAATGAGCTTTTGACAAGGTGCTAAAAAACCAGATTCAAACTTTTGAAGGGAGTTTGAGAAACCCTTTACAGAGTGGGGGTGAGAGAGTGATGGCAGTCTTCTCTTTCTCAAACAACTGAGAAGACTATGTGGATTGATGTCAAAGCTCCCCCTGAATCCTTGAAATCTTCAGGAAGAAAAGCTTTGCTGAGGGTGATAGGCCTTCAAAGGTAGAACTCCAGCAATAGATGATTTCAGCAATGGCTGAAATGTTGAGTGTCTGGAGTCTTGAAATGATGTTGGCCTTGAACACTTTGAAAGATGAAGAGATAAGAAGATTTTTGAAAGCTTGATCTCTTGATGAGTGTTCTTCAGAATTCTTTTAGACAGAATATATTTGAGAGAGTCTCTGTATTCTGTATTGTGTGTTCTCTTCTTGTTAATGTCTGTATTGCATCTCTCTTGATTCAAAAACATTCTGTCTTTTATTCTCTGTTCCTGAATAGAATATCATTCTCTGTCAAAGATAGCCGTTGGTCTGCATTGATTGCATCCTTAATTGCAAAAACTCTTCTGGAGGAAAGTCCACAGAATTATTCCTTGAAAGATCCCTTGAAACTTGGTCCAGAAATAAATGACAACGGCTAGCAAATCTCTGAATTAATTGCATAATAACTCCTGTCTGATTTGAATTTGAATTCTGGAAGTTATCTGAAGTCGTCGAACTGAGCTCTGCTATCGTCGAGCTGAGCTCAGCGAACTGGAAAACTCAAGCAGCAAAATAATCGTCGATCTGAGCTCAAAGATCGTCGAACTGAGCTTAGAGATAAAGATCCAATGCAGAGTCAAAATCGTCGAACTGAGCTCACCGATCGTCGAATGGAGTTCGACGATATTATGAAGTTGAGCTCAGCAATCGTCGAGTGGAGCTCGACGATCTGCCGAAGTTGAGCTCGACGATCGTCGATCTGAGTTCGACGAATCGTCGTGCTGAGCTCGACGATCAGACTTAGTCTCCAGACAGAAAAACTTGGTCTTCAGGGCAGCTTCCAATCCTAGACTTCTAACCCTTAGACTCAATTCTAATTGACCTATTAAGCTATACAGAAGGTCAAACAAAGGTTCCTAGAGACATAGTGATCCTGACCCAAATTAGTAATAGGGTATTCCAACAATCTCCCCCTATTTGGGTTAGGATTACTATTTACAGACTTTGGAAAATCAAATAACAACATATAATCAGAAAAGCATAAAAACAACAGCAGTTAGACATGCAGAAACATCACAGAGATATATATATATGCATATGGAATCCAGATAGCAGTCAGAAAATCCAAAGATTGTCACCTTACAAAATCACTTCTTCTCTTTGCCTTTAACCATCTTGATTTCTCTATTTGGATTTTGGGCTTCCTTGTTGGATCTGGTGTCATCTGCTGCACCCAAGTAAGTTTGCTTTGAAGTCCTGGGAACCACAGCAGCAGGATGCAATTCCATATATCTGTCTGCATCAAAGAATTTGCTGGAAGCATATTTCTCCAGTTCCTTCTGTCTCTGCTCTGACATTGTAGAAATATTGGAAGTGTCTAGCCCTTGTTCTTTGGCTTTCTTTATCTGGTCTAATGCAGCCAACTCCTTCATCCTAGCAGTCCAAGCAGCTGGATTCTTTTCAGGGTCCTCAAATGGTACAGGTGGCTCATACCTGTTGGAAGAATTGTCTTGAGGAGGCCTAGCAGACACTGTCTCTCTTAGCTTGTAGGGGAATGGACCAGAAGTAGTATCAGATGAAACATGTCCTCCCCTGGAGTATGGGTGCTGCCTGGAGTGCCCTTTAGAATAAACCTGAAAATCTCTTTGACTTCCCCTGTATCCTCCTCTCCTAGAATAAGAACCCCTAGATTGGCTTTCCCTTTGATAGGATCTGGCATGGGGTTGATAGGGAGCCTGGCTTCTAGCTGGGGCTTGACTTGCAGAGCTGCCACCTGCACCTGCATCAGGAGGAGGTGGTGGAGGAGGATGAAGGTGCTGGAACTAGGAGGAGCCCTTCTCATACTTTCTCTTCTTCTTCATTGCTTTCAACTGGTTTTTGGAATACTGCATCCAATGTTCAGTAATTTGGCAGTTATGCAGAATATAATAAGGTATATCATTATTATCCTTGACTTTTGCAGGAGGCACTGTTTTCATTGCCTTGCTCCTAGCTTTCCTTTTCCTTGCAATAGTGGCAGATGAATCATCAGAGTCTGTTTTGAATTCATCAGACTCAGAACTCTGGTCATCATATATAGCATCTATTTTCTTCATCAATTCTTTCTTCAACTGAACAGCAGCAGATGGGTTAGAGGCAGAAGTAGCAGCAGTAGGGACAACAGCATATGGGGCAGCAGATGGAGCAACAGAAGGAGCAATAGAAGCTGGAGTAGTGACAGTAGCAGTAATTGTAACAGTCTCGCTATCAGCAGAAATTTCAGCAACATCAAAAACTGCAGCAGGCTCAAAAACAGTGGCCTCTGACATCAGAAAATCCTTGGATGTTGGCTCATCAGGAACAATTGGGATTTCAGTAGCAGTGAGAACATTTTCAGCAGCAGCAAAAACAGTTTCAGAAGCAGATTCAGTCTTTTCTTCAACAGCAGCAGCAGCAATCACTTAGTGTGCAAAAGAAGAAATAATGCTGGGGTCACAGCCAGAGAAAGGCACCAGTGCCTTAGATAGGTCTTCTGAGGGCTGGACAGCATTAACTCCTGGGAGATAGCTGAAGAAGGCAGGGTCAAAGACAGAAAGCAAAGACTGTAGGTCTATTGCCAGAACTGGAGTAGGAGGCACAGCAGCAAGAGCAGAAGCAGCAGAAACAGAAATCTCAGCAGCAGCAGCAGTATCATCAACAGCAGGAGCAGAGACTGCAGCAGCAACAGCATGAAGGCTTGCTTCATATGGCATCTCCCCCTGCCTAGATCAGATACATCTGTATCAAGGCATACTGTTGGAGGTGCTGCCTGAGGAATGAGGGAGGAAAGCCTGGCAGAGAGAGAGCTGCCACTGACAGTTGTAGAGGAGCCAAAGAGGTCTCTAAGAGCAGAGAGAGCCTGGGGGCAATTAGCTCATACAACTTATCAGCTAGGGCTGAGAGGTCTACTTGCTCAAGAATAGGAGCAGAGGTAGATGGAGTAGGGATAGCTGAGGATGCTGGAAGTGGAGGGCTGGAGAGTGGAGGGATGGATGGCTGAGGTGTGGGGATGGTGGATATGGAGGACAAGGGGATTGATGTGGACGGGGTGAAAGTTGGTTGGTCAATGATATGGTGGAGGAGATCTTGGAATGAGGTTGAGGAGGTGGGTAATTCTGGAGGAGATGAGGGGGAATCATCCATATATGAGTCATCCAGAAGGGTGAAGGATGGTATGGATGGGGAAGAAGTGACATCTGGTGGTGGATATGAGAACAATGGGTGGAATTGGTCTACTGGAGGTGATGAAATGGTTGCTGGAGATGGAATTGATGTTGGAGAGGGGCTAGAGATGGTAATGGGGGATGAAGCAGGAATGGTGGATGGAAGAGGTAGGGTTGGAATTGGAGGAGGAGAAGAGGCAGCAACAGCAGCAGCCAGGTCTTCTGCAGGAGCAGAGACCTGTGGGAGAGTGACTCTGTGAGTCCTGGTGCCTGAAGGAGCACTAGAGGAGGGCCTGCTTGTCTTGCTTATCTGCCTGTCCCACTTTCCAAAGAGGGCACAGGTAATTCTCTTGGAGGCATTGATGTGCACTCCAGAGGAGACCAGCAAGGTAGGGCACCTTGTTTGCAGGAAGACTCCAATAATCCTTCCAAAATTAACAAAGCTTTTGTTTATTTTCTTCTTTATTAGGTCAAAGAAGACCTATCCCCAGTTCAAACTTTTCTTATCTACTAGAGCTCCCATGAGGCAGAGCTGATGTCTGGAGATAGTGTCATGCGCAGAGTGCTTTGCCAACAGCACTTTTCCTACAACATCTGCTAGGAACCTGTACTCAACAGACAAGTTCCTTTTGAATAACTTGCTAGGGTTTCCCTCCGGATGACCCATCCTGGCAAGTATGTCAGAAAACTCCTCTCCAGATAATTCAGCAGTATCATCTCCATTTCTCAGTCCAAAAACCTCTGTTAGAATGGTGGGGGTCAGAGGTACCTGAGTTCCAGCAATGGACCCAACTATTGTGTTGTTGTCTTGGTGGTGAGCAGTGTAAACCCATTCCTTGATTTCATCTGAGGCCAGCTTTATCCTGGTTGTCATGAGGGCAGACAAGTTCTGATCCTTGAATAAGCTCAGAATATCTTGGAAAACTTGGTCAGTAGTGCTGAATGATTCCATATCAATGTCGAAGCCTGCATCGAACTTCATGGCGGCTAGAACTGCAACTGATACAGCCATTGTACCTGCAAAGATTCAACAAACAAAACGACCAAGCGTAGAACTGTTTGGAGGGAAGAAGATTATTGCAGAGAAATCGAAAGCGCAAGAGAGAACGACGGCGAAAAAATGAGTTTTATATTAGGGTTCGACGCAGAATTGGAAAGATCGTTGAACTTAGTTCGACGATCGAGGCTTCTAAAGGAATCTGAAGAGACTTCAAGATCGTCGATCTCCGTTCGACGATCTTGGAAGGCGTCGAGCTCCGTTCGACGATCGTTCAGTGAACATAATCGTCGAGCGTCGTTCGACGATCGTTGACCGGAAGAGATAGTTCATACTATCTGAGAGGCGCTGAACTCAGTTCGACGATTCTGGAAATCGTCGATCTCCGTTCGACGATCTGTGTGGAAATCGTCGAGCGCAGTTCAGAGATCAGAAAAATTCTAGACACTAAGAAAAATCAGAATTTTTGCCTAGTCTTGGTCAATTTTTAGCTTTCAAAATCTTGGAGATTATTTAAGACTTCCTCCATCTAACATTCCTAACTGATTTAGGAAGAAGGTGTGTTCCTTTTCATCCAAAGGCTTGGTGAAAATATCTCCCCTTTGTAAATCAGTTGGGATATATTGCAATTCAATTTTATTCTTTTCAACATTGTCTCTTAAGAAATGATGCCTAATCTCTATGTGTTTTGTCCTACTATGGAGGACTGGATTTTGAGCTATGGAAATAGCACTTATATTGTCACAAAAGATTTTTGACTTCTCTAAGTTGTAACCATAGTCTAGGAGTTGGTTTTGAATCCACAATATTTGTGAACAACAACTGCCTGCAGCCATATATTCAGCTTCAGCAGTTGAGGTTGACACAGATGTTTGTTTCTTACAAAACCAAGAGACAAGTCTGTCACCAAGGAACTGACAAGTTCCACTGGTGCTTTTCCTATCAATTCTGCATCCAGCATAATCAGCATCAGAGAATCCAGTTAAATCAAATGCTGAATCTTTTGGATACCAGAGACCTAGATTTGGACAACTTTTAACATACCTGAGAATCCTCTTTACTAATGTTAGGTGTGACTCTCTAGGACTTACTTGGAACCTAGCACGTATGCATGTAGCAAACATTATATCTGGTCTACTAGCTGTAAGATACAGTAAAGAGCCAATCATTGCTCTATATGTTGTCTGATCAACAGGTTTCCCATGTTCATCAGCATCCAGTATAGCATTGGTAGGCATGGGTGTTTTCATACAAGATGCCTCAGACATACCAAATTTCTTAACCAGTTCATTAGCATATTTGGTTTGAGAAATAAAGATGCCTTCAGTATGTTGCTTGACTTGTAATCCTAGAAAGAAGGATAGCTCACCCATGCTACTCATCTCAAATTTAGAATGCATCAGGTTAGAAAACCTTCTGCACAATTTTGAGTCAGTAGAACCAAAAATGATATCGTCTACATAAATTTGTACTAGTAGGGTATGGGACTTATGGGTTCTAATAAAAAGAGTTTGGTCTACTCTACCCCTTATAAAACCATTTTCCAAGAGAAAGCATGCTAGGGTCTCATACCATGCTCTAGGAGCTTGCTTGAGACCATATAATGCTTTGTTCAGTCTAAAAACATAATCAGGATAAGTTGGAGAGATAAAACCTGGAGGTTGTCTGACATAGACTTCCTCTTTGATGTCTCCATTCAAGAAAGCACTCTTGACATCCATCTGATAAATCTTGAAGCCTTTGTGAGCTGAATAAGCTAGAAATATCCTGATGGCTTCCAATCTTGCAACAGGTGCAAAAGTCTGGTCGTAGTCAATTCCTTCTTCTTGAGAATATCCCTGAGCAACTAGCCTTGCCTTGTTCCTTATTATTACTCCTTGATCATCCAGTTTATTTCTGAATACCCATTTTGTTCCAACAATGGAATGATCCTTAGGCTTTGGCACTAGTTCCCATACTTTATTCCTCTCAAATTGATGCAACTCCTCTTGCATTGCAATGATCCAGTGTGGATCTTGCTCTGCATCTTGAATGGACTGAGGTTTAATTTGAGAAAGGAAGCAGGTGTGCAACAGGTTTTGGTTGACCTGATTTCTGGTTTGCACACCAGCTGAGATTTCTCCAATTATTTGGGTAATTGGATGGTCTCTTGATGTTACTAAATCAACAGGGGGTGTTGATTGTTCACCAACCTGTGTTGTTGTTTCCTCTTATGGTACAACAACTGGCTCTTCAAGTGGTGGTTCAATATGTTGGGTATTGCTTTCATCTTCACTGCTTTCTTCTTCTTAAGCAACCTGTAGCTTGTTCATATCTTCAACTAGAGAGTGTTCCTGCAAAGGTTCTATGGTAGAAGAAATCTTCTCCTTGAAAGACATGTTTGTTTCATCAAAAGAAATGTGAACAGATTCCTCAATTTTCAAAGATGATTTATTATAGACCCTATAGGCCTTGCTGATCATGGAGTATCCCAGAAACACTCCTTCATCAGCTTTGGCTTGAAATTTTGCTAAGTATTTCTTGTCATTATTGTGAATATAGCAAATGCAACCAAAAATTCTGAAATAGTCAACTTTAGGTTTCTTCCCTTTGAGTAATTCATAGGGAGTCTTTCCCTTCAGTTTATGTATCAGACTTCTGTTCAGCACATAGTTGGAGGTGTTCACTGCCTCTGCCCAAAAGGATAGAGGTAGATGAGCATCTGACAACAATGTAGTGGCAGATTTAATAAGGGTTCTATTTTTCCTTTCAGCTACCCCATTTTGTTGAGGAGTTCTAGGAGCTGAGAAAGTATGCCTGATCCCTTCACTCTGACAGAACTCTTGCATAAGAAGAGAATCAAACTCTGTCCCATGATCACTTCTGATCAGGGCAATGTGAGTATTGAACTCAATCTGTATACATTTGAGAAACTCTGTCAGACACTTAAAGTTATCAGACTTCTTCCTTAGAAAGAACACCCAAGTGAATCTAGAGAAGTCATCTACAACTACTAAAGTGTAGTATTTCCCTCCTAGGCTTTATACTGTGATGGGTCCAAATAGATCCATGTGTAATAGATACAATATCCTAGGTGAATCACTCTTATTAAGTGACTTAAAACTGTTTTTAGTTTGCTTGCCTAATTGACAAGCCTTGCAGAGTCCTTCCTTCTTGTAGGGGCCAGAAGGTAGTCCTCTAACAAGGTTGTCCTTGGATAGCCTAGCAATAGTTCTAAGTTTTAGGTGTCCTAGTCTCTTATGCCATAAAACATTTGGTCTACAGACTGAATTAAATAAGCAGATATCTATATTAGTTGAAAGAAAATCTACTAAGTAGATGTTACCTTTCCTTATACTTGTCAACACAGTTGTGTTGTCCTCTGACTTGATTTTGCATAAGGTTTTGCTGAAGGTCACCTGGTAGCCTTCATCACATAGCTGACTGATGCTGATCAGGTTGTGCTTCAGTCCTTCCACATATGCTACCTTCTTGAAGGTTACTGATCCAATCTGTACTGCACCATATCCCTTAGTTTGTCCAAAGTTAGAATCACCAAAGATAACTTTGGGTCTAAGCTTGGCTCTGAAGGATGTAAGGTTGTCCTTATTCCCTGTCATGTGCTTAGAGCACCCACTATTCAAATACCATTGCTGGTTAGATGTTGGATAGGTCTTCACCTGCACATGAAACAATTCACTTGTTTTTGACCCAGTTTACCTTGGGCCTAGGTTGATAACCTCTAAATTCAGAAATGAAAGACATCCCTGGCTGACTCTTATATCCTTCAGGATGATATCTCCTTTGAGGTAAAATCCATTCAATATAAGGGCTGAAGGTTTGGGATGAAGAACCCTTAGGATTCAATTTTGATTTGCCTTTGAAAAAATTTCCAGAGTTCTGACCTCTGTTCGATGATCTTGGAGCTGCGTTCGACGATCTTGGGTCAGATCGTCGAGCTCCGTTCGACGGTCGACTATGGCTGAGGTCAGGTATATGAGATCGTCGAGCTGCGTTCGACGACTTTGGCTGAGATCGTCGACCTGCGTTCGACGATTTTTCCTGAGATCGTCGAGCTGCGTTCGGCGATCGTCGATCTTCACTCGGCGATCGTCGATCTCCGTTCGACGATTTTTGCTGGGACTTGGTTTTCTGAGGCAGATCAGAATTTTTCCTAGCAACCTCTACAACTCCCTTTCCCTTGTCAGAAATGAACTTGATGGGAGTTGTTAGGACTATAGGTTGGCTGGATGAAGCACCCAAGCCCGGTGTACTATTGAATCTAGAGTTCACTGTGCTTGTGATGTCCATCAGCTTGATGCTTCTCCCATTAAGGGATTCTTCAAGCTTCTTGGCCTCAGAGAGCTCACTTCTCAGTGTAGCTATCTGTTCCCTACAGATCTCCAACTCCTGAGAGAGTTTGAGGTTTTCTGACTTTAAACTATTGTGTTCAGATAATTGATTTTTGAGAGAGATAATCTCTTTCTCAGACTTTAGCAGGTCTAAACACAGTGCTTTAAATTCAGATTTAAAATCTTCTGAAGTAAAATCAAAAGAACTAATTACCTGATCTTCTTCAGGTTGGGTTTCTGAGTCTGACTCTGACTCTTCATCCTCTGAATTGTGCTGTGAGGCATTAATTGTCATCATGCAGAATTCCTTTTCTTCTGCATCATCCTCATCATCACTGGAGCTGGATGAGGCTTCTGATTCCTCTTCTGTCTCACTCCAGGATTCAGCAACCAACCCTTTTCTTGTATGCTTATTCCTGCTTGAAGAAGGTTTGCCATTTCCATTCCTTTTGGGGTCCTTCTCCTTTCTTCTTTCTTTTCTATCCCTTCTGTCCTTGGTCTTGTTCTCAGGACAGTCAGGAACTATATGCCCTGGTTTACTACAACCAAAGCAGATAATGTCTTTATTGTTGCTAATGGACTTGTCATACCTTGGCTTGTCCTGCTCCTTGTATGATCTTCTTCTGAAGTCCTTTCTGGCCATCTTGTAGAATCTTTTGGCCAACAAGCTAAGAAGTTCATCATTGCCTGTAGCTTTTTCTTCAGGCAGATCTTCAGTTGCCTTGAAGGCTATGGTTTTCTCTTTCCTTGTGGCTGGTGAAGCAGCCTTCTGTTCTTCCTCTCTATTCTTGATGATTAGCTCATAAGATTTGAGCTTACCCAACAAGGCTTCAGTGGTGATCTCATTTAGACTTCTGGCATCCTTAATTGGCCAGATTCTTGAATCCCAAGTGCTGGGGAAGCACATTAGGATCTTATCATTAAGTTCTGTCAGAGAAATCTCTTTGTCCAATATCCTTAGCTCACTGACAATTAGACTCAGTCTGTTGTACATGTCTCCCACTGACTCAGTCTCTCCCTTCTTGAAGTTCTCATATTGGGAGATGAGATGGGATCTTCTGTCCTTTCTCTCGTCAGCTGAGCCTGAGACAATTTCTGAGAGCTTGTCCCAAATCTCCTTGGCTGAGTTGCATTCAGCTACCTTTTGGAATATGTCATCTGACATTGTCTGGGCTAGGATGTTCATAGATTTGGCATCAGCTACTTTCCATTTTTTGATGTCAGCATCTGTTCCTGATGGAGGTGGAACAACATTTGTGCTTGTGCTCTCTGGGGGTCTTGGACACACTGTCAAAACAGAATTGAAAATATCTTCGTCAATAGAATTCATGTAAAGTCTAATCCTTGCTTTCCAAAGTGCAAACTTGGAAAGATTGCACACTGGAGGTCTGGTGCTAGCATAATCTTTGTTTTGGGCATGATTTGTGCACACAAAGTCTAATAATAAAATACAGAAGAAAACAGATCTAGTTTGGGATCTTTGGGTTCAGGTGTTAGCCTGTACAACCAATCAGATATGGTATGTTTAACCAACCTGCCTCTGATACCAATTGAAAGTGCAACTAGATCTGATATACTCTAGAGGGGGGGTGAATAGAGTATATGGTGTTTTAGTTCTTTTAAAAACTTTTACAACAATTGTTGTAATAAGTGTGAGCAGGGAAGCAAATATAAATCTAATCACAGAACTAGGCTATGCAAAAAACTAAGCACAGAAAAATCAAGGCTAGAAACAAAAAGTAAACAAGCAGAGCCAGAGGACACAAGGAAATATAGTGGTTCCCCAAACTTGGGTACATCCACTCTTCTACCACCCTAGGTAGGAATTCACTGCAGGATGAGTTGATCAGGTGTCCTGGGCACCAATGAGCTTTTGATAAGGTGCTCAAAAACCAAAGCAGATTTTTTGATCAGGTGTCTTGCCACCAATGAGCTTTTGACAAGGTGCTCAAAAACCAGATTCAAACTTTTGAAGGGAGTTTGAGAAACCCTTTACAGAGTGGGGGTGAGAGAGTGATGGCAGTCTTCTCTTTCTCAAACAACTGAGAAGCCTATGTGGATTGATGTCAAAGCTCCCCCTGAATCCTTGAAATCTTCAGGAAGAAAAGCTTTGCTGAGGGTGATAGGCCTTCAAAGGTAGAACTCCAGCAATGGCTGAAATGTTGAGTGTCTGGAGTCTTGAAATGATGTTGGCCTTGAACACTTTGAAAGATGAAGAGATCAGAAGATTTTTGAAAGCTTGATCTCTTGATGAGTGTTCTTCAGAATTCTTTTAGACAGAATATATTTGAGAGAGTCTCTGTATTCTGTATTGTGTGTTCTCTTCTTGTTAATGTCTGTATTGCATCTCTCTTGATTCAAAAACATTCTGTCTTTTATTCTCTGTTCCTGAATAGAATATCATTCTCTGTCAAAGATAGCCGTTGGTCTGCATTGATTGCATCCTTAATTGCAAAAACTCTTCTGGAGGAAAGTCCACAGAATTATTCCTTGAAAGATCCCTTGAAACTTGGTCCAGAAATAAATGACAACGGCTAGCAAATCTCTGAATTAATTGCATAATAACTCCTGTCTGATTTGAATTTGAATTCTGGAAGTTATCTGAAATCGTCGAACTGAGCTCTGCTATCGTCGAGCTGAGCTCAGCGAACTGGAAAACTCAAGCAGCAAAATAATCGTCGATCTGAGCTCAAAGATCATCGAACTGAGCTCAGAGATAAAGATCCAATGCAGAGTCAAAATCATCGAACTGAGCTCATCGATCGTCGAATGGAGTTCGACGATATTATGAAGTTGAGCTCAGCGATCGTCGAGTGGAGCTCGACGATCTGCCGAAGTTGAGCTCGACGATCGTCGATCTGAGTTCGACGAATCGTCGTGCTGAGCTCGACGATCAGACTTAGTCTCCAGACAGAAAAACTTGGTCTTCAGGGCAGCTTCCAATCCTAGACTTCTAACCCTTAGACTCAATTCTAATTGACCTATTAAGCTATACAGAAGGTCAAACAAAGGTTCCTAGAGACATAGTGATCTTGACCCAAATTAGTAATAGGGTGTTCCAACAATTTCATTTGGAGAACTTCTGGAGGACAAAAGTGGAGCACCCAAGAGAAGGAGGAATTGAAGGAGATTTCCGTATGCTTTTAATCTTTCATGTATCTCTTTTAATCTTCCCTTTCTCTTGGTGATCTAACTTTATTTATTTCTTATTTCGCATGAAACTGTTATTTGAACAATTTGGTAATCATGTATATTATTGTTTTCATCAAATTTGTGGTATTTTATTCGTATGTAGACTTTCAAACAAAGAGATTTATCATATCTATGAATTTATAATTTATTTTACATGAATTCCAACTTTTTAGATTGAGATATTGGAAGGTTGTGATGATGTTTATATGTTCATATTTAGGTGTTATTTCTCTTTGCATTTCAATTTGCATGATCGAGAGATATGTTGATTGGATAATTATAATATGGATAAATGGATTCATGGTATTTTAGAGATAGGATTTAATGAATTTATGTATTAGATAGGGTACTTTATTTTAATGCAAATTTGAGGGTTGTAAATTGCTCGAGAGAAAATTTACTCAACTTAGGTTTAGATTTTGAATTGCTCGAGAGAGAATTTGATAAATGTTTAACCCTTGCAATATAACGAATTTGATAATCTTATTATTACCTGATTACATATAATTGAGTTAATGAGCAGTTATTTTCATGTGAATGCTCTTAGACTTTCGGCTTTCTATCATCTTTAATCCTCCAATGTTTCTTTATCCAAGTAGTCATAGTTAGGTTAATCTAGGTTAAAAATCAATTTTAATTATAGGTATGATAATAGAGTGATGGTGAGTACGAGTATTTGAAAAGACCCTGTGAAATACGACACGAGATGTAGATTTCGCCTATACTATGATTGATAGGTGGACTTGCCTGAAAGTTAAACCAATCTAGCTTATGCCCATCTACATAGTTTATACTAGAGTGTAGAATGAATCCGCATCAAGTTATTACTTGTTAAAACAAAAAAACATCAAGTTTTTGGTGCCGTTTCCGGGGACTCGTTTTCAATATTTTGAATGCTTAAACTTTATTAATCAACTAATTTTTGTTTATTAACATATAACTGTAAATTAGTTTATAGTATAATTATATTGCTTAATCTCTGTTTTGTAGTCAATTAGTCTATGACCAGGGGAGAAATTCTTGGCTAGTAACATTTCATCCTGACCCGGAACGAATTATTCACAATACTAACCGAAGGGACATGGGAACTAATACCATGGATATTTCAAACGGACTTTCAGAAGAGTAAACAGTAAACCAACGAGAGCATCATCCAGAAAATTTGGATAACATGGCAAACCAGAACGAGCAAACCATGTCTGACTTTGCTAGACCTAATCTCCAGGGAACTTGGTCAAGCATTGTTAGAACACTAATAGTCACCAACAATTTCGAATTGAAGCTTAGTGTTATACAGATGGTTCAACAGTATGTCCAATATGATGGCCTGCAAGATGAAGATCCTAACACACACAGTTAGTCGGATTATTGGAGATATGTGATACATCAAGATCAGTGGCATTTCCAATGATGCCATTCGATTAAGGTTGTTTCCATTCTCACTAAGGCACAAGGCGAAGCAGTGTCTCAACTCATTACGTAGATGGTCGATTACTATATGGGATATGATGGTTGAGAATTTTTTAATGAAGTATTTTCCACCGGCGAAGACTGCAAAGCTAAGTAATGACATCTCTACGTATGTTCAATTTGAATCTGAATCATTGTATGACACATGGGAATGATTCAAGGATCTTTTAAGGAGATGTCCCCATCATGCACTACCTTCCTGGCTTTAGATTCAGACTTTTTATAATGGTCTCAGTCCAGCCACTAAACAGATGAATGATACGGCTAGTGGAGGCACCTTGAATAATAAGATACCTGAAGCGGCTCAACAGTTGATAGAAGACATCGCAATGAATAACTATCAAAGGAATACTGTGAGACAAAAGCCTAACAAGCCTGCTGGAATATATGAAGTGGATGTTGTCACTGCCTTAGCCATTCAAGTGGAGAAGCTTCACCAAAAGATGGATAACTGTTCTTAGCATCACCCTCGATGTTACCTCAACAATGGGACCCTTCATTTAGTGGAATGCCTGGTGGTAAATCTCAAGTGCAAGAAAATGTTGACTATATGGGCAACAACACCAGACCTCCTTTCAGCCAAGCAAACAACCCGTATAGTTTTATATACAATCTTGGATGGAGGAACAACCCCAATATCTCTTGGGGAGGACTAGGAAATCAAGGCAAGCAATCTGTGTTGGGACAACCACAACAACCAGACCAAGGAAGCCAACATTGGAAGATGTACTTACCAAGTTCAAGCAAACTACTAATGTAGCTTTCCGGAATCAAGAGGGCTCAATTCGTAATTTGGAAAACCAGATTGGTCAGATTGCAAGGATGGTATCAGAAAGGCAACAAGGAACACTTCCGGGTAATACTGAGACAAACCCAAAGGAGCATGCAAAAGCCATCCAATTAAGGAGCAGAAAGGTGTTACAAGACCAAAGGCTTACAAAGGAAGCGCCGCAAGAGGAGTCTAGCGGCGAAGGACCGAGTGAGTTGAACGTGAAACTAATGGAGTATCAACTAGCAATACCATATCCAGTAAAGCTTAACAAGGAGCGCATGGATGTGCATATGGTATTGCTAACCAGTGGAACTAAGAGTCTTGGAGCAAGCAGAGGAGTTCACAGATTCAACATGGCTGATGACAAGACAAGAATTGGGCGCATACGGGTAGGCACACGCCTGTGTCCCTACCCATGTCCTAATCAAGATGGACCAGAGGAATTGACAGAAAATGACAGAGCACCACACGGGTGGGAACACGCAAGTGTTCCCACCTGTGTCCTTTTCGGGATAAATTCAATGTCGGCTGCCAACCAACCCGTGTGTGAAGAACACGGTGAATAACACGGCTGTGTTAGTACCCATGCCAGATGACACTGCCCACAACCAGACACACATATTTGTGTGGAACCGCCTTTGAACCGTCAACACGGCCGTGTTGGAACCTGTGTCCGACCCTGTTTGAAAGGACACTATAAAATGCTATAGAAAAATTATAATGAAAACTTTTGGATCATTTCATTTGGAGAACTTCTGGAGGACGAAAGTGGAGCACCCAAGAGAAGGTGGAATTGAAGGAGATTTTCGTATGCTTTTAATCTTTCATGTATCTCTTTTAATCTTTCCTTTCTCTTGGTGATCTAACTTTATTTATTTCTTATTTCGCATGAAACTTTTATTTGAACAATTTGGTAATCATGTATGTTATTGTTTTCATCAAATTTGTGGTATTTTATTCGTATGTAGACTTTCAAATAAAGAGATTTATCCTAGTTGTGAATTTATTATTTGTTTTACATGAATTCCAACTTTTTAGATTGAGATATTAGAAGGTTGTGATGATGTTTATATGTTAATATTTAGGTGTTATTTCTCTTTGCATTTCAATATGCATGATCGAGAGATATGTTGATTGGATAATTATAATACGGATAAATGGATTCATAGTATTTTAGAGATATGATTTAATGAATTTATGTATTAGATAGGGTACTTTATTTTAATGCAAATTTGAGGGTTGTAAATTGTTCGAGAGAAAATTTACTCAACTTAGGTTTAGATTTTGAATTGCTCGAGAGAGAATTTGATAAATATTTAACCCATACAATACAATGATTTTGATAATCTTATTATTACCTGATTACATAGAATTGAGTTAATGAGCGGTTATTTTCATGTGAATGCTCTTAGACTTTCGGCTTTTTATCATCTTTAATCCTCTAATGTTTCTTTATTCAAGTAGTCATAGTTAGGTTAATCTAGGTTAAAAAATAATTTTAATTATAGGTATGATAATAGAGTGAGGGTGAGTACGAGTATTTAAAAAGATCCTGTGGAATACGACACGAGATGTAGAGTTCTCCTATACTATGATTGATAGGTGCACTTGCCTGAAAGTTAAACCAATCTAGCTTATACCCATCTACATAGTTTATACTAGAGTGTAGAATGAATCTGCATCAAGTTATTACTTGTTAAAACAAAAAGCATCAAGTTTTTGGCGCCGTTGTCGGGGACTCGTTTTCAATATTTCGAAAGCTTAAACTTTATTAATCTACCAATTTTTGTTTATTAACATATAACTGTAAATAAGTTTATAGTATAATTATATTCCTTAATCTCTATTAGGGAGATGTTAGGGAGTTGATATCTAGCGGGAGATGTTAGGGAGTTGATATCTGTTGTGGGGTGGCAACAATATTTTGCTATAAAGGAACTAGGATTTAAGGAACTCACGCTCGAGTTAAAGTCTTCTTTTTATTTAAACATTAGATTTGCCTTGACTGAACACGCAAACGTGCAAGAGGGGATCATCTCATTTCGAGTAGCAGGCACTACTCATACACTCTCCCTTCTCCAGTTCACCCAATACTTAGGGGTGTATGAGCACTCGTTCCTCTTTAGTGCCACCTATCCCGAGCTTCAATTTTACCTCCACACCCGTGACCATGCCGGCAACATCTGGGCCCGACTTACTTTTGATCGTAATCCATAAGAGGGCAAAAGGTCTAAGGCCTCCAAGTTGTGTTCTCCCGCCCTCCACTACCTACATCATCTTCTGAGTCACACCTTGAGCGACCGGGGCGAAATCTTTGGAGTTGTTAGTAGGAAGGATGTGTTATACCTTTATAGCATGTCGTCATGTTACCCCATCCATCTGGGTAATATGCTCGCACAGTTCATCCTTCACCAGGATGACAACTCACGCATAGGGTCTATTTGTGTAGCACCCTACATTACCCTCCTGGCGAAGAATATTAACATATTCTCTTCCCTTCCCCGATGACTGTGGTCGCGAAGACCGTGCTTATCACTATGGCCAGTCTTCTATCCCTCTGCCTCGTCACCGCCCGTCAGGGCTGGGTTGGTATTATCTATTCCCTTGCGAGGCGTGGACCACTGGCGGAGGACGACAATGATGACGAGGTAGATCCTGACCTCTATCACCCACTGGTCGCCCCCAGCCCAGCGCACTTGCACTCAGGGTGAGTCTTTTGCTGCTCCTCCTAGAGCGCGTTCTTAGTACTCGCAGGATTTACAGTACTTTTATGAGACCCAGCTCTCACCGTGCTTACAGCGTATAGAGGATTCGCAGAAGCAGACATAGGATGCCATCCTTCATATCAGGGACCACTTGGGGATCTCTACAAGACCACCGGCAGCACCTTTCCCGCCTCACTTCCCTGACAATCACGCCGACCCTCCAGCATATTTTTGACATGTATCAGTTTATTGGACATGTATTTCAGCAGCATCTATTTGTACCTATATTATCAGGTATTATATATGTTATCATATTTGCTCCTTTTTTTCATTCGTGTGCTCTTTTATTTTCATTATAGTCAGTTCTATATTTATTGGTGAAATTACTCTCTCAGTTCTTTACATTGCAATGAGGACATTGCAAATTTTAAGACTGCGGGTGGATGTTCTTCAATTCTATAATTTCTGTGATAGACATGACTACAATTGGTTATACTTTTACTATCATAGTACTCAAGTTTGTTATACACCCCAAAAAATTTTTTGTTACTCCTTTAAGCTCTCATTAATTCACTCATTTGGGATTATAACTAACTACTTTACTTTGGCTTGCTGATTAAAATGAATTGATGTAGACTCATTGAGTGTTTAAATTTGTTGATTCATAATTATGTATAGAAATTCATTAGCCTAATTTTCTCCATATAATTTATTTTTAAGATTAATCCTTTATATTATTAACTATCAATCACTCTATTTTAGAAAATATAACTATCTATAATAAAGTTAGTCGATGAGTGTAACATTTTTATAATTTTGTATTAGCGAGTCAAAATAAAGAATACTCTCTATTTATGTCTAGAACTTATCCTCTAGCGATCCTCAAAACTTTTGCATAGGTTAATTAGTGAGGGCAGAAATGACTTAGGCCTCCTTTTGGATAGCTTGAGCCTTGCAATCCCAAAACCTTGCACATTATACCCTTGCACACCAAATTTGGACCTAATCACTATGCCTTTTGATACTCTACTACTAAAATTCACCAAGGCCAAATCCTTAGCTATTAGCACACCTATCATTAATACCTTCTTGGAATGAGTTTGTTCATAGTGATATGTGGCCTGAGTGCGTGTATACTTGCACACACATGGAATGATCCCTACTATGAACCCTTGAAAAAAACATAGTGATATGTGGCCTGAGTGCGTGTATACTTGCACCCACTCGGAATGATCCCTACTATGGACTCTTGGTTAAGAAAAATAAAAATATAGAGTATCCATCAAAAATGTGGGAGGTATAATAATTGTAAAGTCTGGGGATGCTTTTATAATGTCGATGTATGTTAAGGTATTTATAGAGAAAGATTCTCAATCATTATCTAGGTGTGATATGAACATCTAATCTTCTATCCTAAGCCAAAAGGTTACACCATAATACAAGTCCTAAGGATCCAACTATACTAATTCTAACTAGTGTCGTGGAGAGGGTGTGAAAAGGTAAGCTCATGACTATAAATATTGGTACTTATAAGTTTTGAAATACTAATACATATCTTATTGAGATTGTTATTTTCTCCTCATAATTGTTATGGATGACTATACTTATATTTCTAAGAAAGAGTGAAAGATAGTTAAAAGATATATTGGAGGAATTTTAAGATAAAGTTATATTTAGAAAAGTCTGCTATACTATTTCCTATACGATTACATCATCAAAGTTCTCTTTAAATTCATAGCAACCAGTGTGTAGAAGCAAAATTCTTTATTGGTAACCGAAATGTGTGAATTAGTTTTCTTAGGGACAAGCAAACATCTAAGTCTGTGGGTATTTGATGAGTACAATTATGATAGGCTTTTTACTATCATAATTGTAATCATGTCCACTATTTTCTACCTCCCTATGTAATAATTTCACGTGAATAGTTAAGAATTTGCTTTATTATGAATAGAAGAGCACAGTTAGGAGTTTATATTATTTCATGTATTAAGCTATTTATTTATTCCATCATTTTGCTAATGTAGTTATTGCTAACCAGTGGAACTAAAAGTCTTGGAGCAAGCAGAGGAGTTCACGGATTCAACATGGCTGATGACAGGACAAGAATTGAGTGCACACAGGTAGGCACACACCCATGTCCCTACTCGTGTCCTATTCAAGATGGACCAGAAGAATTGGAAGAACAAGACAGAGCACCATACAGGTGGGAACATGCCCAAGTTCGCACCCGTGTCCTTTGCGGGATAATTCAACGTCTACTGCCAACCAACCCTTGTGTGAAGAACACGATGAACAACATGGCCATATCATTACCCGTGTCAGATGACACGACCCACGACCAGACATGCCTATTCATGTGGAACCGCCTTTGAACCGTCATCACGGCCTATGATACGGCCGTGTTGGAACCCCTGTCCGACCCTGTTTGCAAGGAGACTATAAAAACCTATAGAAAAATTAGAATGAGGACTTTTGGATCATTTCAATTGGAGAACTTCTGGAGGACGAAAGTGGAGCACCCAAGAGAAGGAAGAATTGAAGGAGATTTTCGTATGCTTTTAATCTTTCATGTATCTCTTTTAAGCTTTCCTTTCTCTTGGTGATCTAACTTTCTTTATTTTTTATTTCGCATGAAACTTTTATTTGAACAATTTGATAATCATGTATGTTATTGTTTTCATCAAATTTGTGGTATTTTATTCGTATGTAGACTTTCAAACAAAGAGATTTATCCTTGTTGGGAATTTATTATTTATTTTACATGAATTCCAACTTTTTAGATTGAGAAATTGGAGGGTTGTGATGATGTTTGTATGTTCATATTTATGTGTTATTTCTCTTTGCATTTCAATTTGCATGATCGAGAGATATGTTGATTGGATAATTATAATACGGATAAATGGATTCATGGTATTTTAGAGATAGGATTTTATGAATTTATGTATTAGATAGGGTACTTTATTTTAATGCAAATTTGAGGGTTGTAAATTATTCGAGAGAAAATTTACTCAACTTAGTTTTAGATTTTGAATTGCTCGAGAGAGAATTTGATTAATGTTTAACCCTTACAATACAACGAATTTGATAATCTTATTATTACCTAATTACATAGAATTGAGTTAATGAGCGGTTATTTTCATGTGAATGCTCTTAGAGTTTCCGCTTTTTATCTTCTTTAATCCTCCAATGTTTCTTTATCCAAGTTGTCATAGTTAGGTTAATGTAGGTTAAAAATCAGTTTTAATTATAGGTATGATAATACAGTGAGGGTGAGTACGAGTATTTGAAAAGACCCTATGGAATACGACACGAGATGTAGATTTCTCCTGTACTATGATTGATAGGTGCACTTGCCTGAAAGTTAAACCAATCTAGCTTATGCCCATCTACATAGTTTATACAGGAGTGTAGAATGAATCCTCATCAAGTTATTACTTGTTAAAATAAAAAGCATCAATCACCATCTGACTGTGATAGAGGGGCCCTGACTTCAATCCTGACATCAGGATGATCTTCATCAGCTTCTTCAGTAATAGTAGCCAACATCTCAATGAAGTCTGCTTCTTTAGTTTCTACTTCAGCAGAGTACAGCCCAATGTAGGCTTCATCTTCATCTTCCTCTTCTGACTCAGATGAGGAGGAGTCAGTCTAGCTCTTCTGCTTCTTAGCAATGAAGGTTTTCTCCTTCTTGCCTTTTTTGCTTGTGATCCTTATACTCACCAGATTCCTTTCTTTTGACTGGGCAGTCGGCTATTACATGCCCTGGCTTGCTATAATAATAGCAAATCACTTTAGATGAATCATGTTTGCTGGGTTTAGAACCATACCTGTTGATAGTTAAAACTCGCGGCGCCCCGGGTCTTTATTTAGTTATTTGGCAGTTTATTTATTTGGTGTGATGGACGGGGCGCGAACATTTATTAGATATAAAAGTTGAAACCAAGTTTTAATGAAAGTAGACAAGTGCACCTATCGCGTGTACTACATGATATTCCGGTGGGGAATATCGAGGTCGTATTGTTCTCGGGGATGGGTTGATTATTTCTACTCTTCCCTGGAGGGACTATTATTTTATCGAAAATAATAGGTGGGGTGATTAACTAAATAGCACGGTTATAAAAAAAGGAAAATATACTTGAAAAAGCCGATGAAGAAATAGGGCATCGACACCGAATCGAATTTGAACTAAAATAACTTTTAATAACTAGAGATCCTAAATTTCAAATTAATTAAGGCTTCGACTTGGTCGTGGAGGTTCCATAAAAATGAGCTCACCTATCTCTAGGACTATCTCTCACCTGAACATTAAGACTATTCGACTGGGCTCTCGTCCGACAAAGGATTCCTCTTAATGCTTGCATTACGCTAAGAACCTTGCTATTGGGCGGGGAACCGAATCCGGTAGAATTCCGTGCCTCCTCTCTCGAGGGTTAGTGTGAAACTCCCTTTACCCAAGGGGGATCGGTCCATACACACGGCCTCTCGTCTAGCTAGTGTATGGATAACAAAAATAGAGCCCACACATCGATATGTGGTTCTACGTGTCGTATACCCAGGGTAAACCTTAAGTAATTTTAATTAAAGAGAAAAAGAGGACCTTTAATTATTTAAAACGATTTTATCTATCCCAATGCTCTTCGATACTGAGGGCTAAGAATGATTAGTCACTCATCGGTATGGGGATGACTATTGAAAAGATTGCATAATTGAAAATACAAGTCTTACTAAAACGAGTAGGCGGGAAATGAAAGTGGAAAATTGTAAGTCCCACTCAAACGAGTAGGCGGAAAATTAAAGCAGTAAAGAATACAGAAAAATGTGAGTCCTACTCAAACGAGTAAGCGGGAAAAAATGATAAAATTGTGAGTTCTACTCAAATGAGTAGGCGGGAAATGAAAGCTGTAAAATTGCAAGTCCTACTCAAACGAGTAGGCGGGAAATGAAAGTAGTAAAAGCTATCTCATACAAGCACGCATTCTTCTTGAAAGAAGGAAATAATGAAAATCTAACTGAAAGAATTGGTTCCTAAACACCTAGAGGGGGGGTGAATAGGTGTAATTCCTTTTTTTTCTTCTAAGGCAGAACTTATAATTCAGTTAATTAACAAACACAGATATTTCTACAGCTATCTCAGCACAGAATTAATAATACCACACACAATCACAGATTTCACACTGTTATATATTGGTTCCCCAAGGTTGGGTACATCCACTTTCCCCCTTCGCCTATCTAGCAGTGTGCTAGATTCGGCCTAACTTCTTTCCTTCTTCTCAGATCCTCAGATCTTACAGCTCAGAACCCAAACAAGGTTCCTACAACTCAGAGTGAGTCCACACTCCTATAGCTCAGGCAATCTGCCCTACCTCAGCCTTCAACAAGGCCTACAACTCAGAGATGACAATCTCCTACAACTCAGGCTCATAACCCTACCTCAGCCTTTAACAAGGCCTACCACTCAGAGAACTAAATCTCCTACAACTCAGCCTTTATAAATCAGGCTTACAACTCAGATCTTAAAAAGATCCTACAGAAAATAGATGTAAATCTAAACTTTAACCACCACCATGGTTGAGAGAGAAAGGATGGACAGTTTCTTGATCAGTTCTTGAAAGAAACTGATGATAGAGATTGACCTGACTTAGCTTTCTTCAAAGCTTCTTAAATCTGAACTCAGTAGGGTTGATGTCCTTTGAAGTTGATCTTCAATCAGCTTCTTTCTTGAAATTCAGAAATCAATCTGAATTCTTCTTGGCAGACTGGTTCAAACTCTGCACTTGAGAGACTTGTTAATGTAAGTCCCTTTCTTCACTTGAATAGATGGAGCTCTCTCTCTCCAACTTCTTCTGAAGATTCTTCTGAATTCTTCTTTGAATTCTCTTGACAAACTCTGAGTAGATCACCACTTGAGAATGTCTTCTTAGATCTTCTGTTGAAAATCTTCTTCTGTTTGTATGTATCTCTATGTGTGTTATTCTATCAAAAATTCACGTTTCTGTTGATAAAGAATGTCCTTATATAGACTTTCTCTATGGTAACCGGCTGATCCGGTTTTTAACAAACTTCTGACAGCTCTGACAGTTGCAGTAGACTGGTTGGTTATGGCAGTTGTCAAGTCTTCCAGTCACTTCTTAAAACTCTATCTCTATCAGCAAAGTGTCGAGACTGAACTTCATCATGTGTCGGCACAAGTAGACAAAGTGTCGACATAAGGCTTGGTGGTGTCGACACATCTCCCTTGGTGTTAACACTGCTTCTCGACACAGCTTCTGTAGAATTTGTCGACACTAGTTCTGTGGTGTCGACATAGTCACTTCTTCTCTTCACACAAATTGACTTTGTTGAAACTCTGCCATATGTCGACACAAGTCCTGTGTGTCGACACAGTTGATGTCGACAAAGTCTTCTATGTGTCGACACTGCCTCTGTGTGTCGACACAGTTGATGTCGACTAAGCCTTTTCTGTGTGTCGACACTGCCTCTGTGTGTCGATACAGTTGATGTCGACTAAGCCTTCTCTGTATGTCGACACTGCCTCTGTGTGTCGACACAGTTTCTTCTGGTGTGGACACATCCTTTCCAAGTGTTGACACAATTGTGTCCAGGTGTCGACACAGCTTTTCTCCAGTGTCGACACAAGCCTTCATAAGTGTCGACACAGCTTCTTCTGGTGTCGACCCATGGACTTAAGAAACGTTTTCCTGCATTCTTGCATTTTCTTAACCTGCACATATAAACTCAAAATAACATCAAATACACCTTGATTCATATCATTGAGTAAGGTGAGGCTTCTTCAAATCTGGTACACATTTTCCAATGTACCCAACAATATCCCCATATTTGGAGAAGTCATAACCCTTAGCAATGATATACACCATTCATAACAAACACATATTATGATGTATAAAAATATTACATGACAGGGTAACTTATAAACAAAATATGTATAAAATGACATCACAGAAGAATGATGCATACATAATGAACATTAATCATTGTTTTTTTTAAACTTTCAAAAGTTTCTCAATAGTTTACATAGTTTTCTAACACTAAAGATTACAGTGTTGTAAAATCTAGTAAATCTATCCTAAGGCTGCTTAGGCTCCTTGATGACTATTCCTTTGCCTGATTGGATCTTGGCTTGTACTGGAGCATCAGTATCTTCAGCTGACTTCTTGCCCTTCAGATCTTTCTTCTTTTGTTCTTCAGCCCTTATTCTTTGCCTTTCAAAATAGTGAAAAGGCTTTGGGAAATACTTGCTAGGCTCCTGAGCATTAGGAGGTAGCTTCCCAGCTTTTGCCTTTCTTCTATATTGTAGAATAGCTTCATGTCTAGCTTCATTCTTTTGCCATTCTTGCTCTGTGTACCATTTGCCCTGTCATGGGTCTTGTCTTTTACAGCCTTCCAGGTAGTCAATATAATATTCCTTGAAGTAGGACTCCACTGCTCAAAATCAGGCTTCAACTCAGCCTGTTCTCTGAATCTCTTCTTTGACAGTTGAGCTTCTTGCTCCTTATTCACAGCTGCCTCTGACATTTCTACCTTCTTAAGGATAACATTTTAGCACCCTCTGGAGGGTTGTACATTGATTGTACTTCTTACTGAATCATTTCAAAATCTGCTAGAGGGTAAATAACCTGAGCAACTTCAGGTTGATCACCTTCTAAATAAGCAGGTTGCACACCTGACTCAGCTACATTATCATCATCACAGAGGGGTGGATATCCAAGGGTGGCTCTGATGCTATTAGATATCCATTTAGCATGATCTGAGCCTGCTTTGACTAATACTCTCTCCCCCTTTATGACTTCTCTTTCAATATGATCTCTGAGGTCATCTTTCTAAAATCTGACTTATTCATCTAGATAATTAACACCATCCTTATAAAATGACTTTATTTTCAGTAGCTGATCAGAAATGATCTTTTGAGAATTCTTAATAGGTGTTTGAACAGCAGCTAGTTCTTCCTGGAAGTGTTTATCAAAATTTGACTTGGCTTTAGCACTTGCTTCAGTCTCGGCAGCAGCAATATTCTTTAATTCTGTGACAGTCACATTATGTGATTTAGTCAGATTGTCATTCATCCTCAATTGATTTTCAAGGACATAGCCTTGCTTAACAGCTATATCATCAACTTGAGTCTTTATGCCTACTTGTTGTTTTGCAAGATAGACTACAACATTGCCACCTTTGTGGAAGCAATCTATCATTTCCTTTTTTTCTGATTTACTTCAAATATTATGGATTTGATATCTTGTGCCAAGGAGAATTGCAGATCTTTATGGGTCTCATCCATATATTTCTCCATGGCTATCCTTTGTCCATCTAACTTCACTTGCAAGGATATCAACAAAGAACTATAATTAGTTGATGGGGCAGGTTGAGGAGCAGTTTGTAAAGCCCTTTTATAGTTTTGGCTTCTCCTTTTGAAAACCATCAGCTTTCTCTTTTTGGCTCGAATATCTGCTTCATCTTCAGAAGCTGAGGTACTGGCAATATCAACTCTTTCCTTAGGACTAGGAGGCAATTCCTGTTCAGTCCTAGGTTGCTCCCCCTGAGTCCCTTACTCCTCCCCCTCAGTCCTGACATACTCCCCCTCAATGTTAGCTTGCTCCATTTCAGTGAACAACTCATCTAGGAATAAATTCTTGTTGAGTTGGGACTTGAGGCACTACCAACTCAGGAGCATCAGCAGCTACAGATGTATCCTCCATGATAACAACCTGTGCTTGATTGTTTAGTTGAGTGGTCTGGTCAACATCATCCAAAGGCACAGTTAGTGTTTCATCCTTATTAATGAAAATTGATTGATTAATTTCTTGGATTACCTCAAGTATAGTTTGAGTAGCCATTTCACTTGCTAATTGTGTTGGCTCTTCCTCAAGATGAGGCTCCCCCTGCACCTGAGCACCATCTGTAATTTCTTGTGCATGAGATTTTTCAGGAATCTCTGGCCTCTCTTCATCAGGCATGTCCTTTGTTAAGACTCTGTCCCATCTAGTGATTATCCTTATATCAATCCTTCTCATATGGTTGATCTTTGAACCAGCAGTCTGTTCCATTACTTCTGGAATTGTTCCAGCCAAGTATAGACTCGTGATTCTCCCCAGATTTGGCTTCTTAATGCCTTCTTTAATCTTTTCAAAGATTACTGCAGACCAATCTGTGTTCAATCTGAAGATAATCCTGGTCATCAGGCTGAACATATAGGCTGAAACCCTATCATGTCCACCTAGCTTACAAAGAATGACTTTTCCAACCACTTCTGAAAGGAATTTTCCTTGCAGATTCATCTCTTTTTTATTCATTGCAGATCCAATCTTCATGATGGGATCCAATCCACACCACTAGAGTGCTTCCCTGGTCTTAGATGAGGGTACTTCTTCTTCCTGAGTTCTTGGGAGATGAAGAGTTTTCCTCAAGCTCTTTAAGGTAAGTTTAACTTTAGCTCCCTGAACTTTAGATTTGATCTTAAGTCCAGTTGAATCTAAAGTAGTTTGGCCATAGAATTCTAGTATTTCTTTCTTCCAAATCTTTGTAGGTTCAGATACCAGAAATTCCAAACCATTTTCTGCAATTAGGGTTACTACTGCTTTAATCTCAGGTTCCGCATTATCAATAGAGTTGCGAACCAGCTCATAGCCTTCGTTGACGTTATCTTCAAGCTTTGGCGCCATTGGGGTTGAATGAAAGCTTGGATTGAGAAGAGAGAAGTTGTCGACATAGGGTTTTGGTCTCGAAAATATGGAGAGTGTGTCGACAGGGTTTGTTGTTGACCTATTTATACCCTTCTAAAGAATGAAGGTCAAAAGTCCGTCAAAATTCTCTTAATGTGTCGACACAGTTGAAATGTGTCTACACAGACTTCTAATGTCTCGACAAAAGTGTTGACTTCTATATGTCGACACAATTCTATTTGTCTTGGTCGTGTTCGACGAAGAGCCCGTGAAGTCGACGATCTGAGGTCGATGAATCTTCGCTCAACGATATGTGTCAATTCTGCGCTCGACGAAATCTGTGTGTTTACTTTAAGTGTCGACACCACTTCTGGATGTGTCGACACTACTTCTCTGAAGTGTCGACACTGATTCTCTAGATGTTTCCACACCACTTTCCAGAGTGTAGACACCAACTACTATGTGTCGACACAGACAACTTTTTGTGTCGACACAATTTTACTAAGCCAAATTTGTTAAACTAATTTATGTTCAACATTCCTAATTCAATTTTGAAATTATTAAAATTTATTTTCATCTAAAGGCTTTGTGAACATGTCTGCAATTTGTAAATCAGTGTTAACAAATTCTAAAGAAATATCTTCTTTCTCTACATGATCTCTAAGAAAATGGTATCTTATTTCTATATGCTTTGTTCTACTATGAGAAACAGGATTATGAGCAATAGAAATAGCACTAGTAGAATCACATAATAAGGGACTTCTACTTACCTGAATACCATAATCTTCTAATTGATGTTGTATCCACAACAGCTGTGCACAGCAACTTCCTGCAGCAACATACTCAGACTCAGCTGTGGAAATTATCATACTAGCCTGCTTCTTACAGCTCCATGACACTAGTCTTCCTCCTAGAAATTGACAGGTGCTTGTTGTGCTTTTCTTATCTACTTTGTAACCTGCAAAGTCTGCATCTGAATAGCCCATTAGTAAAAAATCTCTATTCCTAGGATACCAAAGGCCTAGATTAGGTGTCCCTTAAGATATCTCAAAATCCTTTTGACAGCAGTATAATGAGATTCTTTAGGGCAGGATTGGTACCTAGCACAGACACATGTAGCATACATGATATCTGGTCTACTAGCAGTCAAATATAGTAGAGAGCCAACTATCCCTCTATATAAAGATTCATCTATAGGTTTCCCTGCATCATCTTTGCTTAGAGACATACTTGTCCCCATTGGAGTTCTCATGGTAGTGGATGATTCCATACCATACTTCTTAATTAACTCCTGGGTGAACTTAGACTGAGATATGGATAGGCCATCATCAGTCTGTCTTACTTGGAGTCCCAAGAAGAACTTAAGTTCTCCCATACTGCTCATTTCAAATTTCTCTTGCATAAGTTTTGCAAACTTTCTACAAAGGTTATTTTCAGTAGAACCAAATATTATGTCATCAACATATATTTGGACTAGGATGATCTTTCCTTTGGATTCTCTAAGGAATAGAGTCTTGTCTATTTTCCCCCTTGAGAATTTGTTCTCAATGAGGAAATTAGACAGGGTTTTATACCAAGCCCTTGGAGCATGTTTTAACCCATACAAAGCTTTCCTAAGTCTATAAACATAATTAGGTTTGAGTGGATCAACAAAACCTGAGGGCTGTTCTACATAGACCTCCTCTTTTAACTCTCCATTTAAGAATGCTGACTTAACATCCATTTGGAACACTTTGAAGCCTTGATATGCTGCATAGGCAAGGAAGAGCCTGATTGCTTCCAACCTTGCCACTGGAGCAAAAGTCTGATCAAACTCAATGCCCTCTTCCTGCCTGTATCCTTTGGCAACTAGTCTTGCCTTTTTCTTCACTATGATCCCACTCTCATCAAGCTTGTTTCTATAAATCCACTTTGTCCCTATGACATTGTGACCCTTTGGTTTTTGAACCAACTCCCATACCTTGCACCATCTGAATTGATTTAACTGCTCCTGCATAGAATCAATCCTAGTGTGGGTCTTGGATAGCTTCTTCAAATCTCTTGGGTTCCAATTGAGATAAGAATCTTGAGCAAAGAACTGTATTTAAGTTCCTGCTCCTTGTTTGTACTCCATATCTTGGATCACCAATGATCTGGTGTGCAGGATGATCCTTTAACTGTCTAACTGCTGGAGGTAATCTATCAACAGTTTGACCTTCTTCAATCTCTTCATTATGCTGCACCTCATGGTCTACAATTTCCACTTCAGTGTCTTGTACTCCCCCTGGACAGCAACTACCATTTTCCTCATCCTGCTTTTTAGTTGGATATTCTCTGATAGTAAGCTGATCCATCTTCTGCTATATACCTGTGGAGCTACAAGAACTACTTGGCAACTCACTGTTAATAAGTCTAGATTCATCAAATATGACATGAACTGACTCTTCTACAACTTGAGTAACTAAATTGTAGACCCTATAAGCCTTACTATTGATGTTGTACCCAACAAATATACCATCTTGGGATTTGGCAGCAAACTTAATTAGGCGAGACTTGTCATTGTTAAGCACATAGCACTTACAACCAAAGATCCTAAAAAAGGATAAGTTTGGTTTTCTGCCCTTCATAACCTCATAGGGTGTCTTTTTGTGGCTTTTGGTGATGGAAGCCCTATTGAGCACATGGCATGCAGTGTTTACTGCCTCAGCCCAGAAATATTCTGGGAGAGTAGTGTCACTCAATAGTGTTATTCCAGCCTCAATCAATGTCCTATTCTTTCTTTCAGCAATGCCATTTTGCTGAGGTGTTCTAGGTGAAGAGAATTCCTGATGAATCCCAAATTCTTCACACAACCTTGTCATACTTTCAGATTGGAATTCAGTTCCATGGTCACTTCTGATTTTGACCATTGAACTATCTAATTTATTCTGAATTTGTTTGACAAAATTGTAGAAGACATTTGGGGTTTCAGATTTCTGCCTCAGAAAGAATACCCATGAAAATCTAGAATAGTAATCTACCACCACAATAGTATAGACCTTCCTACCTAGACTATGAACTGGCATAGGACCAAATAAATCCATATGCAAGAGGTACAAGCACCTCACTGAGTCTTTGGTTTCTAGGCTATGAAAGGAGGATCTGGTCTGTTTGCCTTTTTGTCAAGCTGAGCATATCCCATCCTTATAGCACTTAACTTGAGGACCATTCCTCATTAACTCTTTACTAAAGAGTTGGCCAATAGTCTTGTAATTCAGATGAGCTAGCCTCTTGTGCCATTTGACACAATGAGAGGCTTTCTCATCAGCCATAAGACAAATAGGAGAATTTTTATTCTCACACTCAAAATTTAGGCAATACACATTTCTATTTCTAAAGCCAGTCAATATGACTTTTTGATCACTTGACCTCTTGATATGACACCCATTCTTGATAAATGAAATGTCATATCCAAGATCACTCAGCTGGCTAATGCTTATTAGGTTGTGTTTCAAACCCTTCACATATGCCACCTGAGTGATAGTGATTGAGTTGTTAGAGATGTTACCAAACCCTTTGATGACTCCTTTTTCAGAACCACCAAAGATTACTTTAGGCCCATTCAATACTGGTGAGTAGTCCTTCAGCAATCCCCTTGTTCCAGTCATGTGCCTGGAACATCCACTGTCCAAGTACCATATAGGGGCATGGCAACTTGGACTCACCTGCAACAAAGATTACTTAACCTTACAACCCAAATAACTTTTGGGTCCTTGGTTCAAGTTAGCCTGAAACTTGACAAATCTGCCTGCAGCTTCTCTAACAGGTAGATTGTTATTCTCCCTGACACTGATATTGTGCCAACAGTCTAAGGCATAATGACCTATCTTGCCACAACACCAACACGCATACTTATTATACCTTTTTTGGTACAATCTTAGATGTATTGTTATCAGCAGATCTCTTGTTTTGTGCTGGGGCTTTGCCTTTCGTATTGGACTGTGTAGCCCATGCAGTTATCTTAAAGCCTAATCCTGCCTTACCCTTTTGAGACACAAAGTCATCAATTAGGGATAAGATAGATTTTGACTTAGAGAAATTAACCACTATCTCCTTCTCTTTCTGAAGTCTGTCTTCCAGACTTTTGATCTGATCATTTTTGAATGTGATTGCACACATCTGAATAACAGTTATGTTTTTTAGCCTGACAATCTCATTCATCTTCTGATCCAACAGCTTATCTGAATCAGATGCAGCCAACTTAAGAGCTGCAATTTCCTTAGCCAGATTTTTGGCTAGGTTTTTGCTTCTCTTGAGTGTCGGCAACAAATCACCATATTCATCTATAGGTTGATGAATATCTCCTTCAGATTCAGACCCATCCACATCTATTGATGCAGATGCATCTGATTTTGACCCAGTGAAGTAATCAGAATCTACAAATGAACTATTTACCTTACTGGGGCAAAGTTGATCCTGGCACTGGTGTTCTTCAGACATAGCCATCAGTCCTTTGAATTGATGGTCTTCTTGTTCATAGATAGAGTCCAGTAATCTCAAGAACTCATCCTCTTCTTCTGTTGTAAACAGACCAATATATGCCTCAGCCTCAGATTCTGACTCTGAAGTTGATTGATCTGTCCAACTTTTCTCTTTCTTAGCTACCAAGGATTTCTCCTTCTTGCTCTTATGTTGAGACTTCTTTTTTATCAGTAGAATCCTTCCTTTTGTCGACACTAGTTCTGTGGTGTCGACATAGTCACTTCTTCTCTTCACACAAATTGACTTTGTTGAAACTCTGCCATATGTCGACACAAGTCCTGTGTGTCGACACAGTTGATGTCGACAAAGTCTTCTGTGTGCCGACACTGCCTCTGTGTGTCGACACAGTTGATGTCGACTAAGCCTTCTCTGTGTGTCGACACTGCCTCTGTGTGTCGACACAGTTGATGTCGACTAAGCCTTCTCTGTGTGTCGACACTGCCTCTGTGTGTCGACACAGTTTCTTCTGGTGTCGACGCAGCCTTTCTAAGTGTCGACACAATTATCTCCAGGTGTCGACACAGCTTTTCTCCAGTGTCGACACAAGCCTTCATAAGTGTCGACACAGCTTCTTCTGGTGTCGACTCATGGACTTAGAAACTTTTTCCTGTATTCTTGCATTTTCTTAACCTGCACATATAAACTCAAAATAACATCAAATACACCTTGATGCATATCATTGAGTAAGGTGAGGCTTCTTCAAATCTGGTACACATTTTCCAATGTACCCAACACTAACTCATACACTCATACACACAAACGAAAACAAGAAAAATAAAGTGACTGAAAATTTAAAACGATTACATATTTACCGTTAGAAGTTGCTCAAAATGCATAAAAAGTAGAAATAAAAATTAAAGAAGCGAAAGTTTTTCAAATTAAAAGCAAAAATTAAGGTGTTTGAAAAAAATAAAATGATTACAAATCCATTCTTATAACTTTATAAAAGTGTTAAAAAAGTGGAAATAAAGTTTAAAAAAAAGAACAAAAAGTTTTACACCCTAAAAGAGAAAATCTAAGTTTAAGAAAAATAAAAACACTGTAAAAACTCTTTTATAAACTTATAAGAATGAATACAAAGCGATTAAAAAATCATAAAAGCTAAAAAAAGGCTAAGTAAAATGAAGAAGGAAAACATAAATTTAGAAAATTTAACTTATACACACACATACCCATATTAAAAAGAAAATAAAAAGACAAAATAAGATTGCTGAAGGTGGGGCACTCAAATGAAATCCATAATAACATAAGGAGAAAAGCTACAAATTTTATTATGACAAAAGATTGATTACAAAGCTAAAACAAACATAAAAATGAGAAGGAGAAAATCTCCTTACAATGCATGAAAAATACCTAAGCCGCCCTCCTAGCGGCAAAATGGACCAAAAATTCGAACATTGGACCTTACAGCAAAGATCTATTTATAGAAAACATTTTTGAGATTACATGCCCAAGTCACGGGCGTGTAGGGGGCGTGTTGGTACTGGCACTGAGGTGAAGCCGAGTATTTATTGGAGGTTGACTTCAGGGCTTTCCACGTGGAGGTCACGGGCATGACCCTGCGGTCACGGGCGTGTAGTAAGGGCGTGACTAGTAGAGGCATGCTGGAGGCATCGCGTCATTGCCTCACTGGCGACATCTTGTCTGGAAAATTGAGGCAGTCACGGGTGTGCGCTGAATGACACAGGAGTGTCCGGGAAGGTTTATCTGGTGAAGGCATTGAGTCATTGCCTCGATGGTGATGTCTTGTCTGGAACAGCTGGGGTGGTCACGGGCGTGACAGTCAAATCGTCGAGCGTCGATCGTCAAACTGGAGGAGTTGAGCATCAAAAGGCATGACACAGGCATGTAAAGCTGGACACGGGCGTGTCTTGGGTGTTGAGTGTTGACTGTCATTGAGTTTTGACTGGCGTTCAGTGGAGTTGACTGTCGTTGAGTGTTGACTGACGTTGAGTTGAGTTGACTGGTATTGTGTGTTGACAGGCATTGAGTGTTGATTGGTGTTGAGTGTTGATTTGCATTGAGTGTTGACTGGCATTGAGTTTGGTGGCGTGAGACGGGTGTGTCGGACTGAACACAGGCGTGTCAGACGGGACACAGGTGTGACTTGACTTTGGCATTGCAGGCGGAAACTTTCTACTGGATTCAAAGTGACACGCCTAGTTCACGGGCATGACATGGAGTTCACAGGCGTGTACTTTGATTGTTTTTTGACTTTTTCATGAAAATTTTTAGAAAGCATAAATAAGAATAAGTTAGAGGAGTATATACAATAAAGGAACATTTTATTGAACAAAACTAACTAAAAATAACGAAAATAAACTAAAACGACCAAAATAAAATACGTAAAATACAAATATTTACAACTCATCAAATACCCCCATACTTAAGCTTTTGCTATTCCAGAGCAAAAGTTGGAGATATACTTTATAAGGAATTAAAAGAAATCCTCAATTTAGCTACTGCTTAAATTCATTGAAAGAGAGATCAAAATTAACACCAGGGTATAAGAGTTAAGTCCTAAATTATGATAAAAATTTAAATAGAGGAATAATTTCGGCTTAAAACTTTTCGATATAATCAAATAGAAAGCAAAAATTGTATTTGTTAAGTTAAAAAAAATAGATTGAAATTATAGAAACTTTAGCTTATAAGAAGTAAAAGAAATAATGCAATTTAAAAATTATGCTCTCAAAAAGATTTTAAATTAATTCTAGAATCATTTGAATATGGCTGAGGGGGTTGTTTTGGTTTATAAAGAGGGCTTGGATTTAGACGTGAGGTATTTTTTTTCGCTCAAACCTCTGATAAATGTTTAAAATGTGGATGTTTAGGAAAACGAAATCTTATTTTCCATAACATATAAAATTTTTTGAACAACTTCATATAACCCAATGTATATGTATAGGAGTAATGAATTTTATTCTCTTACTCTGTAACATATAATCTTTTAAAATATTAGATGTCTATGTTTACAGAATGAAATCTTATTCTCATTGACATAGGTTCTTTTAAGGATCAAAATTAATCATGCCAAGTAAGACATGAAAAAAATGGGGAGGTAGTTTTTTTTTCAAAAAGAAAACTAGTTTTTAATAAAAAAAATTTCAGAGCAACTTTGTTAAATTGAAGGTTCCTGTATTTCAAAAAAAGCTTAGAGTAAACATAATTGAAATATATGGTTGTTATTTTCTAACAAAATACACATGCAACTATTTAGATAAATTAGAAGTAATGCTGAAAACAAGTCCCCTTATCTAAAGAACAAAGCATAAAAATTTATTAAAATTTAACCCCGGATTTTTAAATCTATCAATATCTTATTAATAAATGAATAGTAAACAAAAAATTAATAAAATTCACTTATAAATAAACTCGTAAAAAGATTTTTGGAGAGTAAAAAAGTTTAGAATGGTATATTCGATTTATTTGTTTCATAATAAAAATTTTTGGATTTTTTTTAGAGTTATGATCTTTCTTTGAATTTTTTAGGGTTATTCACTTTTTTTGAAATTTTTTTAGTAATGATATTTTTTTTCATTTACGAACATATTTACTAGAAGAGGAAGAGAAATTATTTACAAAGATGAGAGAGAAAGGAAGAGGGGAAAGAGAATATTTACAAAAATATTTGCAAAGTAAAATTTTTTGGAAATTTTGTTTTTTATTTTTTTTATTTTTGATTTTTGATGATGGAAACCCAAAAATAATTTTTTTAAAAGTTTTCATTTTATAATTTTTTTTGTTTTGTTATCATTTTTTTGTTTTTTTAAGAGGTGCAGAAAATAGAAGTGCAGAAAATGAAAGTATGGAAAATAGGAAAACACCCCCATACTTAATTCCAATATTGTCCCCAATGTTGCAATGTAAGTCTGAGGAACGATAAGAAATAAAATGTAGGTACGTGCATAAATAAAGAGGAAGGGGGTAGGAACTTTCACGGAACATGTTCGGGGAGGCCCGTTTGGAAATCCTGCATTATTAAGAAAAAACAAAAAATAATTCCGTTTATATGGAATTTATTTTGTGGCACGAGGTTATTATTCCTAATAGTCGCCTTATTAATCTATTTACGAACTCGACTTGGCCATATGGTTAGGGGTGGTAGGGGTGACAAGTGCGTGTGTGACTCGTCATTAGCTAACGTCTTAGCTATAGGAGCGTAATAGAAATGCGTTCCCCTAACTCCTAGAATAATGTAGAGCATGCCAAAGCGAAAAACTACAAGCGAGAAAATACATATAATTTTTAATAATAATAATATATATTTTTAAGGGTTAAAATGTTTTTTTGGTTTTTTTGGAAAAAAATAAAAAAGTAAAAATAAAATACATATACAATAATTTTTTTGTGGTTTTTAGTTGGGTTTTTTTGTACGAAAATATATATATATATTTAATAAAAATCTAAATTTTTTATTGTGTTTTTAAGTAGGGTTTTTTTATTTTTGGTGGGTTTTAGGTAGGTGTTTTTTTAGTGTTTTGGTTTTTTAGATTTTTAGTTGTTTTTGTAGATTTTTTAAGGTTTTTAGTTTTTTTATTGGGTTTTTTGTTTTTAGTTTTTTTTAGTCTTTTGAGATTTTTTAGGAAACGACGCCATTTCATTTTTTGATAGATAAATATATATATGAAATAATAAAAAAGGTAAAAGTAATAGTCCCCAGAAGTTCAAAATAACAACACGGAATTCCCCGGCAACAGCGCCAAAAACTTGATGGTTAAAACTCGTGGCGCCCCGGGTCTTTATTTAGTTATTTGGCAGTTTATTTATTTGGTTGGGATGGACGGGGTGCACAGATTTATTAGATATAAAAGTTGAAATTGAGTTTTAACGAAAGGAGGCAAGTGCACCTATCATGTGTAGTATAGGATATTCCGGTGGGGAATATCGAGGTCGTATTGTTCTCCGAGACGGGTTGATTATTTCTACACTTTCCTGGAGGGACTATTATTTTACCGAAAATAACATGTTGCGTGATTAACTAAATAGCGAGGTTATATAAAAAAGGAAAATAGACTTGAAAAAGCCGATGAAGAAATGGTGCATCGGTACCGAATCAAATTTGAATTAAAATAACTTTTAATAACAAGAGATCCTAAATTTCAAATTAATTAAGGTGGCGACTTGGTCGTGAAGGTTCCAAAAAAATGAGCTCACCTATCTCTAGGACTATCACTCACCTAAATATTAAGACTATTCGACCGGGCTCTCGTTTGATGAATGATTCCTCTTAATACTCGCATTATGTTAAGAACCCCGCTATTGGGTGGGGAACCCAATCTGGTAGAATTCTACACCTCCTTTCTCGAGGGTTAGTGCGGAACTCCCTTTACTCAAGGTGGATCGGTCCATACGCACGACCTCTTGGGTAGCTAGCGTATGAATAACGGAAATAGAGCCCACACATCGATATGTGGTTCTACGCGTCGTATACCTGAGGTAAACCTTAAGTAATTTTAATTAAATAGAAAAAGAGGACCTTTAATTATTTAAAGCAATTTTATCTATCCCAATGCTGTTCGATACTGAGGGCTAAGAACGATTAGCCACTTATCGGTATGGGGACGACATTTGAAAAGATTGCATAATTGAAAATACAAGTCCTATTCAAACGTGTAGGCAGAAAATGAAAGCGGAAAATTACAAGTCCTACTCAAACGAGTAGGCGGGAAATTAAAGCAGTATAGAAAGCAGAAAACTGTGAATCCTACTCAAACGAGTAGGAATGAAATGAAAGCGATAAAATTATGAGTCCTACTCAAACGAGTAGGCGGGAAATGAAAGCTGTAAAATTATGAGTCCTTCTCAAACGAGTAGGCGTGAAATGAAAGCAGTAAAAGCTATCTCATACATGCACGCACTCTACTTGAAAGAAGGAAACAGTGAAAATCTAATTCATACACACACACAAACGAAAACAAGAAAAACAAAGTGACTGAAAAATTAAAATGATTACATATTTACAGTTAGAATTTGCTTAAAATGCATAAAAAGTAGAAATAAAAATTAAAGAAGCAAAAGTTTTTCAAAATAAAAGCAAAAATGAAAGTGTTTGAAAAATTAAAATGATTACAAATCCATTTTTATAACTTTATAAAAGTGTTTAAAAAGTGGAAATAACGTTAAAAAGAATAAAACGTTTTACACCATAAAAGAGAAAATCTAAGTTAAAGAAAAATAAAAACACTTTAAAAACTCTTTTATAAACCTAAAAGAATGAATACAAAGCAATTAAAAAAGCATAAAAGCTAAAAAAAGGCTAAGTAAAATGAAGAAGAAAACATAAATTTAGCAAATTTAACTCATACACACACAGACACCCATATTAAAAAGAAAATCAAAAGACAAAATAAGATTGTTGAAGGTGGGGCACTCAAATGAAATTCATAACAACATAAGGAGAAAAAAAGCTACAAATTTTATTAAGACGAAAAGTTGATTACAGAGCTAAAACAAACATAAAAGTGCGGGGGAGAAAATCTCCTTACAATGCATGAAAAAACCTAAGCAGCCCTCCTAACAGCAAAATAGTCAAAAAATTCGAACATTGGACCTTACAGCAAAGATCTATTTATAGACAAAATTTTTGAGATTACACGCCCTGGTCACGGGCCTGTGTGTGGGGGGGGGGGGGGCGTGTCGGTACTGGCATTGAGGTGAAGCCGAGTATTTATTGGCGGTTGACTTCGGGGCTTTCCACGTGGAGGTCACGAGCGTGGGCCTGCGGTCACAGGCGTGTAGCAAGGGCGTGACTAGCAGACGCGTACTGGAGGCATCTCGTCATTGCCTCGATGGTGATGTCTTGTGTGGAAAATTGAGGCAGTCATGGGCATGCGCCGAATGACACAGGCTTGTCTGGGGAGGTTTATCTAGCGAAGGCGTCGAGTCGTTGCCTCATTGGCGACGTCTTGTCTGGAAAAGCTAGAGTGGTCACGGGCATGACCAAATCGATATGGGCTTGACGGTCAAATCGTCGAGCGTCGATCGTTGAACTGGAGGTGTTGAGCGTCGAGCGGCATGACACGAACATGTAAAGCTGGACACACGCGTGTCTTGGGCGTGGAGTGTTGAATGGAGTTGAGTGTTGTCTAGTATTGAGTGTTGACTGACATTGAGTCGAGTTGACTTGCGTTGAGTGTTGAATGGCATTGAGTCGAGTTGACTGGCGTTGAGTATTAACTGGCATTGAGTGTTGACTGGCATTGAGTCAGGTGGTGTGACACGGGTGTGTCAGACTGAACACGGGCATGTCAGATGGGATACGAGCGTGACTTGACTTTAACAATGCAGGCAGTAACTTTCTACTGGAATCAAAGTGATACGCCCATGTCACGGGCGTGACATGGAGTTCACAGATGAGTTCTTTGATTTTTTCGACTTTTTCCTGAACTTTTTTAGAAAATTGAAATAAGACTAAGTTAAAGGAGTATATAAAAAAAATAGCATTTTTTTGAACAAAACTAACTAAAAATAATGAAAATAAACTAAAACGACCAAAATAAAGTGCGTAAAAATACGAATATTTACAACTTATCACCTGTCCTCCTTAAAGGATTTCTTCCTACCCTTGTAGTAGACTTCTTTGGGATGAAAGGAGGAGGCAGGCCTGCTTTTCCAGTGTTTCTTCTTCATAAACTTTTGGAACTGCCTAGAGAAGGCAGCAAAGTCTTCATCAGACATATTACAGTCTGATGTGCTGGTCCCTGAATTTTCTAAGTCAGATTCAGCATCCCTCCTTGGTGGAGAAGGTGTCTTCCTTCTACTTCTCCTTGTGGCTTCAGCTTTGAAGGCCACAGATTTTTCTTTAGCTTGGGACTTGCTGACTTTCTCCTCCTCTTTCCTGGCTATCAGTACATTTCATAGGACAACTTCCAAAATAGAGTTGCTGGTGGAGTGTCAGCAAGCTTTTCCACCTCTCTGATGACACAGATTTTAGTATCCCAGTCTCTTGTTAGAGACCTGAGAAACTTGTCTTTCAGCTCATAAGTGCTGAAGACTCTTCCATATGTCCTCAGCTCATTGACAATCCTGAAGAATCTTTTATAACACTCAGTTATGCTATCAATCTTGCACTACCTGAATGCCTCATACTCTTGATTGAGCATGGAATTCCTGTCATCTCTCACTTCCTCTGTTCCCTCCATGTAGACTACTAGGGTGTCCCACATCTGCTTCGCAGTCTTATAGTAGGTTTTGGAAGGTGGAGTCATCTACGACACTAACTATTATATTTTGTGCCCTATTGTCCATAGTGGCAAGGATGACTTTATCCTTTGTCATTTTAGAGTAGGTCTTGGGTGTCTAGACATTAACATCCAGAGCTGACACTTTCATATGGTTGAAAGGCACTTCCTTGACTGTGATGAAGATCCTAGGGTCAGCTGCCTCCATGAACAGCCTAACCCTCTCCTTCTAGATGCCAAAACCTTCCTTCCTGTAGATGGGAAGCTTCATGGCACCCATCTCCTTGTAGTGCACTCTTGAACCCATAAGGACAGATCTTCTTGCTGAACTTGGAGATCTACTCCGACTGTTAAGGCTTCTTTGAGCAACCTCCCTCTGATACCACTTGAAAGACTTTATTTTCAAGTCAGCTAACACCTAGGGGTGAATAGGTATTAGGTTTCTTTTTAATTATCTAGACTTATACCTTTTTTACTGTGCTTGGTGATTTGTTAGATTAAGCTTTCAAGAACATCAACCAGATGACACAGATATTTTATAGTGGTTCCCCGGAGTTTGGGTACATCCACTATCCCTCTGTGCCCTTCTAATAGTGTGTTAGATAAGGCTCTTCTCCCAAAACTCGGCTCCAAGGAGTTTACAATGCGATCCCGTAGGACCACTTAGTATTCTTCATGACTTACAGCTCAGGCAATATGCCATACCACTCAGATCCCAATTGGATCCTATCTCAACCTATATACCACATGCCTACCACTCAGATTCACACAAGAATCCTACACTCAGATAAACAACAAATATTTCCTCGGCCTTTTAACACAGGCCTACAATCAGATTCACTCAAGAATCTTACGCACTCAGCCTTTATAGATCAGGCCTAAAACTCAGATCCAAAAGGATCCTACAGAAAATAACAGTGATTTGAAATAATCAGACACCAGAGAAAAAGCTCTGTATCTGTCTTCCTGGGCTGAGCAGATTTCAGCCCTATCTTCTTCATAACAACAAGTTGACAAGTCTTCAGTACTGGGCTGCTTGTACTGGAAGTAGCTTGCAGAAATCTGGGCCTCTTCTCTTTCAGGAATCAATCCTGACCTTACTGTTACAGATGAATATCGCAACAGCTATCACTTTTCACCTTCGGTTTGACTGACCTGAACAAGACCTTCAGACTCAGCAACAATGGCGAGGAAGAAGACGATGTTCAACCGCAATGTGAAATCAAAAAACCCTAATTGCTTATTGTCAACTAGCCAATCTTTCCCTTTTATTGCTCGTCGATCAATGGCTATTTGCGCTGTGGGGCCCAGCCTTAATTGCCAATTTGCCACCTTCCACTTGCAGAATACGTCAAAAGCTGGCCACCAGCTTCATCAATGACTTACTCCATCTTTCTCGCAATGAATTTGAAATGCGTTGACTTTGTTGACTTTTGTTGACTCATGCTGACGTCAGCCATCTATAGACTTAGCCAAAATCAAGCAACATTAGCATAGGCGTTGACTGAGTAAGCATCACTCAACACGAAAACACTTAGACTGATTTTCTGTCATTAGGCGTTGAGTGAGCAACCTTCACTCAACACCAAAACACTTAGAAAATATTTCAGTCATTAGGCGTTGAGAGTATTGAGTCCACTCAACGCTTTTTGCCTTAGCCAATCTTTCTATGTCTGAAAACAGTAGCTCTAACTGGATGAGAATCAGTCAACACTTTTTATCACGTGGCGTTGAGTGAGCTTGCCTCACTTCAATGCCTGTAGACCTTGTCAAATATATACACAGATTTTCTATGGCGTTGACTGTCTGAGATATACTCAGTAATTTATGTTGTATGACATTGATTGAGTAGACTTCAATCAACATCTGTGGACTTAGCCAAACTTTTTATCACATGGCGTTGAGTGAGTAGACTTCAAGCAACATTTCAGCCAGTTTCTCCTTTGGCTTTGACTATCACACAACTTTTAGCTGTATGGCACTGAGTGAGTACACTGCACTCACTTCCTGTGGCCTTAGCCAAACTTTCTGTTACTAGGCATTGAGAGCGTTGAGTATGTCTTCATCACTCAATGCCTTTTGGCTTAGCCAAACTTTCTGTTACTAGGCGTTAAATGAGCCTTCATCACTCAATGTCATATTACTTAGATAGATTTTGTCACTTGGCGTCGAGTGAGTAAGCTTCACTCAATGCCAAACTACTTAACAAATATTCTTCTGTTATCTGGCGTTGAATGAGAAACCTACACTCAACGCATTTGGACTTAGCAATTTTTTTGAGTTTGAAAACACTGGCTCTGACTAGATGAGAATCAGTCAATGCTTTTTATCACATGGCATTGAGTGAGCTTGCCTCACTCAATGCCTGTGGTCTTATTCAAATATCTACACAGATTTTCTGTGGCGTTGACTGTCTGAGATATACTCAATGATTTATGTTGTATGACGTTGAGTGATTAGACTTCACTCAGCGCATGTGGACTTAGCCACATTTCACCTAGTTTCTCCTTAGGCTTTGCCTATCTCACAGATTTTAGATGTATGGCATTGAGTGAGTACACTTCACTCAACTCCTGTGTACTTATCCATATTTCTTGTCGTTTCTTCTTAGACTTTGCCTATCTCACAACTTTTAGCTGTATGGCATTGAGTGAGTACATTACACTCAACGTCTGTGTCCTTAGCCACATTTTCATCTTGCCAATCGTTAGGCTTAGACTATCCTAGCTATTCTCAAAGATTTTACTTACCTGGCGTTGAATGAATAGACTTCACTCAACACCTGTGGACTTAGGAGATTTCCAGCCTATTCAGCATCTTTCCTTGTATTTGGCATTGAGTGAGCCTACTTCACTCAACGCCTGTGGACTTAACTGAATTCCTCACTTGGCGTTGAGTGAGCTTGCTTCACTCAACGCCTATTGACTTAGCCAAATTTATGCCTGTCCACCAGCTTGCTTGATGTCCACTTGTCCAATTAGTGTAATAGGGACTGAACTGCATGCATAAACTCAAACATACATCAAATACAACTAGTGTGTGTCATTGACTTGTTTGAATTTTTACAAATCTGGGCCATGTGGATCAATGGAACCAACACACACAACAAACATGTTTCTATGTTGAGCATATAATAAAAATGTGGCCTACTATGCAACATGTATGCAAACTTGGGTTTCACCCAAGACACCTTATAACACATGAATCTAACACATCATCACACATCAATAATCGGGTACTTCCAATTTCCCCTTCGGCATTCAAGTCGCAAACACATGGGTACTTCCAATTTCCCGTAACGACATACAAGCCGCCACACGGAACTCTTGCCAAGGCCCCAGCCACTCGTGGGTCTCAAAACTCGGGCTTGCCTGCAAGCTCTGACTTCTCACGTCAGGATTCTGTATCACGAACCACAAACCGATTCTAAGAACCCTTGCTAGTACCCACCCTCTCGTGACGACCCAGGCCCGGCATCGTCCGTGATTGTCCAAACCTTGGCGTTCTCGTCAGTTTCACAGAAGGGGACTTGTCTCTCCTGGACACTATTCACACGTGACTTTGCAACATCACGGGCTAGGCAGTCGACCATAGAGATAAAGTCGTGCCTTAGCACATTACAATCAAAAGCCTTTCCCGCCCTAAGCCACCATTCGCATTCACACGAAAATAAGGGGGAAAACACATCACAAACGACATCATACCGCAAACAAATTTCTAGCAAAATCTGTAAGGCTCGTTATGCTACTTCACCGAGTCGGACTAACGGTCGCGACTACGGCTTCACTAACAATGCCTAATCCACTTGCTGAGCGGGTTTCTAATGCAACATCATGTCAGGGACGAACACAATCAACCCAGCGGCTCCTATTGAACCATGACAACCCGAACACCTCTCATTTGAGAGACCTGGTGCCTAAATTCTTGAAAGAAAGCAAGAACAACATGGATGTCATGCACATATCCTAAAGACCGAGAGAAGAAGTGTCGTTACCTTATGACTCGTCTCCTTGTGACGGAAAACTCGACTTGCACGGATGAAAATGTGCGCCTTCAAGTCCTCTAAACGGATCTGACCTCAGATTAACAATCGGAGCCCCGAAGCTTCGTCACTGGCGGAGAAACGCCTTCTTATTCATCCTCCAAACTCTCTCCCAAACCGTAAGTCTTTCTCAAAATGAAATACACTCAAGGTTTAGAACGTTTCAGCCCTTATATGCCCTTTGGGTGGAGCATCCTGAGCCATAGGATCAAATCCTAAGAGAAAACAGACTGCAAAAATGCCAAATGGCGGAACTGCTCCCGTCTGCTACCGCTGAGCGGTAATCACCTACCGCGTCGCGGTAGCTTCCCGAGCCGTCTGTCCTGTTAGGAAGAAAATGTGATCGCCAGTGTTAGCCTTACCGCTGCGCGATAGCCACTCAACACTTTTCACTAAATGCTTCACAGGCTACCACCGCGCGGTACCACTCAATGCTCTCAACGCCCAGCTACTCAATGCTCTCAACGCCTAGATTTGATGAAACGAGGCTATCGCCGGGTGATAACTACCTAGAGTACAACAAATTGCACTTATAATAAGGACCTAAATCGTTATAATAAGTACCAAAAATCGTTACAAAACTCTTTGTTAACGAAAAAAACTTTATGTAACGGTCGTCCTCTATAAACCGTTATATTTATTAGTAAATAACATTAAAAATTTTAAATAAAAAGTTAATATTTATCTTTATTAATATAATACTCTATTACTCTTAGTCATTTTTATTAGCTTATATACATTGTTATTATATTTAATTTAATTTTAATTAATTTTAATTTTAATTTATTAATTTTAATTTTAATTTATTAATTTTAATTTTAATTTATTAGCTTATATAATCTATTTCACGGCACTATTCACCGCAAAATGTTTTATTCTTTTATTATTTTTTCAATTTAATTTTTTTATATTTTCAATTTAAATTTGAAATTAATTATTTTTTTAATTTAATTTTTTAATGTAAATAAACTTTAATTAATTTTCAATTCGATAAATTTTAATTTTGATTTTTCAATGTAATTTTAATTATTTAATTTTAATTTTAATTTATTAGCTTATAATTCACGACACTGTTCACCCGCAAAATGTTTTATTTTTTTATTATTTTCTCAATTTAAATTTTTAGTATTTTTTATTTAAATTTGCAATTAATTAATTTTTCAATTTAATTTTGTAATGTAAATAAACTTTAATTATTTTTCAATTCAATAAATTTTAATGTAAAATTATCAGTGTAATTTTAATTTTAATTTTTCAATAAATTTTGTAATTTAATGTAATTAATTTTAATGTAAATAAACTTTACTTATTTTTCAATTCAATTATTAATTAATTTTTCAATTTAAATAAACATTATTTGAATCGCCATACAAAATTAATTGAAAAGTTGGATAATAAAATATTATAAAATTTGATAATAAAATATGATATATTTATTGTAACAAAACTTTAATAATAAAATATTACTAATAGTAAGGAAAATCTCTGTCACAAAACACTTTCATGATGTGGTTACAATTGATACTTATTGTGAGGAATATTTACTATTTGTAACGTAACATTAGTATTCTTACAAATACTTATATTTATAGTAACAAATTAATTATTATTGTAACAAAATATAAAATATTCGTTACAAAAAAGTACTTTTTGGTAACAAAAGAAAAAATTTGTTACTAAATATATTAGTAACAAACTGTGTTTTAGTTATATTTCAGTGCTTACGACATGTGCAGTTTATTGTAGTGCTATCGCCCCGTGGTAGCTTCCAGAGGCTCAAGATCTGGAAAAACCAGGGTGTTACAACTCCTCCCCCTAGAAGAATTTCGTCCTCGAAATTAAATATGCACTCAAATAAAAGCATACCTGGAGTGAAAAGTTCTAGGAAGTCCTCTCGCATTGTTTGTTCATGCTCCCAAGAGAACTCATCTCGCCCGTAGTTATTCCACCGCACCTTCACGAGTTTAACCTCTTTTTCCACAACTGCCGAACTTTTGAATCCTCTATGTCATCCAGACGGACTTTCGTCCTCAAGTCCTCTTCTACCGGCACCATCGTTAACTCAACCACAACACTTGTCTCCACTAATGCTTTCCTTAGAACTGATACATGGAAGACATCATATAATCCGCTCAGATCTGGGGACAACGCCAACCGGTAGGCTACTTATCCAATACGTTCCACGACCTCGAACGGTCCCAAGAACCTCATACTCAACTTCTTGAGTCGGCAAACCCGCAAAATGCCTTTGAACGGCTTAATCTTTAAATATACCCAGTCGCCTATCGCAAAATTCACGTTCTTGTGGTGAGCGTTAAAATACTTTGCCTGTCGATCCTGAGCAACTTTCATGCGCTTCTAAATGATTCGCACAAACTCACAAGCATCAACCACCACCTCTTTCCCCAAAAGCTTGGTGTCTCCCGCCTCTGTCCATGACATCGGTGTTCAACACCGCCTTCCACACAAAGCCTCGTATGGCGTCATCTTAATACTTGCCTTGGAAACTGTTGTTATAGGCAAACTCCACCATGAGAAGGTGATCTTCCCACTTTTTACCAAATTCAAGGATACACATCTTCAGCAGATCTTCCATATACGATTCGTCATTTCCATTTGACCATTGGTTTGAGGAGGGACGTCGTACTAAACTTGAGCTTTTGCCCAGACTTTTCTGTACCAGCATCCAGTCCTTGGATGTGAACCGTCCATCACGATCACTAATAATACTCTTGGAAATTCCGTGCAACCGCACAATATTGCGAACATACAGTTCTACTAGCTTCTCCACGCTGTCCTCCTTCTGATTCGGGATGAAGTGAGCCACTTTGGTCAAGCGATCCACGATCACCCAAATCGCATCATTTCCCTATTTCAATCGAGGTAAGCCATGCATAAAAACCAAGGAGATGTCATCAAGTTTCCACTCAGGGATAGGAAGAGGCTTCAGGAACCCGCCCGAATTTTGACACTTATCCTTCACTAAGGCACAAGTTTGGCACCGACTCATGTACAAAGATACGTCCCGCTTCAAACCAGGCCACCAAAAGAATTTCTTCATATCCAAGTATATTTTTGTACTGGCTAGGTGAATGAATTACTTTATGAAATGAGCCTCAAACATCAACTCCTCGAGATGCATGTCGAACTGTGATACACAAATCCTTCATTCATTCCTTAAGATCCCATCAATCATCTCCCACTACCATCGCCTTTTTGAGCTTCCACCACAAATGGCTGGAACTCCACATCCACTTTGGTTGCTTCTCGAACACAGTCAGAAAAGTAGTTCTACAACTCTATCCAGTTCAACCGAGCCATGCTAGAGTCACCTCTTGTTAAACACTCAATTCAGAGGGACTCAAAATCCCGTACCAATCGTTCATCATGAGCTTCGATCCAATTTTCTTGTCCTGAGTACTTTCTACTCAAGGCATCAGCCACCATATTGGCCTTGCCCGCCGTATACCGAATCGCCACATCGTAGTCTCCAAGGAACTCGACCAACCTGCTTTGTTGCATGTTCAAGTCTTTTTAATCTAGAAGATACTTCAGGATTTTGTGGTCCGTGAAGATCTCCACCTTCACACCGTACACATAGTGTCGCCAAAACTTCAATGCAAAATTACCGCCGCCAACTCCAAGTCATGGACGGGGTAATTCCTCTCATGAGACTTTAACTATCTAGATCCAAAGGCTATCACTTTGCCAAGTTGCACTAACACACAACACAAACCGCAACCTGATGCATCAATAAAAATCTGAAATCCTTCAGTCCATTTAGGAAGACTTAGGATTGGAGCTGTCATCAACCTTTCCTTCAAGGTGTCGAACGCTTGATTGCACTCCTGAGTACACACAAACTTCTGGTCCTTACGAGTCAGAGTTGTAAGGGGCAGAGTTACCCATGAAAAGTTTTCCACAAACCTTCTATAGTGCCCGACTACTCCAAGGAAACACCTGACTTTTGACACGGTGCTTAGAATTGGTCAATCCCCAATGGTCTTAACTTTTGCTGGATCCACCACCACCCTATCACCACTTATTATATGGCCGAAAAATGCCACTTTCTCGAACCAGAACTCGCACTTCGAGAACTTTGCATAAAGCTGGTTCTCTCTCAAAATCTGCAAGACTACTCTCAAATGAGCCTCATGCTCGGCCTCCAATTTGGAGTATACCAAAATATCATAGATGAAGACGACTACAAATGAGTCTAAATACTCCCGAAAATTCAGTTCATCAAATCCATGAATATCGATGACATGTTCATCAACCCGATTGTCATCACCGAGAACCCGAAGTGACCATACCTCATTCTAAATGTTGTCTTGGATATGTCCTTGTCCCGAATCCACAACTGGTAGTACCTTGACTTCAAGTCCAACTTAGAGTAAACCACTGGCCCTACCAATTGGTCAAACAGGTCATCTATCAGTGGAATCAGATACTTATTCTTGACGGCCAGTTTATTCAACACCCGGTACTCTATGCATAGCCACATACTACCATCTTTCTTCTTCACGAATAGCACTGGCGCACTCCATGGCGAAGAGATGGGTCTAATGTACCCCTGCTCTAATAACTCCTGCAACTGCACCTTGAGCTCGGCCAACTCCTTCGGTGCCATTTTAAAAGTAGGGCGTGACACCGGCCTAGCTTATGGCACTAACTCAATCGAGAAATTGATATCCCGTTAAGGAGGCACCCCAAGAAACTCCTCAGGAAACACATCCTTGAATTCTGCCACTACTGGAACTTCTTTGATTGATAGCTTGGAAAGTTGAACTTCCAACAATGCTACTAAAGCTACTCCTCCCTGGTAAACTGCCTGCCCCAACTGCATGGCCAAAATTAGGGAACAGGCCACTCCACTAAGGCCCTCAAATTTGACTTCTTCCTTTACTTTGCTTCTCAGGGTCACCACCATAGATAGGCAGTAAATACTGGTACGTTGCTCTGCAAGCCAATCCTTCCACAAGATCACATCGAACCAATATGCCCTCTCATTCTGGTAGTCATGAAAGACCGATTGGGCATGCACACCCTAAGTTTTGCATTCGTTGAAAAGGACACGACTCCAATTCTTTGGATAAAGCTTTCCGCAAGAAAGGAGTGAGACGCTCTGGTGTCAAACAATACCCTAGCAGGGTATCCAGAAACTAGTACAAAGCCTAAAACACAAGCGACACACAAAAAATTCTCGAACGTCTAAAGAAATTAAATAAACTTAAACTTTCTCCATACCTGTCACCATATCGGGTTGTCGAATCGCTTCTTACTGCCCATGGTTGTATACCCTTGCCTGCACGGGTTAGAAACATGAAGCGTTCGACTCCGCCATCTTCCCTTTATCTACGGTGCTGGGACCGGACCGCCCTGATTGCTCCTGCATTGGCTCCTGCTCAGTGCCACCTTCATAGCAGTAACGAGCATGTGTCCTGGCTTGCCACACTTGTAGCACGATGGGGGTCCCTTGATGTGAGATCCGCCAGATGTTTTACTGCTCTTTTCCCATGACTTGAAGGGATGGGGCTTCTTTTTCCACTCATACCCTTCTAACTTTCCTTGTGATTGAGAAGGCTTTCCTTCTCCCTATTTTTACTGTAAATCCCTTACAATGTTGGGTTCGTTCTATGTCACTTTCCAATGTCCTGACCGCCTCAATCAACTCGTTGAAGCCTGCATTCTTCATAGCTATGAGGGGTTGCCTCAAGTTCTCTCTCAACCCATGGTAGAACAGATTATCTCTCTCTTCATCGTCGGCCAAGGTCGTTCCAGCATACCGACCCAATTGAGTAAACTCCTGAACATACTCATCCACAGTCTTGTCTCGTTTCACCAAGTGTAAAAAATTTCCCTGAAGCATTACCTTGTCGACGACGGGATATACTTTTTCAAGAAGGCATTCCCAAACTCTTCTACGGACAGGGTGCGTCCAGGAAACTGGAGGCCACTATGACTCACCCACCACAACTTAACATCACCTTCTAACATGAAGGTTGCAAACTCAGACTGCTTCTCCTCTAGCATCTCTGCCACCCTCAGCAGTTCTTGAATCCTCGCCCACCAGTCCTCCACATCGGTCGGCATCCCGACTCCCTTGAATGTTCGAGGATGGAAACTCAGAAAAAACTTCATTTGTCGGTCTCCCTGCCCAATGACCACTCTCTCAACCAACAACTCTATTATCCTGGCTCCTCCGCACGGTATGACTGGTGCTGCGGCCGGGGTAACAGGAGTCTCTACTTGTGTAACATGGGTCACCACTTATGCTGTCGCTATGGCTTGGGCCGCTATCATTGCCTCTTCTAGCACATGACAGAAGTCAGCTGGGGTTACACCCATGCCCATCAGAATTGGTGCAGTAGCACTGCTCGCCGAAGGCTCCTCTATCGGCCTCAACGTCCCTGCCTCATCCCTTGTACCCTTAGCAAAATTAAGTTAAAACAAGAATCAGCTTCTCTCGCAAAAACTTAGACACAAGGACACTCATGGTCCCGCAATACTCCTATGTGGATAACTTCTTAACGTGATCTGATTATGACATTCGACCACAAATCCTTACCTTGGAAACTAACCTCCCTGTGATATCAAATTGTAACACTCCCTTGTGACACTCATGGCCCCGCAATATATAGATTGCACAGCTTAAGCATTATAAGATGATATAAACTACCAAACTCAAAACTCATACTATAAACACAGCGGAAACATATAGCCAAACTAGAAGTTATCCACAACTATAGGAGTATCCAACGGCCTTAAGGCCTTACAACATTCACAAGTCTAAATACTGAAATAATACATCAACGTATCAACGTGCTTTAGCACACCTAAGATACCTCGGCATGCAAGTCGGATCATAGTTCATGACGTAAAGCACTCAACAAAACATAAGTAGAACAAAAGGGTTCACTTCATGAGGCTTAGGCCTTTTTGGCCGGTGAACTTGCTCTCGCTTGTAATCCTTGCCCTATAAAATTAGTGGTAATGTGTGTCAGCAAAGGCTAACCTCAACTGTATAACCAACATATCTCCTCCCGGCCGTCCCTAGCGGACCCAGGGACACTCCATCACCCTGTAGGTCAGCACTTCCTATGAAAATATGCATTAACAAAGAAAGTAACAAAACAGGTTTGGATGTATCATACAACAAACATGTATCTATGTTGATCATATAATAAAAAGGGGCCCTACTGTGAAGCATGTATACAAACCTGAGTTTCACCCAAGGCATCCTAAAGCGCATGAATTTAACACATCATCACGCATCAACAATTGGGTACTTCCAATTTCCCCTTCGGCGTTCAAGCCTCAAATACATCGGTACTTCCAATTTCCCCTAACGTCAAACAAGCCACCATACAGAACTCTTGTCAAGGCCCCAACCGCTCATGGGTCTCAAAACCCAGGCTTTGCTGCAAGCTCTAACTTCTTGCGTCAGGATTCACTCTCACAAACCACAAACCGATGTAAGAACACTAGCTAGACCCCGCCAGCTCGTGACGACCCAGGCCCGGCTCCAAATCAGGACCAAGTCCACCAAAGGAGACCCAGAGAGACCCAGCTGGCATCGCCCGGGCTTGTCCAAACCTTGGCATTCTCTTCAGTTTCACAGAAGGGGACTGGTCTCACTGGGACACTCTCCCCACTTGACTTTGCAACGTCACGGGCTATCCAGCCGATCATAGAGACAAAGTCACGCCTTAGCACATCACAATTAAAAGCCTTTCCCGCCCAATCCACCATTCGTACTCATACGAAAACAAGGGGAAAACACATCACAAACGACATCATGTCGCAAACAGTATTCATGCAAAATCCTTAAGGCTCGTTATGCAACATCACCGAGTCGTACTAACGGTCACGACTACGGCCTCACCCACAATGCCTAATCCACTAGTTGAGTGGATTTCTAATGCAACATCTTGCTGGGGACAGACACAATCGATCTGGTGGCTCATCTTGAACCATGGCAACCCGAACCACTCTCATTTGAGAGACCCGGTGTCTAAATGCTTTAAGGAAAGCAATAACAACATGGATGTCATGCACGCATCCTAAAGACTGAGAGGATAAGTGTCGTTACCTTATGACTCCTCTTCCTTGACATGGAAAACTCGACATGCACGAATGAAAATGTTCGCCTTCAAGTCCTCTCCACGGATCTGTCCTAGGATCGACGATCGGAGCCGCGAAGCTTCGTCAATGCCAGAGAAAGGCCTTCTTCTTCCTCCTCCAAACTCTCTCCCAAACCCTACATCTTTCTTAAAATGAAATCCACTCAGGGTTTAGAATGTTAAGGCCCTTATATGCCCTTTGGGCGGAGCATCCTGACCCATAGGGTCAAATCCTAAGAGAAAATGGATGGCCAAAATTCCAAACGGCATAACTGCTCCTATCTGCTACAGCTGAGTGGTAACCACCTACCCCGCCACGGTAGCTTCCCAAGCCGTCGGACCCGTTGGGAAGAAAATTCTATCACAAGTGTTTGCCTTACCGCCATGTGATAGCCACTCAATGCTTTTCACTCAACGCTTCACGGGCTACGGCAGCGCGGTAGCATCATACCGCCGCACGGTACCACTCAACTCTCTCAACGCCCAGCTACTCAGAGCTCTCAATGACTGGATTAGATGAAACCAGGCTATCGCTGGGCGATAGATACCTATCGCCGTGCGGTAGCTTCCAGAGGCTCAAGATCTGGAAAAACTGGGGTGTTATAATAACATCAATATATATTTATGCTAATAGTACTTTTTCTGAATACCTTCTAATAAATAATGTTTTATCTACCTTACCCCTCATAAAAATTGTTCAAGGAGGAAGGTAGAGAGAGTCACATACTAGGATCGTGGAGCCTGCTTGAGACCATATAGGGCCTTATTTAATTTATAAACAAATGATAGTTGGGTTGGATTGACAAAAATGGTGGTTTTTCTATATAGACCTCTTCTTACAAAATGTCATTGAGAAAAGCACTATTTACATCCAATTAAAATACTTTTATTCTATTGTGTGCTACATATGCCAAAAACATTCATATAACTTCAAGTTGAGTTATAGGGGCAATGATTGATCATAATTGATTCCTTCTTCATGCTTATATTCTTGAGCAATGAGTATTACCTTGTTCTTGACAACATGCCCTCGACATCTTACTTGTTTCTAAATACCCATTTGATCTTAATAACTATATAATTCATTGGTCTTTCAATTATAGAGCACCCATTACTCCTCTCAAATTGAGTGAGTTCTTCTTGCATGATAGAAATCCATTATGGATCATTGTTTGCTTCTTCAAACTTCTTGAGCATCATCTCATTGGTAAATTTACTTCTGGTAACTTTTGCTTTAGCTTGTTCAGGATCAAGAAGGACTGCCTGAACATCTTTATTTGCTTTAATATATCTGTCACAATATTCACATGTTTGATCATTAGCCCGACTAACATCTTTAGATAAATCATCATCCTCATCATTTGATTCTTCCTGGTTGAGATCAATAGTCTTTTTAATTAATTCAGATTGAACTAGAGGTGTTAATGAACTTGGATCAGTTTGATTCACTACCAAATATTTAATCAGACTTGTTAATTCGTTCACATTTAGTCATTGCATAACCCTATAGTTTCTAACAATTTCTTATCTCCAATCATATATTTTGGAGAAAACACTATCTAAGTCATACAACTGGTTTGTGATCGGACAACTCCTTTCATTCAAAAACAAATTAAGCATTGGGTAGAACCCATGTTACATTGACCCTAATTCTTTAAATGTAGGGGGTGGAAAATGAGTAAGATGGTTTGTCCTTGTACCCCTTAAGATGGAAGGTTGCTGGTAGATTATTCCAACAATCTTTCATTGCATGTCCTATTTTTTGCAACATTTATATTTATTATTCATAATTCCAATAATGGCATTATTAGAATGAAGAAAATGTTTAATATAGAATTTCCCCATTTTACCACTCTGCATTAAATCAGTCATATGTCGAGATTCAGTTGACACAAAAATATGTATATCTGTACATACTTTGAGATGCAATAGTCTTATACTATTTTTTTATAAAAATTGCCATACTAACTTTTGTTTTTATTCGAGTGAGCTTTTCACAAGATTCTTCTTTATGTTAGAGCAACTAAATTTATGTGTTTATGATTCATTTTTTCATTATCTTCCTTGTAAGTTACTTTCCTTATATCACTTTTGAAGTCAAGGGAATGTTAACCAACAAGTCTACCTGCTCTTTTCCTTTTGCACTAATAAATTTAACTGGATTTTTACAGGCTGGTATGCTAGGTGAATCTGCTATATGAAGTGAATCAACACCTAAACCAAGGTGTTTGAATACGTTTGAAATATTCTTAGAGATATCCATTAGCAGCTTACTCCTCCCATTTAGGATATCTTCAAAGGGCTTAACCTTATTAAGCTTAGCTTTTAGATTCTCATTATCTACTTTCAAAGACACAATCTCTTCTCCCAGCCTACAAATTTGAACACTTATTTCATAGTTTATACCATACTAGCTTTCTTCTTTTAATCTCTCAGCGAGAAGTGTTATTTTTTCCCATAGAACATTTATTTGACTTTATACAACTAATTGGTCTTGATAGAAGCCTTTAAAATCTATTTTAAATTATTTTGAGGAAAAATCAAAATTCTCAAAATATATTTCTTCATCATTTTATTTTGAAATATCATCTTCTTTTTAGTGAGTTCTAGAACCATCATGCGAAGCGCTTTTCCTATGCTCTCATCTTCATTAGAACTGGATGAAATTTCATCAGCGTCGCTCCATGTTTTTATAATGAATCATTTTCTCTTCTTTTCTAAGGACCATAGTTCTTCTCCTTTGAAGTTTTGTCCTTTAGTTGATCTGGACATTCTGGTGCCATGTGCCCAGGTTTTTTGCATGAAAAATAAAAAATCTCCTTAGCTTGAGTTTTGTCATGCCTTGTTCTTGAGCTGTTTCTCCCCTTCTTCCTAAAATATTCTGTCTTGATCCACTTCCTGAACCTTCTTGCTGGAAGACTCATCCTCTCATCATCCATATTGTAGACTTCTTCATCAACAACCTTGAGTGTTATTGACTTCTCTTTGATGATGGAAGTAATTTTCTCTTTTGCTTCTTCTTCTTCTCTTATTTTAAGAAGGAACTCATATGATTTGAGCTTGCCAAGAAGAGCATCTGTGGCGATCTCTTTTTGACATCTAGACTCTCGTATGGTTCATATTTTTGCATCTCATATACTAAGAGGCCATCAAAATCTTGTCATTTACCTCTATCCATAAAACTTCCTTTTCCATTCCCTTTAGTTAATTAACTATCAAACTAGATCTTGAGTACATGCCAACCACATATTTTTTAGAATTCTTCAAAAATTATCATACTATGAGACCAGTAAAGACTACTGCCTTTTCCTTCATCAGTACTTCCTTTAACAAAATTTGTTAAAGAATCCCATATTTCTTTTTCACATTGACACTCAACAACCTTTAAAAATATTTCATCTGACATACTTGATACCATTATATTAATAGTTTTGGCATCACATGCCCTAGACTTCTTCTAATCTTCTCTTAGATCATATTTTGAAATTTGCAAAACCTTGTCATTATCATTAGTTTCTATTAGGTTTCTAGGTCCTGTAATAACATAATCAAAGATATCTTCATCAATAGAATTCATGCAAAGCTTTATTCATTATTTCCATAAAGTAAATTTTTCTAGATTATAGATAAGAGGTCTAATGGATGCATATTCTCTATTATGTGCAAAGCTCATGATTGAAATCAAAAAATTTTAAGTAGTTCTTAGTAACCTTAGATCTTGATTAAGGTGTTAGTTTTTTAAGATTAATCGCGCTTTGATAACAATTGAAAGGTAGGGTAGGCTACTAAGAAATACTTTACAGGGGGTGAATAAAATATTTAAATAATCATTTATAACTTTATACAATCATATTTGTATTTATAGAATAATTTGTTTGTTGATTTAAAAATAGTAGAAAGAAAGAAGTAAATCAGAGCAATAAACAATCACCAAAGAAAATGCAACCCAAAAGAAACAAATGTTGTATAGATGTTTCCTAAATTTGAGTATGTCCCCTCTTATACCCCTTAGTAGGCTATCCACTATATGTAGCGCCGAGTCTTTTGATAAGGAGACTCTTAAAACCAATTATAACTAAATCTTTTGATAAGAATATTCTTATAACCACAAGAAATTTTGATAAGGTCTCCCAAACCAATCACATGTTTTAATAAGGTGGCTGAACAAAAAAAGGTATATCAACCACTCAAAGAGTTTATTAATTCCATAGACTCAAAACCAAATGAAGAGCCTTTTGATAAGTTTGACTCAAAATCACATAGTAGGATCAAGAACCATTGTGAGATCCTTTTGATAAGGAGGATAAAAACCCATTGAATCTATTGAAGAGCAATTCTTAAAACTTCGTCAGAAAGTTGGAATACAAAGAGAATAGATGTAGGAAATCTGTCTCCCGCTAGTATATTCCTCTCAATAATATTTGAGGACTTGGTTATTTTTAGCATTGCGTGGATAAACAAAAGTAGTTATAGACTTTTTTTGATAGACCATATTAAATAGGCAGAAGGTTGAATCTATTATGAGACTATAACCACTAAATCTTCTTGTAATTTCTTCTTGATGATTAGTCTATATATCTAAAGAGAATGATCCTTGATGACTGCTATATATTTTCTTAAGATTTTTGAGAAGAATGGCATAACAAAAAATTAGATAAGGAGAGAGAGATGCCATATTTTAATTTTACACTATCACTTTTCAATATTCTGTAACTAGTACCTTAGAACAATGAAGTCCATTTATAGATACAAATTGTTAAAAGATTATCCCTTTCTAGATTTGTTTCAAAGAGAGTAATATCCTTGTATAATCAAATATCAATGGCTATAATTAGACCTCATTTGCTATCATAATTCACATATGTCCAATTTATATTTTCCCTACATGGATGTTGAAAGGGTGAATAATAGAGTAATCCTTCTAAGAATTCTCTAGAGGGGGTGAATAGAGATTTAAAATATTAGTTTATTACAATTTACTGAATAAAAACTATATCAGTTTTTGCATCCATAGAATTCTAGCCAGATATAATATACGCACAACAGATAAAGTAAAGTATAAAAGTAAAAGCACACAAGTAAACATAACATAGAAAATCGCAACACAGAAGATACCATAACTATAGTGTTTTCCCAAAATCTAGGCACATCCACTCTTCTATCATTTTTGTGAGAATACACTATCCCAGTACCCGAGTTTTTTGATAAGGAGACTCTCAGAACCAACAACTGAGTTTTTTTTGGCAAGGAGACTCTTAGAACTAAGTCAAGATTTTTAATAAGGATATCTTGAACCAACACTGAGTCTTTTGGTAAGGAGATTCTCAGAATCAAGACTAAATCCTTTGAAGAGATATTCTTAAAAAAATAGGTCCTCCTGGAAAATGACTCACCTATTCATGGTCGAGTGGCTTTACCCCACTCACCTGGGTGGCAAGTGTTGGTGTTTCTATTATGATCTAGAAGTAGTCATGTAGTTAGTCTCACTGCCAATGTGATTTGATCCTTAAGGGTCTCACATAAGAGTGTTTGAAGATGTTGGAGGAAGATTATGTTGGCCTTACTCATATGAGATATGAGTTGAGAACAACTCCTATAACATTAATGTTACTCATGGGTTGCGTCGAGTGCATGTCGGCATACAATGAGTGGGTATCAATGCATGCCAACTTTCTATCGAAGTAGCCAAACTCGATGTGTCTACGACTTCTAGTTGACACTATATCTAGTAGATATCGATGTTACGTCAACTGCATGTCGACACAAGATGCGTCGAGTGTTGTTACTGCTTATTAACGTTGCGGCGAGTTCTTATTGATGCACGTCGAATGCAAGTCGATACATATCGATACAAGTCGAGTTTTGGTGAACTTCTAAGAGGGATTCTTTTTGTTTGATATCCTTGGGTATAAATAGACTAGGAAACGTGTTTTCCAGTATGTGGGAGGAACTAAAGTGTGTGATTCTGAAGCCATCACTTGCCTAGATCCAGTCATAACTTCTTATTTCCACCTGTTGGGAATATTTCCCTTTAATGTTCCTTAGATTTAAAGAGGAATCACCTTCAATGCTAAGTGCATAATGTATTTGATAAACCTTCTACTTCTCTCATTTTATAGGTTTAAGTTATTTTAAAACATGTTTAGAATAGTTTTGGATGTTGTTGTATTTGTCTCAGCTGATCTGGAGAAATTCATTGAGAAGACTGCTTGGTCTTAGTGGAACTGCCGAGAATCACATAATAACTGCTGAGATAGCAGCCTATCCCAGCCCTGCTGAGAAAGCAGTATGGTCTCAGTGGAATCATTGAGAGGCAGTTAATCTGCCATTGGGACAGAATCCAGTCTCAGCTAAACCGCTGAGACAATTTCAAATATAGACATTGAGATGACGTGACCCATTTTTGGCAGAAGACTAGTAAAGCGAAATAGCTTTATCCATTCTTAGCCATGTAATGCCAAATCAATCTAAGTGCCATTGTAGATTAGAGGAACTTATATAAAGCATCTTCTAGGTCAAGAAAAAAGAAGGATCATGCAAGTGCTAATGCCAAGTGATTATTTCCACTACTAAGTGCTGCTGCAAAGTACTAGAAGTACTGAGAGTGCCAACTGCCTTGTGCTTCCAGAAGTTATTCTCAGATCTATGGAGAATAGTTTGAGCCCATTAGGGATTAGTGGTTGTTCTTCGTCTTTCTACATGGATAGGAGGTCAGGAAAGAGCTAGGGCACAACCTAAAGAACAAAATTTCAAGCTCTGCTCCATACAACACTCAACTGCTCATTCTTAATAGAAGAACAAATCTGAAGGTATATATATTTTATTGTCTTCTATTGTAATCTAAAGAGACCATCTTGTAAGAACATTTTGTTCTGAGTTTGTAGGGCCTGTCTGCTTGAGTGTAAATCTATTGAGCCTGAGTTTATGGGGCCTGCATGCCTGAGTGTATGGTTGTCCTCCCAACATAAGTTGTTGTGCTTCTTGATAGGCATGAGGTATATGACCAGGAGGGTCAATGGGCTATAGGGGTATAGCTTACTTTGAGTTATACAACAGTGGACTAAGGTAGGGTTTGGAGGAAACCTGAGAGATCATGAGGGATCTGTGTTGTAAGCTTTTGAGCTTAGTTTGGAGGAGGTTACCATGTCTAACACACTGTTAGAAAATTGGTGAGGGAAAGTGGATGTACCCAGACCATGAGGAACTACTGTAAAATTTCTATGTACTTTCTGTAATAGTTAATTGAGACTAAAATAGCTAAATAAAAAGAAGAATAATATAAACAATCGATTCACCCCCTCTAGGTGATTTAGACTACTACCCAATTAACTATCAAGTGGTATCAGAGGGAAATTGGTCAAAAAGGCCTTAACAGTTTGATCAGATCCTATAATGGGTAGTCAAATAAAATTCGATGATGTCTGCTGTAGAGGCTCATAAGGAGATGAGCTCTATGAAGTTACCTATATACAGAAACGAGACTTTTGGCATACTTAAGCAAAGAGTCTGGCTATTTATGGAGGCATCTGACCTTACGATTTATATTACAATTTAGGAGGGACCTTTTATCCCCCAAAAGGCCTCCACTATTGACCCAAACCTGAGAGTGCCCAAGGCCTATACTGAAATGAATAGGGATGAAGTAGCACTTGCTACTATTGACAAAAGAGCAAAAAATATCATAGTAAGTGCTATTGATGATACCACTTTCAAGAACTTGATGCATTGTGAGATAACCAAGGAGATGTAGGAGACACTGATAGTATATATGGAAGGCACTGAAGAAGTTAGGGATAATGGGAAATTCCTGCTCAATCAGGAGTATGAGGCCTTTATATAGAACAATAAGGACATCTTAGTTGAGTTTTATAAAAGGTTTTTCATGGTGGTAAATAAGGTGAGGACCTATGGAAGGGTCTTCAATAATTATGAGCAGAATGATAAGTTCCTAAGGTCTCTAACCAGAGATTGGGACACAAATATATGTGCCATCAGGGAACTGGCCAAGCTTGTTAAGACTTGAAAGTCTTTGTTTCAAGAGTAGCTAAACACCTAGAGGCGGGGGATGAATAGGTTTTTGTGTCTTTTAATGACAATATTTTAGATTTGGTGTGTTGTGATTTAGTTTTATGTTAGCTTTCAAGAACACGCAACAACACATAATTATTTATAGTGATTCCCCAAGGATGGGTACATCCACTATTCCTCCCACCTTTCTAATAGTGTGTTAGACAAGGACAACATCTCCAATCTCAGCTCAATGAGCTTACAACACAGATCCCTCAGGATCTCTCAGACTCCTCCAAGTCTTACCTCAAGTCCAAGGCCATACGCTCAGAGATATAATATCCTACAGCTCAGTAATCTGCACTAGATCAACTAACTCAGGCTTTATCCAAAGTCCACACTTAGGCTAGGAGGATATCCCTGCACTCAGATCCACCACAAAATCCTACCTCAGAGAATAACTCTCCTACAGCTCAAGCACGCAGGCCCTATACTCAGATCCACAGAAGTATTCTACAACTCAGCCTTTATATATCAGGCTTACAACTCAGATCTGTTAAGATCCTACAGAGTGAAATGAGTTTGTTGTTGATGATTAACTCTAGAGAAATGATCTCTGAGTCTACCTTCCTGGATCGAGTGAACTCAGCCCTACTTCTCAGCACCAAGGAAGTCGATCTTCAGGATGGTTCTGCTTGGGATGGAAAGAATCTCAGAAACTGAAGCTTCTGAACTTGTCGATGAAGACTAAATGATGTTGCTATTCTTTTCTTCTTCAATCAGCTAACCTTGTCCGGAGTTCTCAGACTTTCTGTTGAACTTGAGTTGCAGAGCACTTCTTTTTCAAGAAGAAGATAAAGCAGAGTAATTTTCCTCAAAAGTTCAACTCATCAATAATTTTGCAAAACACTGCTTTTTATTTCGCGTAAATCCAATGGTTCTTTGCTTAGTAGGACTAGCCGGGAATGGCAACTGCTCCATCACTTTTGCATCTATAGCTGTACTAAGGGCAAGCTACGCATTTTGTCTTCTAGCAAGGAAATCCCATGATATTTAAATTTCTGCTAACGTCAGTATTGTAAGACCCCCCTCCTAGCTTCTGAAACACGGCACAAAGGGGGTCTTATGCCCAGAACAGCCGCCTTGGGGTAGCATTAGCACACGGGCTAACCTGTACCACAAGACGCCTATTCCGTCGGCTACAATCAATATCAACATACATATGCCAACCCAAGGCGGCTGTTTCAGAATCTGGGAGGGGGGTCTTACAAGTATGACTTAGTGGTTCTCAGGCATTGAGTGAAGCCTTGTTACTCAATGCAAATGTACTTCACAGAATTCTGCATCCCATGCGTTGAGTGCATTGAGTGAGCTTTCATCACTCAATACATTATGTCTTTATAGTCTTAACTGGTTAGGCATCGAGTGAGACTTCATCACTCGATTCTTACGGACTTGGTTGAATTGTCTATTGAGTAGGAGTTGAGTGAAATTCTATCACTCAATGTTCTAGACTTAGTTGAATTGACTATTGAGTAGGCGTTGAGTGAACTGCCTTCACTCAATGCTTCTAGAGTTAGACAAATTTTCTGCCTACTCCTTCTAATACTTTGACTGCTTAAGCTTCTGTCAACGCTTCTTCTCTTCTGGCATTGAGTGAGTTAAGTTCAATCAACTCTTTTAGACTTGGTGGATTTTTTGCCTATCCAGTAACCAGTCTTCCTAATTGAGGCATTGAGTGAACTGCCTTCACTCAATGCTTCTATCCTTAGCCACATATCTTGTTGACTAGGCATTGAGTGAACTGCCTTCACTCAATGCTTCTGGACTTATCCAGATTTTTAGTCAGCAACATTGCAGCTTTGACTATATGTAGTTCTCTCAATGCTTTTGCTCTTCTGGCATCGAGTGAACAACCTTCACTTGACGCTTCTATACTTAACCAGATTTCTATTTTGCCAGCAACCTGACATCCTGTCAAATTATGGTGTAGTAGACAACCTGCATACACTGAACTTAGGGCATTAATCAAATACATTTATGCACTTAGCATTGATGGTGATGACTCTTCAAATTCTAGGAACATTGAAGGGCAATATTACAAAAAAGACTCCTCCCCACACTTTATTTGGAAAGCCGCTCTCTTATGAGATGCATCTATCTGCCAGGAAGGAGGAGGAGACCACCATTAGGTCCCATGCTAAGGAGACAACAGTGTTTCTCAAGGCTGAGATCTCTAAGAAGAGCAAGGAGTGAATTTCCTCTCCCCCAAGAAGGCCAGCTGATTTAGAAAGCACTGAGTCTAGAACATCTGACAACAATATGTCTGATGGGGAGTTTTCTGCCTTCTCAAGGCAATTCCAAAAGATGATGAAAAGGAAGAATGGAAGAGCAAACCTTCCTCTTCTTCACACTACAAGAAGGATCATAACAAATCTGAGAAGTTCTCCAAGGGGGACAGGTATGATTCTAAACCTAATAAATATATTTCTACTAATATAATATATTATTGTTATAGCAAGCCTCGGCATGTCATTGCTGACTGCCCAGTCAAGAGAAAAGATACAGATGAGAAGAAGCACTACCATAAGGGCAAGAAGGAAAATACCTTCCATGCCAAGAATGAGAAGAGATGGAGTCAAAATGACTCAGCATCTTCTGATTCTGAAGAAGAAGATGAAGCCTATATTAGGTTATTTGCTGCTACTGCTAAAGAAGATGAGGACTATACAGCTATAATTATATGGATCAGGGGCCCTCTGTCACATTCAGATAGTGACAATTAGGTGGATGAAGAAGTCAGTGGATGTTGTGGACTTATGGCCATGACAGATGGAGAATCCAGCTAGGATCAGTCTGATCCTGATGAGGTATTGATTCATTCCATCTCCTCCTCTGAATTTGATTATGAAACAAGTCTTGATTCTGAAGCACCTTCATCTTGTTGTAAAGGTCGCTCAAAGTCTGAGGAAGATGTCAATCTATTGATTGACAAGTATGGTTTGATCTTGGAAGCTCTAAAGAAGAGCAAGTTACTTGTCAAAAAACAAGCCAAGGAGATTGTTTCCTTAAGAGAAGATATCTCCTTGCACACTGAGTCAACCTCACAGCTGAATCAAATAAGCAGGGAGATATCCCAAATTAAGAAAATCACCGTTATCTAAGTCACAACCATAAATAGTAAAAAGTCTTTAATTAAATATTTGGAAGATAGGTTCCTTAAAGAGAGGATGCTAATGGCTCAATACTCCAAACATGAATCAGTATTGCCACTCATTGATACCTTCACCTTCCAAACTACTAAGAAGGGGTTGGGGTACATTGAGAGGAATACTAGAAGAAGGAGTAGGAGTAAGGGTAAGACTCCAATCCAGTCCGTATTTTCTTTTGAAAAATTCATGTTTCCATCCAACAAATATGACCAAGAAAGTATGTATGGTCATTGGTTGAATGGAAGATCAAATAGTGTGAACAAAAATTTTTATAACTATAGTGGAAGGAAGGGGATGGGCTTGAGTGCCTTTAAGGCCCTATATGAGGAAATACAGATGGCTCATCCTGGACCATTTGTGTTTGGTGCCCTAGCCCCCTCACTAAAGGAAATGGAAGTATCAACTTCCAAGTCTGTTCCAGCTAGATAGTTGGCTGCTATCCATCTTATAGCTCAATCTCACAGGGCAATATATAATGTTATCAACTTGTGCTCAACCACCAAACTGAGACTTGTTGATACCAATAAGACATTGACTTCTAAGACTAACTATAAGTAAGCAAGATGCCAAGGCATTGCTGAAAGAAATAAGAAGAATGCTACTATCTTCCTTCATGAATAGAAACTGATGTATCTACTTCAAAAGCTATTCAAAAAAGAAGATACAAAATCCATGAGTGTTGGTGTTGTGTAAAAGTGGGACACTTTGTTATAGATTGTTGGCACAACACCAATGCGCCTAATACAAAGAAAAACATTCTAGCCAGACAAAGTTTTGTTAGAACTACTTATGATATTAACATGCACCTTGGACCCAAGATGAATTGGGATCCTAAGCTTAAGTGATCTACATTTTACAGGTTAGTTCAAGTACTTTTCAAAATCAGATATGGTACTTGGACAGTGGGTATTCCAAACATATAACTGGGACTAGGAGCTTACTTAAAGACTACACTCCAATAAAGAATGGACCTAACGTCATCATTGGTGGCTTATACATGGGCATCACTAGAGGCTATGGTATGATTACCAATGATATTGAAAGAATTAGTGCCTAACCACCTAGAGGGGGGGTGAATAGGTGTACTTTTTCTTTTGCTTTTAAGGCAGAAAATCTGTTCTGTTATTTAACAGGAAATTCCAAATTCTACAAATACACAGCACAGCAATCATAGAAACATTCAATCACAGAGTGCACACAGATTTTATAGTGGTTCCCCAAGGTCTGGGTACATCCACTTTCCCCTTTCGCCTATCTAGCAGTGTGCTAGATTCGGCCTAACTTCTGCACTTCACCTCAGATCTAACAGCTCAGAACCCAAACCAGGTTCCTATAACTCAGAGTGTATTCACACTCCTACAACTCAGGCCAACTGCCCTACCTCAGCCTTCAACAAGGCCTACACTCAGAGATCATAATCTCCTACACCTTAGGCTCTCAGCCCTACCTCAGCCTTCAACAAGGACTACCACTCAGAGAATTTACTCTCCTACACTCAGCCTTTATATAATAGGCTTACAACTCAGATCTAGAATAGATCCTACATAAAATAATGTTTACAAAGTGTTTTACAACCACCCAGGTAAAAAGAGAAGGGATAGATGGTTTCTTGATCAGTTCTTGGAAGAAACTGATGGCAGAGCACAACCACTCTTAGCTTTCTTCAAAGCTTCTTGAATCTGAACTCAGTAGGGTTGAACTCTTGAGAAGTTGATCTTCAATCAGCTTCTGACTTGAGATTCAGATCTCAATCTGAATCTTTCTTGGTAGCCTGGTTCAGCAACTGCACTTCTTAGATGGAGCTCTCTCTCTCCAACTTCCTAGATCTTCTGTCAAAGGTCTTCTTCTTTTTGTGTTGTTAGATATCTGTGTAAGATCTTCAATCTTAATTGTAATTGATCACTTCTGTTGAAGGATAAAGCCTTTATATTATTCCTCCATGGTAACCAGCTGAACCGGTTTCTAACAAACTTCCGACAGCTTTGACAGTTGCAGTAGACCGGTTAGAAATGGCAGCTGTCAAGTCATCCAGTCACTTCTTGAAATAATGTCTCTGTCTGAAAGTTTCGAGACTGAACTTCTTTATGTGTAGACACAAGTGGACTAAGTGTTGACACAAGCCTTGGTGGTGTCGACACATCTCTGCTGTTATTGATAATACTTCTCGACATAGCCTTCTATTGAATGTGTCGACACAAGCCTTTGTGGTGTCGACACAGTCACTTTTTTTCTTCATACAAATTTACTTTGTTGAAATTCTGCCATGTGTCGACACAAGTCCTGTGTGTCGACACATTTGATGTCGACAATATCTTCTCTGTGTTGACACTGCCTCTGTGTGTCGACACAAATACTTCTTCTCTTTAACTTTGTTGAAACTCTATTATGTGTCGACACAAGTCCTGTGTGTCGACACATTTGATGTCGATAAAGTCTCTTGTGTGTCGACACTGCCTCTTGGTGTCGACACAGTTGATGTCGACAATGCTTCACTGTGTGTCGACACAGCCTCTGGGTGTCGACACAATTGATTCTGGTGTCGACACAGCCTTTCCAAGTGTCGACACAATTAACTCCAAGTGTCGACACAACGTTTCTCCAGTGTTGACATAGGCCTTCATAAGTGTCGACACAGCTTCTCTAGGTGTCGACACATGGACTTAGAAATTTTTTTGCATTCCTGCATTTACTTAACCTGCACATATAAACTCAAAACAACATCAAATACACCTTGATGCATATCATTGAGTAGGGTGAGGCTTCTTCAAATCTGGTACACATTTTCCAATGTACCCAACAATCTCCCCCTATTTGGAGAAGTCATAACCTTTAGTCAATGATATACATCATTCATAATAAATACACAATATGATGTATAACAGCATTATATGACAGGGTAATTTCTTAAATAAAACATATATAAACAATCATCATAGAATAATAACAATGCTACCATAGAATAAGCATTAATCATGTTTTGCTCAACTTTCAAAAGAATCTTTCATAATAGTTTCTTTAACAAAAGTTTACATAGATTTTAACAGAAAAGATTACAATGTTATAGAATCTAGTAAAACTAATCTAAGGCTGCTCTGGCTCCTTGATGACAATATCCTTGCCTGATTGAATATTGGCTTGAATTGGAACATCAGTGTCATAAACTGGCTTCTTGCCCTTTAGATCTTTCTTCTTTAACTCTTCAACCCTTATTTTTTGTCTTTCAAAGTAGTGAAAGGGCTTAGGGAAATATTTGCTAGGCTCCTGAGCATTAGGAGGTAGCTTCCCAAGTTTTGCCTTTCTTTTGTACTGAACTATGGCTTCTTGCCTGGCTTCTTGCCTGGCTTCATGCTTTTGCCATTCTTGTGCAGAGTACCATTTACCCCTATCATGGGTATTGTCCTTCACAGCTTTCCAAGCAGTCAGGATGATATTCCTAGATGTTGGGCTCCACTGCTCAAAATCTGGCTTTAACTCTGCATGTTCTCTGAATCTCTTCTTGGACAAAAAAGTTTCTTGCTCCTTGGTCAAAACTTCCTCTGACACTTGCTTTTCTACTTTTTCAAGGATAATATTTTTATTACCCTCTGGATGGCTGTACATTGATTGTACTTCTTGATGAATCATCTCAAAATCAGCTGGAGGATAAATTACTTGAGCAACTTCAGCTTGTTCACCTCCAAAAAAAGCAGGATGCACTCCAAATTCAGCCAAATTGTCATTATCACAAAGGGGTGGATAACCAAGTGTGGCTCTGATGCTATTGGAAATCCATTTAGCATGGTCAGATCCAGGTTTGACTAATACTCTCTCCGCCTTTATGACTTCTCTGGCAACAAGATCCCTGAGATCATCCTTGTGGAATCTGATTTGTTCATCCAGAAAATTGACACCTTCTTTATAGAATGCCTTTAATTTCAGTGCTGGCCAGAAATAGTCTTTTGAGAATCTGTAATAGCAGTTTGGACAGCAGCTATTCCTTCTTGAAATTGCTTGGCAAATTCTGCCTTCTCTGTAGCCATTGCTGCAGCCTGTGCAGTAGCAATATTCTTCAGCTCTGTTACAATCACATTATGTGATTCTGTTAGATTATCATTTATTCTTAGTAAATTTTCTAAGACATAGCCCTGCTTAACTGCTATATCATCCACTTGAGTCTTGATTTTCTCTTGATGTGTTGCAAGGAAAACCACAGCATTTCCACCCTTGTGGAAACAATCAGTCATTTCTTTCTTATTTTGATTCACTTCAAATCTTATTGACTTTATATTTGTTGCCAAGGAGAGTTGTAGATCTTTATGTGTCTCATCCATATATTTCTCCATGGCAATCCTTTGCTCATCTAACTTGATCTACAAGGCCACCAACAATGAGCTGTAATCAGCTATTGGGGCAGGTTGTGGTGCAACAGTTTGTAATGTCTTCTTGTAGCTCTGGTTTATCCTTTTGAAGACCTGTAGATTCCTCTTCTTAGCTCTTAAAGCTTCTTCATCCTCAGATGCTGAGGTACTAGCTATGTCAACCCTTTCCTTAGGACTAGGAGGCAATTCCTTCTCAGTCCTTGGTAGCTCCCCCTGAGTGCTTTGCTCCTCCTCAGTTCTGGTTTGCTCCTCATCATTCCTTGCAGTCTCTCCCTGAGACCTTACATGCTCCCCCTCAAGGTTAGCTTGGTCCTCCTCAAGAGCAGTTTTCTCCCCCTCAAAACCAGCATGCTCCCCCTCAATATTAGCTTGCACTAAATCAGGAAACAGCTCTTCTAAGGTAAACTCTTGTTGAGTAGGATCTTGAGGTACCACAAACTCAGGATCATTATCAGCAGTAGATGTATCTTCCATAACAACATCTTGTGGTTGACTGTGTAGTTATGTTGGCTGGTTAACATCAATCAAAAATTCAGTTAGTGTCTCATCTTTATCAATAAGAATTGATTGATTTACTTCACTGATTACCTCAAGAATAGTCTGTGTTGCTATCTCACTCTCCAGGTGAGTTAGCTCTTCCTTAATATGAGGCTCCCCCTGCACCTGAGCACTATTTGCAATATCTTGTGCAGGAACCTCTTGGGCTGTAGATTTCTCAGGAACCTCTTGCCTTTCCTCATCAGGCATGTCCTTAGTTAGGACCCTATCCCATCTTGAGTTAATCCTTATGTCCATCCTCCTCATGTGGTTAATTTTAGAACCAGCTGCTTGTTCCATTACTTCTGGAATAGTTCCAGCTAAGTACAGACTCATAATTATACCCAGATTGTGCTTCTTAATACTTTCCTTAATCTTTTCAAAAAACACTGCTGACCAATTAGTGTTTAATGTGTAGATGATCCTTGTCATCAGGCTGAACATGTAGGCAGAAATCCTATCATGTCCCCATGGCTTGCAGAGGATGACTTTGCCAACTATTTCTAAAAGAAATTTGCCTTGCTGATTCATTCCTTTTCTGTTCATGGCAGCTCCAAACTTCAAGGTGGGATCCAATCCACACCATTGAATTGCTTCCCTTGTCTTAGATGCAGGTACATCTTCCTCTTCTTGAGTTCTTAGTAGTTGAAGAGTTTTTCTCAAGCTTTTCAAAGTAAGTTTGACTTTAGCTCCCTGAACTATTGATTTGATCTTTAATCTAGTCGAATCTAAAGTTACAGCGTCATAAAATTCTAGGATTTCCTTCTTCCAAATCTTTGTTGGTTCAGAGACTAGAAACTCCAACCCATTCTCAGCAACTAGGGTTACTACAGCTTGAATTTCAGAATCCGCATGGTCAAAGGCGTTGTGTACCAGCTCATAACCTTCATTGACATTCTCTTCAAGCTTGGGCGCCATTAGGGTTGAGTGAAATCTTGAATGTAGATGAGAGAATTTGTCGACACAAAGTTTTGGTCTCGAAACTATGGAGAGCGTGTCGACAGACAATGGTGTTGACCTATTTATACCTTTCTAAAAATGAAGGTGAAAAGGCGCGTCAACAATCACTGAATGTGTCGACACTGTTGAAAAGTGTCGACACAGACTACTTAAGTCTCGACATAAGTGTTGACTTCTATGTGTCGACACTTATACATCTGCGTTCGACGATTAGTCGATACTCTACTCGATGAAATTTGTGTTGATCCTAAGTGTCGACACCAACTCTGGATGTGTCGACACCTACTCTGGATGTGTCGACACTACTTCTCTAAAGTGTCGACACCAATTTTCTAGATGTGTCGACATCATTTCCCTGGAATGTCGACACCACTTCTATGTGTCGACAGAGACAATTCCTTATGTCGACACCAATTTACTTAGCCAATTTTGTTAAACTACTCTATGTTCAACATTCCTAATTCAATTTTAAACTTATTGAATTTAGTTTCATCTAGAGGCTTAGTAAACATATCTGCAATTTGATAATCTATTTTAACAAATTCTAGTGAGATGTCCTCTTTCTCTACATGTTCTCTAAGAAAATGGTTTCTAATTTCTATATGCTTAGTCATACTATGTTAAACAGGATTATTAGCAACAGAAATAGCACTTGTAGAATCACAAAGCAAAGATGTTCTACTTACTTGAATACCATAGTCTTCTAGCTGGTGTTGAATCCATAACAGCTGTGCACAGCAACTTGCTGCTGCCACATATTCAGACTCTGCTATGGAAATTGCCACACTTTTCCGCTTCTTACTGCTCCAAGACACCAATCTTCCTCCTAGAAATTGACAGGTGCCTATAGTACTTTTTATATCTTCTTTGCAACCTGCAAAATCTGCATCTGAATAGCCTATCAGTAGAAAATCTCCATTCCTAGGGTACCAAAGGACTACATTAGGTGTGCCCTTAAGATATCTCAAAATCCTTTTTACTGCAGTAAGATGAGATTCTTTAGGGCATGATTGGTACCTAGCACAGACACATGTAGCATACATGATATCTGCTCTACTAGTAGTCAGATATAGGAGGGAGCCAACTATCCCTCTATACAAAGTTTCATCTACAGGTTTCCCTGCATCATCTTTGCTAAGAGACACACTTGACCCCATAGGAGTTCTCATGGTAGTGGATGATTCCATACCATACTTTTTAATTAACTCCAGGGTGAACTTAGACTGAGTTATGGACAAGCCATCTTCAGTTTGTCTTACTTGGAGACCCAAGAAAAACTTAAGTTCTCCCATACTGCTCATTTCAAATTTTCCTTGCATAAGTTTTGCAAACTTTCTGCAAAGATTACTTTCAGTAGACCGAAATATTATGTCATCTACATATATCTGGACTAGGATAATCTTTCCTTTAGATTCCCTAAGAAATAGAGTCATGTCTATTTTCCCCCTTGAGATTTTGTTCTCAATGAGGAAAGTAGACAGGGTTTCATACCAGGCCCTTGGGGCTTGTTTCAACCCATACAAAGCTTTCCTAAATCTAAAAACATAATCAGGTTTGAGAGGATCAACAAAAACTAAGGGCTGATCTACATAGACTTCTTCCTTTAGATTTCCATTTAGGAATGCTGATTTTACATCCATTTGGAATACCTTAAAGACTTGATATGTCGCATAAGCAAGGAACATCCTAATTGCTTCTAGTCTTGCTACTGGGGCAAAGGTTTGATCAAAATCAATACCCTCTTCCTTCTTGTATCCTTTTGCAACAAGTCTTGATTTGTTCTTCACAATGATTCCATTCTCATCCAGTTTGTTCCTAAAGATCCACTTTGTTCCAATGATGTTGTGATCTTTTGGTTTAGGAACTAACTTACAGACCTTGCACCTTCTGAACTGATTCAGCTCCTCTTGCATGGCATCAATCCAATGTGGGTCTAGAACATCTTCTTCAAATCTCTTTGGCTCCACTTGTGATAGGAAGCTAGAGCAAAGAACTGTGTTCAGATTCCTGCTCCTTATTTGTACTCCTTACCTTGGATCACCAATTATCTGATTTGCTGGATGATCTTTTAAGTGTCTAATAGCTGGAGGTAGTCTATCTTCAGGTTGAACACCTCCAATTTCTTCAATATGCTGCACCTCTTGGTTTTCTTCAGCATCTGGAGAGTCTTGAACTCCCCTTGGACAGCAGCCACCATTTTCCACTTCCTAATTTGCAGTTGAATCTTCTGTAATGGTAAGCTTGTCCATACTTTCATTTATACTTGTAGAACTGCAAACACTACTTGGCAACTCACTGTTAATCAGTCTTGTTTCATCAAAAACTACATGTACAGACTCTTCTACAACTTGAGTAGTCAAGTCGTAGACCCTATAAGCCTTACTATTGTTGTTGTACCCAACAAAGATCCCCTCTTGGGATTTGGCAGTAAACTTGGATAGATAAGACTTGCCATTGTTAAGGACATAACACTTGCAACCAAAGATCATAAAATAGGATAAGTTCGGTTTTCTGCCCTTCATATTCTCATAGGGAGTCTTTTTGTGGCTCTTGGTGATAGTAGCCCTATTGATCACATGACATACAGTGTTTACTGCCTCAGCCCAGAAATATTCTGGGAGAGAAGTGTCACTCAATAGAGTTCTACCAGCCTCAATCAGTGTTCTATTCTTCCTTTCAGCAATACCATTTTGCTGTGGTGTTCTAGGTGAGGAAAATTCTTGAAAAATCTCAAATTCTTCACATAGTCTTGTCATACTTTCAGACTAAAATTCAGTACCATGGTCACTTCTGATTTTGACCACTGTACTGTTCAACTCATTCTGAATTTGTTTAACAAAACTATATAAGACAGTTGGGGTTTCATATTTTTATCTCAGAAAGAACACCCAGGAAAATCTAGAATAGTCATCTACCACCACAAAAGTGTAGACCTTCCTACCTAAACTATGAACTGGCATAGGACCAAATAGATCCATATGCAAGAGGTAAAGACACCTCCCTGAATCCTTATTTTCAAGGCTATGAAAGGTGGATTTGGTCTGCTTGCCTTTTTGACAAGCTGAGCATATCTCATCCTTTATGCACTTAACTTGAGGACCATTCCTCACTAACTCTTTGTTAAAGAGTTGGCCAATAGTTTTGTAGTTAAGATGAGCCAGCCTCTTGTGCCATTTAACACAATAAGAGGCTGTCTTATCAGCTATAAGACAAATAGGAGAAACATTGTTCTCACACTCAAAGTTAAGACAATACACATTTTTTTTCTATATCCTGTCAATATGACCTTTTGATTACTTGACCTTTTGATATAACATCCATTCTTAATAAATGAAATATCATATCCTAAATCACTCAACTAACTTATGCTTATAAGGTTGTGTTTCAAACCCTTCACATAGGCCACTTGAGAGATAGTAATCTGGTTATTAGAAATGTTACCAAATGCTTTGATGATTCCTTTTTCTGAACCACAAAAGGTTACTTTAGGGCCATCCATGATAGGTGTGTAGTCCTTTAGCAACCCCCTTATTCTAGTCATGTGCTTGGAACATCCACTGTCCAAGTACCATATAGGGGTATGGCCACTTGGACTCACCTGCAATAAAGACTACTTAACCTTAGAACCCAAATAAGTTTTGGGTCCTTGGTTCATGTTAGTCTGAAATTTGACAAATCTGCCTGCAGCTCTTCTAATAGGCAGATTGCTATTCTCCTGGACACTGGAATTGTGCCAACAATCTAAGGCAAAGTGGCCTACCTTGCCACAACACCAGCACTCAAACTTGTTGTACCTTTGTTTAGGTACAACCCTAGCTGAATTGTCTACAGCAGGCTTCTTTTTTGTGCTGGGGCTTTGCCTTTAGATTTGGACTTAGCAGTCCAGGCAGTTTTCTTAAACCCTAAACCAGCCTTACCCTTTTGTGACACAAAGTCATCTATTAAGGGTAATACAGATTTTGGCTTAGAAAAACTAGCCACAATCTCTTTCTCTTTCTGAATTCTAACCTCCAGATTTCTAATCTGATCATTCTTGAAAGTGATTGTGCCCATTTGAATAACAGTTATGTTTTTCAATCTGGCAATCTCATTCAGTTTTTGATCCAGCAACTTCTCTGAATCTAATGCAGCCATCTTAAGATCTGCAATTTCCTTAGCCTGAGATTTGGCCAGGTTTTTGCTCTTCTTAAGTGCCTGCAATAAATCTCCATATTCATCTATCAGCTGATGAATATCACCTTCAGACTCAGACCCATCCACATCACTTAATGCAGATGTTGCTGACTCTGACTCAGTACTACAATCTGAATTTCTAGTAATACATTGTACCTTACTAGGACTAGGCTGATCCTGACACTTGTCTTCTTCTGACACAGCCATCAGTCCCTTGCACTGATGGTCTTCTTATTCATATATAGAGTTCAGCACCTGGAGAAAATCTTCTTCTTCATCTGATGCATATAGACCAATGTAGGCCTCAGCTTCAGATTCTGACTCTGAAGTAGATTGGTCTGTCAAACTCTTCTCCGTCTTAGCAACAAAGGATTTCTCCTTCTTGCTCTGGTGTTGACTCTTCTTTTTATCTGCAGTCTCTTTTCTTTTATCTAGACACTCAGCCACAACATGTCCAGGCCTATTACAACAGTAGCAAACTATCTTGGATGTTGTAGATTTGCTTGGCTTAGACCTGCTCCTGTCCTTCCTGGATGACTTCCTCTTTTGATAATACTCATCCTTAGGCTGAGATGTGGAAGGCTTTGACTTCTACTGCTTCTTCTTCAGGAATCTCTGAAACTGTCTTGTAAATGCTGCAAAATCTTCATCTGACTCACTGTTGTATGAATTCTGGTTGTTTGAATTATCTGAAGCAGTTTCAGCAACAATCTTAGGAGGTGATGGAGACATCCTCCTATTTTTCTTAGTGGCTTCAACCTTGAAGGCCACAGACTTTTCTCTATGCTCATCTTTTGCATTTTTCTCTTCCTCTTTGCTAGCCATCAGTTGCATCTCATATGACAGCAACTTTCCAAATAAGGTTGGAGGAGAGATATCTGCAAGTTTGGCCACTTCCCTAATGGCACAAATCTTAGTGTCCCAATCCTTTGTCAAGGATCTTAGGAATTTATCATTAAGTTCATAGGTACTGAAGATTCTTTTATAGGACATCAGTTCATTAACTATTCTATAGAACTTTTTATAACATTCAGTTATATTATCATACTTTCCTTGTCTGAAACTCTCATATTCCTGGTTCAGCATAGATTTTATATCTTGTCTTACTTCTTCAGAACCCTCCATGTAGACTATTAAAGTATCCCACATTTTTTTTGGAGGTCTTGCAGTGAATCAAATTTTGAAAAGTTGCATCATCTATGTCACTAACTATGATATTCTGAGCTCTCTTATCCATAGTTGCCAAGATGATCTCATCCTTGGTCATCTCAGAATAATCCTTGGGAATTCTTTGGTTTGCATCCAGAATTGACACCTTCATTGTAATATAAGGACCTTCCTTTACGGTGATGTAGATCCTTGGATCAGAAGCCTCCATAAACAGCCTGACCCTTTCTTTCCAGATGCCAAATATCTCCTTTTTGTATATGGGTAATTTCATAGAACCTAGCTCCTTATGATTTTCACCCGAACCCATTTTCTTGATTCTTGAATCTGCCTTATGGATCTACTCAGACTGTTAAGTCTTTCTTTGAGTAACCTGGCTCTGATACCACTTGAAAGAATTAGTGTCTAACCACCTAGAGGGGGGGTGAATAGGTGTACTTTTTCTTTTTCTTTTAAGGTAGAAAATCTGTTCTGTTATTTAACAAGAAATTGCAAATTCTACAAATACACAGCACAACAATCACAGAAACATTCAATCACAGAGTGCACATAGATTTTATAGTGGTTCCCCAAGGTCTGGATACATCCACTTTCCCCCTTCGCATATCTAGCAGTGTGCTAGATTCAGCCTAACTTCTGCACTTCACCTCAGATCCTCAGATCTTACAGCTCAGAACCTAAACCAGGTTCCTACAACTCAGAGTGTATTCACACTCCTACAACTCAGGCCAACTGCCCTACCTCAGCCTTCAACAAGGCCTACACTCAGAGATCACAATCTCCTACACCTCAGGATCTCAGCCCTACCTCAGCCTTCAACAAGGCCTACCACTTAGAAAATTTACTCTCCTACACTCAACCTTTATATAATAGGCTTACAACGCAGATCTAGAATAGATCCTACAGAAAATAATGTTTACAAAGTGTTTTACCACCACCCAGGTATAAAGAGAAGGGATAGATGGTTTTTTGATCAGTTCATGGAAGAAATTAATGGCAGGCCACAACCTCTCTTAGCTTTCTTCAAAGCTTCTTGAATCTGAACTCAGTAGGGTTGAACTCTTGAGAAGTTGATCTTCAATCAGCTTCTGACTTGAGATTCAGATCTCAATCTGAATCTTTCTTGGCAGCTTGGTTCAGCAACTGCACTTCTTAGATGGAGCTCTCTCTCTCCAACTTATTAGATCTTCTGTCGAAGGTCTTCTTCTTTTTGTGTTGTTAGATATCTGTGTAAGATCTTCAATCTTAATTGTAATTGATCACTTCTGTTGAAGGAGAAAGCCTTTATATAGTCTTTCTCCATGGTAACCAGCTGAACCGGTTTCTAACAAACTTCTGACAACTTTGACAGTTGCAGTAGATCGGTTGGGGGAGATTTTGGAAATCAGGGAACATTACGCATGAGCAGTGGCGCACGACCAGTGGTCATGCGCACTATATCCGATGAGCGTGCGCAGTATTCCTACTTCCAAATGTCCCCGGAACACGTATACGTCCCCTGAACCCAATAATGATATGTGCAGACATTCTAGACGAGCACAAAACGGAGTACAAACATTAAAAGTACAAAAAGACACAACCACGGGCCTAAGTGTGCACTTCCTATGGAAATAAAGATAAGATGAAATTGTTGAAATTTGTGAAGTGAAAGTGGGTGACGGGACAGGCCGGGCGGCCTGGGCGGACAGTTTTGGCGGACTAGGCGGACTAGGCGGACTAGGCGGACTGGGCGGACTGTGATGTGCGGCCTGGTGGAAGGTCTAGTGGAAAGCCGCTGTCTGCTGAGCGGCTTGTTGCATGGAGTCCGCGGACTATGCGGCCTGGTTTCTGCGGATAGGGTGTTTGTTGATTGGCTTTGCCAAGGAGCGGCCTGAGCGGATGGAGGCTCGCGGACTGGTGCATTGCTCAGTGGCCGCAGGTGCAAGCTTGTGCTGACAGGCGGGTTGGCTCATGTTCGCGGGAAGCTTGCGGACTGGCATGTCCGTGGTTTGGGCTGGTGCGGACTGAGCTTAGAGCTTGGCTGAGGCCTTGTCGAGCTCTGGTGGCACAGCAGGTTCTTTGCTGTGGAGATCGTTTTGGCAGACTGGTTTTGGAGTCCGGGAGGAGGCTGCTGCGTTGGACAGAAGTTCGAGGAGCTCACGGACTGATGGCAGTCTGTGCTAGGGTGTTTGGCGGACGGGAGTTTGTGTCCGCCATGCTCGCATGGGCCTTTGATGGTTTTGGACTTGGTCACACTTTGTGCCAAGACCATAGTGTCTGCGGTATCCGCCAAGTCCGCTGTGACCGGGCGGACTGTTGCTATCTGCCTTTTGGTCGTGGACTTGTGGCGGATTGAGGTGTGAGTCTTGCGGACTGCCTCGGGTTGGTGCGGACAGCCATTGAAGGGGGATTGTTGTCTTGCAGTAGTTGGAGCTTGCGGGCTGATGCCTTGTCCGCATAGCTTGGGCGGACTAGAGAGGGTTCGTCAATGGTTCCCTTGCTCCTGGCGGTTTTCCTTGGTATCCGGCTAAGTCCTTGCGGACTCGGCGGACGGAGTTTTGCTATCGCGCGGGCTGGGGCGGTGTCGCTATCTCTTGGGCGGTGACCACACTCCTCACCTTGCCTATAAATAGGACCCCCCTGGCACATCTACAGTAACCTAAGTAACTTGAGTGAACAGTAAGTTGGGTTGAGCGAAGTGCTGCGGTCTCAGTTTGTCAGTCCGCGCGGATTGTTTCAGTGCTGACGTTTGCTGTATGCAGGTCGTGCGGGTAGCTTCAAGGAGCCAGGAGTTTGGCTGTGACTTCGGTCAAGTACTTGGAAGTGTGCGGTCTCTGCGGACTCAGCAGGAGGTCGCTCTACGGCTTGTTAGTTCTGGTTCGTCTTTGCCAGCTTCAATAACCTGTCCGCCGGCTTTAGGCGGGTAGGGGTGTTCCTCAGTTCAGGTTCAGCAGAAGACGAATAACGGTGTGTCCGTGCGGCCTCGCGGCTTCGGCGGACTCCGTGGCTATTCGGCGGATTGCAGCTTAGCTTGGGCGATCTCAGCGGACTCGGCGTCCTCGGCGACCTCGCGGTCTCGGCGGACTCCGGTGCTGTCCGCCCGGCTTGAATTGTTTGGTACTTTCTGTTTACAGCTGTTATACTAGCGAAATCATGTCTCGCTATGTATGCCTCGTGATGTAAAGAAGTGAATGAGTAATAGACCTGCTTGTGCTTCCATTGTTTGTTGGGATTTACCTTTGTTCCTTGGTTTCCGCTGGTTCAACGTGGGAACTGGGTAGTGCCGAAGATATTAATTTGGCGTTTGGGTTATCTTGCTGACCACGTTGAGAAAATTTAACATGGTATCAGAGCCAGGTTTCTGAGGTTCAGTTGCGTGAGCGGAAGTCAGCCAGTGTTGTTACTCAGTGATTGAGTGTTGATCAACCTGTGTTGTTGCTCGGAGCTACTGAAAATGTTGCCAACAGGTGTTGCAATGGAAGGGAGTTTTGCAAGAGGTCTTGGCATTGAACTCTTAACGCCGACTAACTTCAAGAAGTGGAAGTCATGCATGAAGACTTATCTTCTTGGCGAGGAGCTGTGGGAAGTCGTCGGTGGTGACGACAGGCAGGAAGTCACTGCTGCTTTCGGTACTGCTGAGCAGGTTAGGCTCTGTAGAAGACCAAATGCTAAGGCAGAGTTCATTCTGAAGAGAGCCGTGTCTCCGGAACTATTTGATCACATCATTGGGTGTGAGTCGGCTGCTGACATTTGGACAACCATTGATGAGTTGTTCAATAGGAAGAATGTGGCGCGGCTTCAGTTTTTGGAGAATGAGTTGGCCAGGGCAACTCAGGGAGACCTTTCCATCTCCAAGTACTTCTTAAAGATGAAGAGCTTATGTGCTGAGCTGTCGGCACTGGATCCTGATGAGACTATCTCTGAGGCGAAGATGAAAATGCACATTATCCGCGGCTTGCGGAAGGAGTGTGTGGCCTTTGTCACATCTATTCAAGGGTGGGCTACTCAGCCGTCTTTGCTAGAGCTGGAGAATCTGCTTGCCTCGCAGGAGAGCTTAGCAAGGCAGATAGCTGGAGTGAACCTGAATCAGGAAGGCAGCGAAGCTCTCTTCTCAGGCAAGAAGAAAGGATGGGAAGGGAAGAAGAAGAAGGTGCAGGCCGCTGGTGAGAAGGAGACTTCAACTTCATATCCGCTGGAGAGGAGCAATGCTCCTAAGGACTGGAAGAAGAACTTGAAGTGCTACCAGTGTCATCAGTGAGGGCACTTCAAGCAGGACTGCAAGGTCAAACTGCAGCCTAGGCATGCTGCGGGAAAGGAGGAAGCTTGCTCAAGAAGTGAAGAAGCAGAATGGGGCGGAGCTTTCATGACGGGCACTTGTGCCCGGGCCTTGTCTGCTGAGGACTTCAACAGCGAGTGGATCGTGGACTCCGGGTGTGGTCATCACCTCACCGGAGACAAATCGAAGTTCACCTCCATGCAGGCTTACTCAGGTAATGAAGCTATTATCACTGCTGATAATACTGTTTATGCAGTAGAGAAAGAGGGGGTCGTGTCTTTGGGTAGTGATCAGGGGCCACTAACGTTAAGGAGTGTGTATCACGTGCCGGGCATGAAGAAAAACCTCTTCTCGGTGACCAATGCGGTGGACGCTGGGTATCACGTTCTGTTTGGGCCAACAGACGTGAGGTTCCTTCGCAACATATCAGCGGTAAAGGCTGATGTTGCTCATGTTGGGAGGAGGGTGAAGAACTTGTTTGTTCTTTCCACCAATGCTTATGTTGATAGAATGAGAGCCAATGATAGCGCTGCTATCTGGCATGAGAGGCTGGGGCATGTTAGCATGGACAAGCTGAAGGCGATGGCTAGTAGAAGTTTGGTGAGGGGGTTGCCGAAGCTGTCCTCCTTTGGTGATGGGCATGTTTGTGCAGGCTGTCAATACGGTAAGGCACATCGCCTTCTGTTTGATAAATCACAAATAAGGAGCAAGAAGCCACTAGAGTGTATTCATGGCGACCTGATGGGACCAACGGTTACTGCCAGCCTTGGTGGAAGCAGATACATGCTTGTCTTGGTTGATGACTACTCAAGGTATACTTGGGTGTACTTCTTAAAGGAGAATTCGGAAGCCTTCCGTTTGTTTGTGGAGTTTAAGGAGTTGGTAGAAGGCCGGCTTGGCTTGCGGATTAAGAAGCTTAGAACTAATAATGGGGGTGAGTTTGTCTCCTCCGAGTTTTCTAACTTCTGCAGGAAGCACTGGATCCAACGGGAGCTTACTTGTGCTCACACTCCACAACAAAATGGGGTAGCGGAGCGGAAGATCCGTCATCTGACGGAGACCTGCAAATGTTGGCTTCATGCGAAAGATATCCCAAGGTCCTTTTGGGCGGAGGGGATGTCTTGTGCTACTTATGTTATCAATCGGATGCCACTCAGCCCTATCAACATGAATACTCCTATTGAGCTGTTGCTGAAGGAGAAGCCGAGTGTTGGACACCTTCGGGTATTCGGTTCAACTTTCTATGTGCATGTCCCGGATGCTTCACGGACAAATCTGGATGCGAAGGCAAGGAAACTTGTCTTTGTTGGCTATGATGAGCGGAAGAAGGGATGGAAATGCATGGACCCTGTGACGAAGAAGTTCGTGATGTCAAGAGACGTTGTCTTTGACGAGCTGACGTCATATGGAGGTGGCTCGGTGGAGATAACTGGAAGTAGCAAGGTTGATGAAGCACCCGTGGAGGCTGCTGAAGGCTTGGAAGAGGAGCTTGTTGTTTCACCAGCAGCTCCTGTTGCTTCGAACTCCGAGGCTGAGCCTTATGGATCAGGAAGCAGGGGGAGCACTGCTCAATGCTTGCCCCAGGTAGGAGTGGAACCCGAAGAAGCAATGGAAGCCGTGAGCAAGGAGCCATGTCTTCGGAGATCGAAGAGGGTAGTTAAGCCACCGGCTCGGTACTGTGATGGGAATGCAGTGAGCTTTGTCTCCTGCTTCTTTGCAGGTCCTCTGGATGAGCGAGATCCTGCAAACTTCAACGAGGCCACTGGAGTGAAGGAGTGGGAAGGTTCCATGAAGGAAGAGATTGATGCTCTGAAGAAGAATGAAACCTGGGACCTTGTGCCCAAGGTTGATGGCATTACTCCGGTTACTTGCAAGTGGGTGTATAAGTTGAAGAAGAAGGCTGATGGGAGCATTGATCGGTTCAAAGCTCGCCTGGTCGCTAGAGGATTCTCACAGCAGTATGGAGAAGACTATGAGGAGACATTCAGTCCAGTTGCGAAGATGACTTCTATAAGAGTGGTGATCGCCTTGGCTGCTAGCAAGGGATGGAGGTTGTGGTAACTCGATGTGAAGAATGCCTTTCTTTACGGAGAGATTGACAAGGACATCTTCATGGATCAGCCGCTTGGTTTTGTCTCTGAAAAGCATCCGGACTATGTCTGCAAACTCAGGAAGGCTCTCTATGGGTTGAAGCAAGCTCCTAGAGCGTGGTATGGGAAGATTGCAGAGTACTTGCAATTCTGTGGATACCTTGCTTCTAACTCGGATTCAAGCTTGTTCGTCAAGAAGAAGGGGAGCTACGAGTCTTGGTCCTGCTGCATGTGGATGACATGATCATCATAGGGAACTCGGAGGGGGAAGTAGCAAGGCTCAGGGCTGAGCTTGCTATACACTTCGAGATGAAAGACTTGGGATAGTTGCATCACTTTCTCGGTCTGGAAGTGGAGAGGAAGGAGTGCGGGGTTCTCATTAGCCAGAAATGGTATGCTGATCGCATTGTGAAGCGGTTTGGCATGGGCGAAGGGAAGAAGTGCTCTACTCCACTGGAATCTGTGCTGAAGCTTCGACGAGATGAGGGAAGGGTTCTTCATGATCCCTTGGTGTTCAGGGCTCTTGTTGGGAGCTTGATTTACCTGACGATTACAAGGCCGGATATTGCTTATGCTGTTGGCCGAGTAAGTCGATATATGGCTGAACCAAGGCAATCTCATCTAGTGGCGGCAAAGGGAATTTTGAAGTATGTCAAGGCTTCTTCTGATATGAGACTCCTCTATAGAAGGGACGCGGAGTTTACGTTGCTCGGGTACACGGATGCTGACTATGGCGGTGATTCGGATGATCGAAGGTCTACTTCAGGTTATGTGTTCACTTGCGGTTTAGCTAGCATCTCGTGGTGTAGCAAGAAGCAGGACTCGGTGTCGGTTTCAACCACGGAGGCGGAGTATAAGGCTTCGGCCTTGGCTGCTCGGGAAGCCGTTTGTTTGAGGAGGCTTATAGAGGATGTTCATGAAGAAGTGCAAGGGCCTACTTTACTCCGGGGTGACAATGAGAGTGCTCTCAAACTGGTTAACAATCCAGTGTGTCACGTCAGGACCAAGCATATAGAGATTGATCACCACTTCATCCGGGAGAAGGTGTTGGAGGGGTCTCTGCTGGTCGGGCATGTTCGGAGTGAAGATAATCTTGTTGACATCTTCACAAAGCCACTGTCGAAGGGGCCCTTTGAACGCTTGCGCAGCTTGCTGGGCTTGGTCACCACTTCCCACTTTAAGGGGGAGTGTTGAAATTTGTGAAGTGGAAGTGGGTGACGGGACAGGCCGGGTGGCCTGGGCGGACAGTTTTGGCGGACTAGGCGGACTGGGCGGACTGTGATGTGCGGCCTGGTGGAAGGTCTAGTGGAAAGCCAGCTGTCTGTTGAGCGGCTTGTTGCATGGAGTCCGCGGACTATGCGGCCTGGTTTCTGCGGATAGGGTGTTTGCTGATTGGCTTTGCCAACGAGCGGCTTGAGCAGATGGAGGCTCGCGGACTGGTGCATTGCTCAGTGGCAGTAGGTGCAAGCTTGTGCTGACAGGCGGGTTGGCTCATGTTCGCGGGAAGCTTGCGGACTGGCATGTCCGCGGTTTGGGCTGGTGCGGACTGAGCTTAGAGCTTGGCTGAGGCCTTGTCGAGCTCTGGTGGCACAGCAGGTGCTTTACTGTGGAGATCGTTTTGGCGGACTGGTTTTGGAGTCCGGGAGGAGGCTGCTGCGTTGGACAGAAGTGCGAGGAGCTCGCGGACTGATGGCGGTCTGTGCTAGGGTGTTTGGCGGACGGGAGTTTGTGTCCGCCATGCTTGCATGGGCCTTTGATGGTTTTGGACTTGGTCACACTTTGTGCCAAGACCATAGTGTCTGCGGTATCCTCCAAGTCCGTTGTGACCGGGCGGACTGTTGCTATCTGCCTTTTGGTCGTGGACTTGTGGTGGATTGAGGTGTGAGTCTTGCGGACTGCCTCTGGTTGGTGCGGACAGCCATTGAAGGGGGATTGCTGTCCTGCAGTGGTTGGAGCTTGCAGGCTGATGTCTTGTCCGCATTGCTTGGGCGGACTGGAGAGGTTCGTCAATGGTTGCCTTGCTCCTGGCGGTTTTCCTTGGTATCTGGCTAAGTCCTTGCGGACTCGGCGGACGGAGTTTTGCTATCGCGCGGGCTGGGGCGGTATCGCTATCTCTTGGGCGGTGACCAGACTCCTCACCTTGCCTATAAATAGGACCCCCCCTAGCACATCTACAGTAACCTAAGTAACTTGAGTGAACAGTAAGTTGGGTTGAGCGAAGTGCTGCGGTCTCAGTTTGTCAATCCGCGCGGATTGTTTCAGTGCTGACGTTTGCTGTGTGCAGGTCGCGCGGGTAGCTTCAAGGAGCCAGGAGTTTGGCTGTGACTTCGGTCAAGTACTTGGAAGTGTGCGGTCTCTGCGGACTCAGCAGGAGGTCGCTCTGTGGCTTGTCAGTTCTGGTTCATCTTTGCCAGCTTCAATAACCTGTCCGTCAGCTTCAGGCGGGTAGGGGCGTTCCTCAGTTCAGGTTCAGCAGAAGACGAATAACGGTGTGTCCGCGCGGCCTCGCGGCTTCGGCGGACTCCGTGGCTATTTGGCGAATTGCAGCTTAGCTTGGGCGATCTCAGCGGACTCGGCGACCTCGGCGACCTCGCGGTCTCGGCGGACTCCGGTGTTGTCCGCCCAGCTTGAATTGTTTGGTTCTTTCTGTTTACAGCTATTATACTAGTGAAATCATGTCTAGCTATGTATGCCTCGTGATGTAAAGAAGTGAATGAGTAATAGACCTGCTTGTGCTTCCATTGTTTGTTGGGATTTACCTTTGTTCCTTGGTTTCCGCTGGTTCAACGTGCGAACTGGGTAGTGCCGAAGATATTAATTTGGCGTTTGGGCTATCTTGCTGACCACGTTGAGAAAATTTAACAGAAATATATACGATAACGAAGTAAAAGTGAAGTGCAAACGCGTGAAAACTAGCCCATATGAGTCCAAAAAACCCTATATAAATCAGACTCATCAGGCGTCCGCAAGTTCCACTCAGGTACTTGCAGCTTAGCTCATTATTTTACGTCTGCTGCTCACTCTTCTCTTTGTAGTGATTAGCAGGCACCTACAAGTCATATCCAGGTACTTGCAGCGTAATTTTTCCATTTATGTCTGCCTCTAACTCTCTTCTTGCAGAGTTCAGCAGATGTTTGCAAGCTTTTTCACAGGTACATGCAAGCTACTCCAATACATACTATGTCCGCTTCTAACTCTTATCTTGCAGAGATCAACAGACACTTGCAAGTTTCTTCACAGGTACTTGCAAGCTACTTTCATACACAATGTCTGCTTCTAACTCTTTTTTTGCAGAGATCAGCAGACACTTGCAAGTTTCTTCTCAGGTACTTGCAGCTTAGCTCATTACTTTATGTCTGCTGCTCACTCTTCTCTTTGCAGTGATTAGCAGGCGCTTGCAAGTTTCTTCACAGGTACTTGCAAGTTACTTTCACATATTATGTTTGCTACTCACTCTTCTTTTTGCAGTGATTAGCAGGCGCTTGCAAGCCTCCACCAGGTACTTGCAAGTTACTTTCATATATTATGTCTGCTGCTCACTCTTCTCTTTGCAGTGATTAGCAGGTGCTTGCAAGTTTCTTCACAGTTACTTGCAAGTTACTTTCATATACTATGTCTACTTCTAACTCTTCTTTTGCAGAGACCAGCAGATACCCGCAAGTTGCCTTCTGTTATTTGCGGCTTTTTCTTTACTCCCATATTTGCTTCTAACTTCTCTTTTGTAGAAACCAGCAAAGACTTGCAAGTTCCTCTGAAAGTGTGAGCTAGATCTGATATACTCTAGAGGGGGGGTGAATAGAGTATGATGCTTAAAAACTTTTTACAACAGTTGTTGTAACCTGAGTGAACAGGGAAGCAATTATTTAATCTAATCACAGTCTACAAAAGAAACTAATCACAGATCAATCACAGCCAGAAACAAAAATAAAGACAAGCAAGCTAGAAGACACAAGGAGCTATAGTGGTTCCCCTAAACTTGGGTACATCCACTCTTCTACCACCCTAGGTAGGAATCCACTGCAGGATGAGTTGATCAGGTGTCCTGGGCATCAATGAGCTTTTGATAAGGTGCTCAAAAACCAAACCAGATTTTTTGATCAGGTGTCTTGCCACTAATGAGCTTTTGATAAGGTGCTCAAAAACCAAGCACAAACTTTTGAAGGGAGTTTGAGAAACCCTTTACAGAGATGGGGATGAGAGAGTGATGGAAGTCTTCTCTTTCTCAAATCAGCTGAGAAGACTATGTGGATTTGATGTTGTCAAAGCTCCCCCTGAGTTCTTGAGATGTTCAGGAAATGAAGCTTTGTTGTAGGGTGATAGGCCTTTAGAAGTTGATCTCCAGCAAATGATAATTTCAGCAACAGCTGAAATGTTAGGTGTCTGGAGTCTTGAATGATGTTGGCCTTGAACACTTGAATCAAAAGAGATCTGAAGATATCAGATGGTTGATCTCCTTTTGGTTGTGTGTTCTTGTATGAATTCTTTTAGACAGAGAATGTCTACAGCTCTTTTTCTTTCTCTTGAGAACAGTTGGTGTTGAGAAAGATGTTGTTCAGAGAATAGTTGTTGCAGAGAATGAAATTATTCTTCTTTTTCTTGTTCTTCTTGTGCACTCTCTACAGATGCAATCAGAATCCAAAACACTTGTGTTTTATTCCCTGGTCCTGAATAGAAAATGATCCTCTGTCAAGAATAGTCGTTGGTCTGTCATTAATTACATCCTTAATTACCTTTGTCTTCTGGGGGAAGTCCAAAGAAACATTCCTTGATAATCCCTTGAAACTTGGTCCAGAATAAATGAAAACGGTTAGAAAATCTTCTGAATTAATTACTGACAATAACTCCTTAACTGTTCTGAATTTGAATCTTGAAAGCATTTAACTCTTCAGAAAAACGTCGAACTGAGCTCTACTATCGTCGAACTGAGCTTAGCGATTTGGATTTGTACAGCAACAGAGATCGTCGATCTGAGCTCAACTATCGTTGAACTGAGCTCAGAGATAGAGAATCAATACTAGAGTCAAGATCGTCGAACTGAGCTCGAAGATCGTCGAATGGAGTTCGACGATTTGTAGAAGTTGAGCTCAGCGATCGTCGAATGGAGTTCGACGATCCGTCGAAGTTGAGCTAGATGATCGTCGATTGGAGTTCGACGATTCGTCGTACTGAGCTCGACGAAATGACTTAGTCTCTAAACTGAAAAACCTTGGTCTTGAGGGCAGCTTACAAACCTAACTACTAACCCTTAGACTCAATCCTAATTGACCTTTAGATCTATACAATGAGGTCAAAAACAGGTTTCCTAAAGACATAGTGATCCTGACCCAAATTAGTAATAGGGTGTTCCAACAATCTCCCCCTATTTGGGTTAGGATTACTATTTACAGAACTTGGAAAAACATTAAAAACAACATACACAGCAGCAATACAGAAATGCAATAAACAGGACATTGCAGAACCACAGATATATTATCTCAGACAGAAATCAGAAATCAGAATAATTGTCACCTTACAGAATTATTCTTTCTCCTTGCTCTTTATAAGTTTGATTTCTCTATTAGGATCAAGAGCTTCTTTCTTTGACCTTCAGTCATCAGCTGCACCTAAGGAAGTTTGTTGTTTGGGCCTTGGTACCACAGCTTCAGGATGCAGCTCCATATATCTTTCAGAATCAAAGAATTTGCTTGAAGCATATCTTTCTAGTTCTTTCTTTCTTTATTCAGACAGTGTAGTAAAGCTTGAGGTGTCCTTGCCTTGCTCTTTGGCTTTCTTAATTTGATCCAGGGCAGCTAGCTCTTTCATCCTGGCAGTCCATGCAGTAGGGTTATTTTCTGGATCTTCAAAGGGCACTGGAGGCTCATATCTGTTGGATGGATTGTCTTGAGGAGCTCTGGATGAGACTACTTCTTTTAACTTATAGGGAAAAGTGCCTGAAGTTGTATCTGATGAAGCTTGTCCTTCCCTGGAGTATGGATGTTGTCTAGAGTAGCCATTGGAGTAGACTTGGAATTCCCTTTGGCTTCCTCTATAGCTTCCTCTTCTTGATTGAGAACCTCTGGAACTGGCTTCCCCTATAATGAGATCTTGCATGAGGCTGATAGGGGGTTTGGCTTTTAGTAGAAGGTTGAGCAGCTGAGCTTCCACCTGCACCTGCATCAGGAGGAGGTGCTGGAGGAGGATGAGGATGATGAAACTGAGAAGATCCTTTCTCATATTTCCTCTTCTTCTTCATGGCTTTAAGTTGGTTCTTGGAATACTGCATCCAATGTTCAGTAATGGGGCAGTCATGAAGAATGTAGTAGGGAATGTCATTAGTGTCTTTGACTTTAGCTGGAGGCACCCTTTTCATAGCTTTGCTCCTTGCCTTTCTTTTCCTGGCTATGGTGGCAGAAGAATCATCAGAATCAGTCCTAAATTCATCACTTTCAGAGCTTTGCTCATCATATAAGGCATCAATCTTTTTCAAATAATCTTTCTGAAGTTGGGTTGGAGCAGATGAAGCAGCAGTGGTGACAGCAGCAGATACAGCACTAGTAGCAACAGAAGTTGTAGCAGTAGCAGTTGTAACAACAGACACAGAACTTTTTGGAGCAACACTCTTAGAAGATATAGCAGCAGTAATATCAGCAGTAACTGGAGCAGCAACAGATTCAGAGAAAATTGTTTCAGATATAAGAACCTCAGCATCAGTAATAACAGTAGGAATAACAGTAGGCTCAAAATCATATGCTTATGTCATATGTATATCATCAGAAACTGGAACATCAGCAGCATCATCACTGACAGCAGCAGCAATAGAAACAACAATAATATTTTCAGCAGGAGTAGCAGTAGCATCACTTGAACCAGAAGGCTCAGCAGTATATATGGAGGATATATAGGAGCTAACTAAGCTGGAATCACAGCTGGAGAAGGGCACAATGGCCTTGGAAATATCCTCTGAGGGCTGGACTGCAACTTTCTCTGGAAGACAACTGAAATAAATGGAATCAAAATCTAAGAGCAGGGACCTGAGGTCTACTGAAAAGACTGCAACCTGAGGTGGAACTGGAGCTTGAGTTGCAATAGCAGCAGCAGGAACTGAAGAAACAGTAGCAGCAGCATGCAATCTCACCACTTCATTAGGCATCTCCCCCTACCTAGATTCAGATACAGCTGGATCAAGGCACCCAAATGAAGGGATAGCCTGAGGAAAGAGAGAAGATAGCCTGGCAGAGAGGGCTGCAACTGACTGAAGCAGTGGAGCCAAGGAGGTCTCCAGCAGAAGTGACAGCCTGGGAGCTATCAGTTCATACAGTTGGTCAGCTAGGGCTGGTATATCTACATGCTCAGTAGGCACTTGAGCAGAGGTAGAGGATGGAGGTGGAGCAACAGGTGATGTTGATGGAGAGCTGGTGGATGGTAGAAGTGAAGGTTGAGGTGTGGAGATTGTGGAGATGGAAGACAGTGGGATGGAGATAGAGGGTGTGAAAGCGGGTTGATCAATAATGTCTTGTAGAAGTTGTTAATAAGATGTTGACGAGGAGGGTAGATCAAGAGGGGATGAGGGTGAGTCATCCATGAAGGAATCATCTAGAAGATTGAAGGATGGAATGGTGGATGATGTGGCAATGTCTGGTTGAGGGTAGTGATATAATGGATGGAAGATTTCTTCTGTTATTGGAAGAGTTGGGATTGGAGAAGGAATTGATGTTGGAGATGGGCTAGAGATAATGATGGTGGATGAGATTGGAATGGTGGATGAGATTGGAATGGTGGATGGAACTGGTGGAGATGGAATAGGAGGAGGAGGAGAAGCAGCAGCAGGCAAGTCATCTGCAGGGGCAGAGACTTGAGGGGAAGTGACTGTTACAGTCCTTGTGCCTGAAGTTGTGCTTGCAGAAGGCCTGCTGGGCTTTGTTATCTGCCTGTCCCATTTGCCAAAGAGGGCACAGGACAGCCTTTTTGAAGCATTAATATGCATCCCAGATGATACAAGCAGGGCAGGGAATCTGTTGTGAATAAAGAGCCCTAGGATCCTCCCATAGTTCACAAAGTTCTTGTTTATTTTATTTTTGATCAGGTCAAAGAAGACCTCTCTCCAGTTCAACTATTTCTTATCCACAATTGCACCCATCAAGCACAGCTGATACCTAGAGATAGTATCATGTGCTGAATGCTTGGCCAGCAAAACCTTTCCCACTACATCAGCCAAAAACCTGTATTCCACAGCTAGGTTCTTTTTCAGCAGCTTGCTAGGGTTAACATCAGAATGACCCATTCTTGCAAGTAAATCAGAAAATTTCTCTCCAGATAACTCAGCAGAATCTCTTCCAGAACTTAATTCAAAAACTTCTGTCAGAATAACAGGAGTCAAAGGTACCTGGGTTCCAGAAATGGAACCAACCACTGTGTTTTGGTCCTGGTTATGGGCAGTATACATCCACTCCTTAATCTCATCAGCAGCCAACTTGATTCTTGTGGACATGATGGTAACAATCTTCTGCTCCTTGAATAGTTCCAGAATGTCCTGAAAAACCTGATCAGTAGTGCTGAAGGACTCCATGTCAATATCAAATCCGGCATCGAATTTCATTGCGGCTAGAACAGCAACAGAGACGGCCATGGTTACCTGCAAAAATCAACAAACAAAACGACCAAGTGTAGAGATGTTTGGAGGAAAAGAGAATTTTTGCAGATAAATTGAAAGCGCAAAAGGAGAACGACGGCCGAAAAATGAATTTTATATTAGGGTTCGACGCAGAAAAGGAAAGATCGTTGAACTCAGTTCGACGATCGAGGCTTCTAAAGGAATTTGAAAGGTCTTCAATATCGTCGATCTCCGTTCGACGATATTGGAGAGCGTCGAGCTCCGTTCGACGATAGTTTAGAGAACAAAATCGTCGAGCGTCGTTCGACGATCGTTGACCAGAAGAGATACTTCAGACTATCTGAGAAGCGCTGAACTCAGGTCGACGATTTCGGAAATCGTCGATCTCCATTTGACGATCTGGGGGAAAATCGTCGAGCGCAGTTCAGAGACAAGAAATACACTCTAGACACTTAGAAAAATCAAGATGTTTGCCTAGTCTTGGTCAATTTTTAAAGTTTTAAAATCTTGGTCATTATTATAGACTTCCTCCATCTAACATTCCTAACTGATTTAGGAAGAAGGTGTGTTTTTTTTCATCCAAGGGTTTGGTGAAAATATCTCCCCTTTGCAAATCAGTTTGGATATATTGAAGTTTAATTTTATTCTTCTCAACATTATCCCTTAAAAAGTGATGCCTAATTTCTATGTGTTTTGTCCTACTATGGAGGACTGGATTTTGAGCTATAGAAATAGCACTGGTGTTATCACAAAAGATTTTAGACTTCTCTAAGTTGTATCCATAGTCTAGGAGTTGGTTTTGAATCCACAAGATTTGTGAACAACAACTGCCTGCAGCCATATATTCAGCTTCAGCAGTTGAAGTTGACACATAAGTTTGTTTCTTACAAAACCAAGAGACAAGTCTATCACCAAGGAACTGACAAGTTCCACTGGTGCTTTTCCTGTCAATTCTGCATCAAGCATAATCAGCATCAGAAAATCCAGTTAATTCAAATGTTGAATCTTTTGGATACCAGAGACCTAGATTTGGACAACTTTTAACATACCTGAGAATCCTTTTTACTAATGTTAGGTGTGACTCTCTAGCGCTTACTTGGAATCTAGCACATATGCATGTAGCAAACATTATATCTGCTCTACTAGCTGTAAGGTACAGTAAAGAGCCAATCATTGCTCTATATGTTGTCTGATCAATAGGTTTCCCATGTTCATCAACATCCAATACAACATTAGTAGGCATGGGTGTTTTCATGCAAGATACTTCAGATATACCAAATTTCTTAACCAATTCATTTGCATACTTGGTTTGAGAAATGAAGATGCCTTCAGCATGTTGTTTGACTTGCAATCCTAGAAAGAAGGATAGCTCACCCATGCTACTCATTTGAAATTTAGAATGCATTAGGTTGGAGAACCTTCTGCACAATTTTGAATCAGTAGAGCCAAAAATAATATCATTTACATAAATCTGTACTAATAGGGTATGGGATTTATGGGTTTTAATGAAAAGAGTTTGGTCTACTCTACCCCTTATAAATTCATTTTCCAGAAGGAAGCATGCTAGGGTCTCATATCATGCTCTAGGAGCTTGCTTGAGACCATATAATGCTTTGTTCAACTTAAAAACATAATCAGGATAAGTTGGAGAGATAAAACCTGGAGGTTGTCTCACATATACTTCTTCTTTGATGTCTTCATTTAGAAATGCACTTTTTACATCCATCTGATATACCTTGAAGCTTTTGTGTGCAGCATATGCTAAGAAGATTCTAATGGCTTCCAATCTTGCAACTGGTGCAAAAGTCTGGTCATAGTCTATGCCTTCTTCTTGAGAATATCCTTGAGCAACTAGCCTTGCCTTGTTCCTTACAACTACTCCTTGATCATCCAATTTGTTTCTGAACACCCACTTTGTTCCAACAATGGAGTGATCCTTAGGCTTTGGCACTAGTTCCCAAACTTTGTTCCTTTCAAATTGATGCAACTCTTCTTGCATTGCAATGATCCAGTGTGGATCTTGCTCTGCATCTTGAATGGATTGAGGTTCAATTTGAGATAGGAATCAAGTGTGCAACATGTTTTGGTTGACCTGATTTCTGGTTTGCACACCAGCTGAGATGTCTCCAATTATTTGGGAAATTGGATGGTCTCTTGATGTTACTAAATCAATAGGGGGTGTTGATTGTTCATAAACCTATGTTGTTGTTTCCTCTTGTGGTACAACAATTGGCTCTTCAAGTTGTTTCTCTTCAATATGTTTAATGCTTTCTTCATCTTCACTGCTTTCCTCTTTTTGAGTAACATATAACCTGTTCAAATCTTCAACAAGAGAATGTACCTGCAAAGGTTCTATGGTAGAAGTGTTCTTCTCCTTGAAAGACATATTAGATTCATCAAATGATATGTGAACAGATTCTTCAATTTTAAGAGATGATTTATTATAAACCCTACAAGCCTTACTGATCATGGAGTATCCCAGAAACACTCATTCATCAGCTTTAGCTTGAAATTTTGCTAAATATCTCTTGTCATTATTGTGTATATATCAAATACAACCAAAAATCCTAAAATAATCAACTTTAGGTTTCTTTCCTTTGAGTAATTCATAGGGAGTCTTGCCCTTTAGTTTATGTATTAAACTTCTATTCAGCACATAGTTGGAGGTGTTCACTGCCTCTGCCCAAAAAGATAGAGGAAGGTGAGTATCTGACAACAATGTAGTGGCAGATTCAATAAGGGTTTTATTTTTCCTTTCAGCTACCCCATTTTTTTGAGGAGTTCTAGGAGCTGAGAAAGTATGTCTGATCCCTTCACTCTAACAGAACTCTTGCATAAGAAGAGAATCAAACTCTGTCCCATGATCACTTCTGATCAGGGCAATGTGAGTATTGAACTCAATCTATATACATTTGAGAAACTCTGTCAAACACTTAAAGTTATCAGACTTCTTCCTCAGAAAGAACACCCACGTGAATCTAGAGAAGTCATCTACAACTACTAAGGTGTAAGATTTCCCTCCTAGGCTTTGTACTATAATGGGTCCAAAAAGATCCATGTGTAATAGATACAAGATCCTAGGTGAATCACTCTTATTAAATGATTGAAACTATTTTTAGTTTGCTTGCCTAATTGACAAGCCTTGCAGAGTCCTTCCTTCTTGTAGGGGCCAGAAGGTAGTCCTCTAACAAGGTTGTCCTTGGATAGCCTAGCAATAGTTCTAAGGTTTAATTGTCCTAATCTCTTATGCCATAAAATATTTGGTCTACAAACAGAATTAAACAGGCAAATGTCTACATCTGTTGAAAGAAAATCTACTAGATAGATGTTACCTTTCCTTTTACCTGTCAACACAGTTGTGTTGTCTTCTAACTTGATCTTGTATAATGCTTTGCTGAAAGTCACCTGGTAGCCTTCATCACATAGCTGAATGATGCTGATCAAATTGTGCTTCAGTCCTTCCACATAGGCTATCTTCTTGAATGTCACTGTCCCAATCTGTACTGCACCATATCCTTTAGTTTGTCCAAAGTTTGAATCACCAAATATGACTTTGGGTCCAAGCTTGGATTTAAAGGATGTGAGGTTGTCCTTATTTCCTGTCATGTGCTTAGAGCACCCACTATCCAAATATCATTGTTGGTTTGATGTTGGATAGGTCTTCACCTGCACATAAAGTAATTCATTTGTTTTTGACCTAGTTTACCTTGGGCCTAGGTTGATAACCTTTAAACTCAGAAATAAAAGACATCCCAGGTTGACTCTTATAACCTTCAGGATGATATCTCCTTGGAGGTATTATCCATTCAGTATAAGGGTTAAAGCTTTGGGATGAAGGACCCCTAGGGTTGGATTTTGATTTGCCCTTGAAAGAATTTCCAGGGCTCTGATCTCTGTTCGACGATCGTGGAGCTGCGTTCGACGATCTTGGGTCAGATCGTCGAGCTCCGTTCGACGGTCGACTGTGGCAGAGTTCAGGAATTAGAGATCGTCGACCTGAGTTCGACGATTTTGCCTGAGATCGTCGATCTGCGTTCGGCGATCGTCGAGCTCCGTTCGACGATTTCTGCTGGAACTTAGTTTTCTTAGGCAGATCAGAATTTTTCCTAGCTACCTCTACAACTCCCTTCCCTTTATCAGAAATGAACTTGATTGGGGTTGTTAGAACTATAGGTTGGCTGGATGAAGCACCCAAGCCCAGTGTACTATTGAATCTGGAGTTCACTGTGCTTGTGATGTCCATCAGCTTGATACTTCTCCCATTAAGGGATTCTTCAAGCTTCTTGGCCTCTGATAGCTCACCTTTCAGTGAAGCTATCTGCTCCCTACAGTACTCCAACTCCTTTTAGAGTTTGAGGTTTTCTGACTTTAAGAAACTATGTTCAGACAATTGATTTCTGAGAGAGATAATTTCCTTCTCAGATTTTAGTAAGTCTAAACATAATGCTTTAAACTCAGATTTAAAGTCCTCTGAATTGAAATCAAAAGAACTAATTACCTGATCCTCTTCAAGTTGAGTCTCTGAGTCTGACTCTGACTCTTCTTCATTTGAATTATATTGAGAGGCATTGATTGCCATCATGTAGAACTCCTTCTCTTCTACATCATCTTCATCATCACTGGAGCTGGATGAAGCTTCTGATTCCTCTTCAGTATCACTCCAAGATTTAGCAACAAATCCCTTCCTTGTGTGTTTGTTCCTGCTTGAGGAGGGTTTGTCATTGCCATTCTTCTTGAAGTCTTTCTCCTTTCTTCTTTCTTTCTTGTCCCTTCTGTCCTTGTTTTTGTTTTCTGGACAGTCAGGTACAATGTGCCCTGGTTTCCTGCAACCAAAGCAAACAATTTCTTTATTATTTGACTTATCATACCTTGGCTTATCATGCTCCTTGTATGATCTCTTTTTGAAGTCCTTTCTGGCCATCTTGTAAAATCTTTTGGCCAATAGACTGAGCAGCTCATCTTTGCCTGTGACTTTGTCTTCAGGCTGATCTTCAGTTGCTTTGAAGTCTATTGTCTTTTCTCTCCTTGTGGCTGGTGAGGCAGCCTTCTGCTCTTCTTCTCTGTTCTTAATGAGCAGCTCATAAGATTTGATCTTGCCCAATAGAGCTTCTGTTGTAATCTCATTTAGACTTCTGACATCCTTGATTAGCCAGATCCTTGAATCCCAAGTGCTTGGGAAGCACATTAGGATTTTATCATTTAGTTCAGTCAGTGAGATCTCCTTATCCAGAGTCTTCAGTTCATTGACTATCAAGCTGAGTTTATTGTACATATCTCCAACTGACTCAGCATCTCCCTTCTTAAAATTCTCATATTGAGATATGAGGTGGGATCTCCTGTCCTTTCTTTCATAAGCTGATTCTGAGACTATTTCAGAGAGCCTATCCCAGATTTTCTTTGCTAAATTGCATTCAGCCACCTTTTGGAAGATGTCATCAGACATAGTTTGGGCTAAGATGTTCATAGCCTTTGCATCTGCAACCTTCCACTTCTTGATATCAGCATCTGTTCCTGATGGAGGTGGAACAGCATTTGTACTTGTGTTCTTTGGAGGTCTTGGACAAACTGTCAAAACAGAATTAAAAATGTCCTCGTCAATAGAATTCATGTATAATCTAATCCTTGCTTTCCAAAGTGCAAACTTAGACAGATTGCACACTGGAGGTCTGGTGCTAGCATAATCTTTATTTTGGGTCATGATTGGTGAAAACAAAATCTAATAATAAACTCAAAAGAAAACAGATCTAACTAGGAATCTTTGGGTTCAGGTGTTAGCCTGTGCAACCACCAAGGTGTGGTATATTTAACCAACCTGGCTCTGATACCAATTGAAAGTGTGAGCTAGATCTAATATACTCTAGAGGGGGGGGTGAATAGAGTATGGTGCTTAAAAACTTTTTACAACAGTTGTTGTAACCTGAGTGAACAGGAAAGCAATTATTTAATCTAATCACAGTCTATAAAAGAAACTAATCACAGATCCTAACTAATCACAGATCAATCACAGCCAGAAACAAAAATAAAGACAAGCAAGCCAGAAGACACAAGGAGCTATAGTGGTTCCCCTAAACTTGGGTACATCCACTCTTCTACCACCCTAGGTAGGAATCCACTGCAGGATGAGTTGATCAGGTGTCCTGGGCACCAATGAGCTTTTGATAAGGTGCTCAAAAACCAAACCAGATTTTTTGATCAGGTGTCTTGCTACCAATGAGCTTTTGATAAGGTGCTCAAAAACCAAGCACAAACTTTTGAAGGGAGTTTGAGAAACCCTTTACAGAGATGGGGATGAGAGAGTGATGGAAGTCTTCTCTTTCTCAAAGCAGCTGAGAAGACTATGTGGATTTGATGTTGTCAAATCTCCCCCTGAGTTCTTGGGATGTTCAGGAAATGAAGCTTTGTTGTAGGGTGATAGGCCTTCAGAAGTTGATCTCCAGCAAATGATAATTTCAGCAACAGCTGAAATGTTAGGTGTCTGGAGTCTTGAATGATGTTGGCCTTGAACACTTGAATCAAAAGAGATCTGAAGATATCAGATGGTTGATCTCCTTTTGGTTGTGTGTTCTTGTATGAATTCTTTTAGACAGAGAATGTCTACAGCTCTTTTTCTTTCTCTTGAGAACAGTTGGTGTTGAGAAAGATATTATTCAGAGAATAGTTGTTGCAGAGAATGAAATTGTTCTTCTTTTTCTTGTTCTTCTAGTGCACTCTCTACAGATGCAATCAGAATCCAAAAATCTTGTAATTTATTCCCTGGTCCTGAATAGAAAATGATCCTCTGTCAAGAATAGTCGTTGGCCTGTCATTAATTACATCCTTAATTTCCTTTATCTTCTGGGGGAAAGTCCAAAGAAACATTCCTTGATAATCCCTTGAAAATTGGTCTAGAATAAATGAAAACGGTTAGAAAATCTTCTAAATTAATTGCTGACAATAACTCCTTAACTGTTCTGAATTTGAATCTTGAAAGCATTTAACTCTTCAGAAAAACGTCGAACTGAGCTCTACTATCGTCAAACTGAGCTCAGCGATTTTGATTTATACAGCAACAGAGATCGTCGATCTGAGCTCAACTATCGTCGAACTGAGCTCAGAGATAGAGAATCAATACTGGAGTCAAGATCGTCGAACTGAGCTCGAAGATCGTCGAATGGAGTTCGACGATTTGTAGAAGTTGAGCTCAGCGATCGTCGAATGGAGTTCGACGATCCATCGAAGTTGAGCTAGACGATTGTCGATTGGAGTTCGACGATTCGTCGTACTGAGCTCGACGAAATGACTTAGTCTCTAAACTGAAAAACCTTGGTCTTGAGGGAAGCTTCCAAACCTAACTACTAACCCTTAGACTCAATCCTAATTGACCTTTAGATCTATACAATGAGGTCAAAAACAGGTTTCCTAAAGACATAGTGATCCTGACCCAAATTAGTAATAGGGTGTTCCAACAATTCTCTCAGATACTTGCAGCTCATTTTTCTTTCTTGTATACTCCTCACTCTTTCTTTTGCAGAGGATAACAGGTGCTTGCAAGCCTCCACCAGATACTTGCAAGTTATTATGCTCCTATGTTTTCCTCTCACCTTCATCTTGCAGAACTTAATAGAAGATACATCTTCTTTGTTTTGCAAAGGCAAACCCAGGTACACGCAAGACGTACCTCCCATACATGCCTATACTAACTTTTCCTTCATAGGAAAAAGACAGGCATTGGCAACATCCTAAGGAGAGGCATCAGGTTCTATCTCTCCTTGCCCCATTCTTTTCCTTTGGGGTGGATAACGATTTTCGTTTGTCTCCTACTTTTTCGAAGTTCTATTCAGAACTTAAAAAAGTGCGGGGATTATGTTAACCCCGAAATCGACGATCCTCCCCAAGGTAACCAGCTCGCTAGTCACGGCCTGCTCCAGGTTCCTCCTGGTGGTTGTAACACCCCAAATTTTTGAAGAGGGAAATTTTGTTTCTGGCAGGGGGCACATGGCCTGGGACACGGGCGTATCCCAGGGCGTGTCAGGCTGGAGTCGACGACTTGGCCGCGTAGTCGACACTATGCGCTCGACGAAGTGTCGAGACGGGGCACACGGCCTGAGACACGGGCGTGTCGGACCCGTGTCGACAACCAGCCCGGGGTGTCGACATTTTCGCTCAACAATGTGTCGAGACAGGGCACACGGCCTGAGACACGGGAGTGTATCAGGGTGTGTCGAGCCCGTGTCGACAACCAACCCGGGGTGTCGGCATTTTTGCTCGACGATGTGTCGAGACAAGGAACACGGCCTAGGACACGGGCGTGTCCAAGGCCGTGTCAGTCAGTCGACGAACTTCGCTCGACGAAGTGTCGAAACAGTGAACACGGCCTGGAGCCCAGGTATGTTGAGGTAGACACGGGCAAGGACACGGGCGTGTCCAGTACCCGTATAGTTCTCGGGTTGTTTTCGGGGCTGTGTCGATGGAGGCACACGACCGACCACATGGCCGTGTCCGTTGAAGCACGGGCGTGTCGGGTAGAACACGGGCGTGTCGGATGCCCGTGTGTCGTTCCAGGCGCATCGTTTGGGACGGCGAATGGGGGACATGGCCCTGGATACGGGAGTGTCGCAGGCCGTGTTCGGCCCTGGTGTTTTATTTTTCAGGCGGATCGTGGCCATTCTTTCCCTTATTTTGGGATCTGATGGTCCAGCACTGCTCTTGGGGATTTAAGTCCGAGAATAGGGTTGGAAACCCTCATTCTTCTCCAAGCTTTCTCTTACTAAATTCTAGAGAGAAGGGAGAGCAAGGAGGAAGGTGAAGTAGAGATTCGGCTGTTGGAGAGGCTTCGGTGCTCCAAATCGCGAGCCGAGTCCAGATCCGTGGAGGCTAGACCATTGCGAAGGTTTTCATCCGGCTATTTTTCCATGGCTAGGAAGACGAGTTAGAAGGTAACGACACTTCTCTTCTCAGTTTTAGGATGCATGTCTTAGCATCTTTTCTTTTTTAATTTTTGGGCACCAAACACTCAAATGAGAGGGGTTTGGGTCGCTAAGGTTCAAGAGGAACCTCCGGGTCGATTGAGTCCATCCTCGGCATGTTTGCATTAGAGATCCGCTCCACTAGTGTATTAGGCATGGTGGGTGAAGCCGTAGTCGCGACCGTTAGTCTGACTCGGTGATATTGTATACGAGCTTTAAGGATTCGTAGAGATCCGTTGCGGCAAGATGCCGTTTGTGATGTGGTGATGTTTTCCCCTTTTTCTCAAGTGAGTACGTGTAGTCGGAACCGGACAAGGTTATCTCCTCAATGGCGGTAGATGGTTTCCTTGGTGGACAAGGTTAGCTCCTCATTGGTGGTAGATGGTTTCCTTGGTGCGCGGGAACGCTGCAGTACAAATGAGGGACTAGGGTGGAATTGTCTTGGTTTGTGATGTGCCAAGGCATGGCTGTGTCTCCATGGTCGGCTGGCTATCCCGTGACGTACACGTCATGTGTGGAGGGTGTCCCGGCGAGACTAGTCCCCTTCTGTGAGACTGACGAGAATGCCAAGCAAGGGGCAAGCCCGGGCAATAAGGCCATGAGTGGGTGGGGTCCAGCAAGGCTTCTTAGAATCGGTCAGTTTGTGTTTGTTGGAATCCTGACATGAGACGTCAGAGCTTGCAGGCAATCCAGGGTCTAAGACCCTGAGTGGGTGGGGCCTAGGAAAGAATTCCATGTGGCGGCTTGTGTGCCGATGTGGGGAATTGTGTCTCCCTTTTTGTTTGCGGCTTTATGCCAATGGGAAAACGATGAGTACCCAATTGATGTGATGTTGTGCTAGATGCATATGCTATAGGGTGCCTTGGGTGAAACCCGGGTGGTTGCATACATGTTGCATAAGTAGGCCCCTTTTTATATTATATGCTCAACCCGTAGAGAACGTGTATGATTTTTGAGACATCCAAGCTTGTTCTTAATGCACTTCTTGTTTATATTTGTATTTTGCATACGAAGTGCTGACTTGCAGGTTGGAGGGTTCCCCGGGGTCTGTTAAGGGCGGCCGGGAGGAGATGTGTTTGTTACACAGTTTGAGGTCAGCCTTTGCTGATCCACATTACTAATAATTTCTACAGTGCAAGGATCGCAAGCAGGAGCTAGCTCGCCGGCCAGAAAGGCCTAAGCCTCATGAAGTGTTCCCCTCTTTTGTAACTCTACTTATATGATATTGTATGTTTGAGATTGATGTTGTTTGGCTTTCATGCCGAGGTAGACTAGGAGTGCTTATCCACTTTCATGATTATTGTATTATTTGAGTTTGGACTCTCTTATGTTGTAAGGCCATAAGGCCATCTTTTTATTACTCTTGTAGTGGTGGATAACTTTTAGTCTTGCTTGTGTTTCTGCTGTGTTGTGCAAAGAGTTTTGAGTGTGGGTAGTTATATCATCTTATAATACTAGAGCTGTGGCGTCCGTATGTTGTGGGGCCCCGGCCGGACCCATATTATACGGTCATTATAGGGGAGGTGTTACAGTGGTCACTTCTTAGGCTGGGAGGACAGGCTTGTTTGTCCGCTCAGGCCGCACGGCTTGGGCGGTCTCAGCGGTCTGACCGCCCAGGCCGCGCGTTAGTCCCTTGGTCGGCAGGGGCCGCGGACTGCCTCTTTAGTCTGCCCCTGCAGGCCACGCTCCTTTTCAGCTTAACTGCAACTTTTCCCAACTTGAGCCCCCTTTGTCGGACTCGGACGCCTATCCACCCAGGCCGCTCAAACTGCCAAACAAAGGTGGCGACCTGCCCCTAGGCCGCCAGCCAGCTACCTCAGATTCCACCTCGCCAACATGCACGGCCTGCCTCGTCAGTCCGGCAGGTCGCTCAGCCCTTATCACCCAACAGCGTGGGCAGCCAGCTTCATCAGTCCGCCCAAGGAGCGCGGACACTCAGGTTCTCCGGTTACCCGTAAAGATTAGCAGCCGCATCCAGTTCATCGCAACCTGGGCGGACTAGAAGTGCAATCAAGACTTCCAGTCTACCTACGTTGATGAACACCAGCTCCAGCTCCTCGGCAGCAGCAGGCCTCATCATAGGCAGACTCATCTTATCAGCAGAGGCAGACTCCACGGACGTAGCAGGCTTGTTATGCAGCCCGCCATTCCTCATCCTCTTACACTCGCTTCTCTCCAGCAGGAGGACAACCTCCTCAGCCCGCAAAGCTAGGCGCGGGCTCGGTCAGTAGTGGTGGACTCCTTCCAGCCCACCAGGCAGCAAAACTCCCTCAACAGTCCCAGACTGTGCAGCCTCCTGCGAACTCTGCGGGTACTCCTTAGCTCGCAACATTAGTGCATGCTTGCAGTCCACCTCTCAGCTTTCAACTCCCGCTTCCCAGTGTAGGATCTTGTGGCGCCCTTAGAGGGGGGGTGAATAAGGGCTCTTTAAAAATTTTTTAACTTTTTATAAAATAAAAGACTAGCTACTATGAATGAGACAGATCAATGAAATGAATAACAATATTATACTTCTTCAAAACGAATATGTAAAATGATTCCAATAAAGCTTGAAATCAAGGCTTACAACGATAATAGTTTTTAGCTTTGTTTTTCACCAATCCTTCTCCCAAGAACCGGTAGGCTATAGTCAATATCTCCCTAGATATGCCTACTAGCCTCCCCCTAGATCAAACCTATGATCTAGACGCTGCACAACTCGCTGCGATTTACTCCTAAGCCTCACACGGACCTAGACACCACACACAAGGTGGTGATTTGCCCCTAAGCCACACACGGACTTAGACACCACACACAAGGTGGTGATTTTCCCTACCCAATTACAAAGATAAAAGATGAAAATGAAATTACAATAGTAAACTTAAAAACTCCCTCAAAATCACGAGCTCTGAAGATGATGATGGACCAACGAGAAGATCTCCAATCTTGAACACACGGTCGTATCTCCTTCGCTCTTGAGATTTCAACGGACCAAGGGAGTTCGTCTGGAAACGGAGATGAAGGCTCTGAAAATTCTCTGGGAAAACAAAGCTCTGCACGATCCAACTCTTCCCTGAAATTTTTGGCCGTATATATCATTTCACGCTATCGCCGGCGTTAGCGTTAACGCCCCGCGATAGTGATAACTCTCCGTTGCTTGACACGTGGCACACGTCGCGCTGATTTTCAGATCTGAGCGGAGAACGTGACGATCGTGGGATATCGCTCGGCGACATTGGTATCGCCCCGCGATATCGCTGATCGTGACTGACTTCGTGCACGGCAACGTGCGGAGTAAGGCTGACGTCAGCAGGAACTGATTATGCTATCGCCCGCGGTATCGTTATCGCCAGTGATAGCGCGTTTTTCCTTTTCATCAATGTCATGCTGAGCCTTTCTTTTGTACATAAAAATGTTGTTGTCCCTGCACATTTAAAACACATACAAGATCAAATACATCCGGGATTTGTTATTCTCAAACTAAGAAGCGCGGAACACATGCTCCAACAATCTCCCCCTTTTGATAATAACAAATCCACTAAGAAAGAAATTGCATGAGATCAGGAGAATGTGAAACAATTTTAATAATCAATATGAATCAAAGTGCATAACTACTTATAATAAACTCCTCATTTAATAAATGTTGCTCCCCCTATATTGTCCCTCTATTCAAAAAAATAGTTACTCCCCCTAAATGTACTAATCAATTTATTTCGTAGTGAATCTCCCCCTTTTGGTATTAGCAAAAGATGGTGGAAAGAAAACGAGGTGGAGATGCGGAAGCTGAAAGAAGCTGAGTGAGTAGAAATAGAATGGAGAAACACGAGTAGTATGATAGAGACAGTAAAAAACCACGAAATAGTGTTACCTGAAGATTTGGAAGTTTATCAAAAATGTAGGCTATGGAAAAATTAATTTAAGAGTTGAATTGAAACATTGAAAAATTGTCAGGTGAAGATATCGAAAACAGGAAAATTGATGAAATGGAAGAGAAGAACTATGACCGGTCCAATTCTCATGAGAAGAAATTTTATAAGTGATAATGTTGTGTACATGTGAAGAGTGATTTAGTATACATATTCTTAAGAAATAATGTTACAGGAAGGTTTGCAAGATATGGATACAAGAAACTAACACCGTTACATAGATAAGCTCATGTCAGAAAGATTTTTCTTTTTAAAACAATGGCCAAGTGGGTTTGCACAAGACACTTTACAATCCTTATCAAGGTGCTCAACCTCACAATGCTCATTAAGACTTATTAGGAGGGTGAGTAGAGCTTGATTGGAGTATCCTAGTCATGGAATAGTGTTTTTTTAAAAAAAAATATTTTGCATTCATCATTTTTTTTAAGAAACTTTGACTTAGGACTCCGAATTCACTTGTATTGCAACCCCAAAAAACGGTTTTTCAGAATGGCCATCGGTTTGGAAAATCAATGTGAATGAGTCATAAATGAAAATGTTAGCGTTGTATGCGAATCTTTGAAACAAACCAATAGCATGTAAGAAGAAACTTAAGGATGTGTAAATATCAGCTCGTGTCAGTGTGAGCACATTATCAAGCATAAAATATTACTCATACTTAGAGGCATGCGGAAACAAGTCTATTCAAGTTCCAGCCATCAATGATACAGGTAGATATCAAGAGCACGACAAGTTAAAAACAATGTTCAAACAACTGATAAACTAATAATCACACAGGTACTATGTATTGTATTCTGATAAGCATCCAAAACTTTACGATAATACTAGAAACAGGTTTTAAAAAAAATTGGCAGAATTTTTGGAAAGTGGCTAAAGGAAAATACACTATCGCCCGCGGTAGTGATACCGCGCGGCGATAGCGGTTTTTGATATTTAAGGCGAAAAAACCGAAGGGGGCTGACTCATTTCCTGCTTTGACCGACCCTGGGCTGTTTGGCATTGTCTTCTTCAGCGGAAACCCTCAAAACTCCAAAAGGTAAGGCCTAGATCCCTCTTTATGGTGATGTTTTTCTTCAAAAAAAATATAGATCTGCAATCTATAGCATGAAAGGAGATAGATCTAGGAAAAAAATTTGATTTTGGTCATAGATTTTGTTAAGAGAAAAATGTTTGAAGAACATACCATTTTGATGCAAAATCCTTTCAAAAAACAAGTTATAGGTTATAGATCTTTGAGATGTATGGAAGTTTAGTAATTTTTCTGAACCTAAGAGAGAAAATATACGGTCATTTCAAAAAAGAAGTTTTTCTACTATCGCCAGCGTTAGTGCTGTCGCCGGCGACAGAAGAAAACTTGGAAAATTTTAATTTTTGAGTTAACACGATATTTTAATTATGTTTTCAGGAAATGGCATCATCATCCCGCGCAAGAAAGAGTACCAGCCGCAATCCTCATGCATCATATCAAACATACCCGGGAATTGAGAATGCGTCAGTTGGGATCGCGAAACTTTTGGATGAATCACTGCCACCACATATCTATGAACTACTTGTTGAGTCAGGTATAATGTCTCTCATTGTACCGAACACGTTTAGCTCCATCTTCGTAAGGGATTTTTATAATAATTTGGAAGACCCTAAATATACGGGGTTAAATGGAGGAGTAAGGTCTCGAATCCAAGGAGCGCAAATAGATATTACTCATGCTGATTTGAGACGAGAATATAGTCTTGCCACTTGTGAGGATCATTTTATTGATATAGTAGAGAATTACCGTAAGGATCGTGATTGGAGTATATTGAACCAAGTCCTTCATGGAAAAGAAAATAGGAGTTTGATTCAAGACGTCTCATCACTCTCTCGCGATGCATTTGTGATTCAAGACATATTAAGAAACACGGTTATGTTGAAGGCTGGTGACACAAAGAAGATCACGGCTCAATTGAGCTTAGTGACGTATTATGTATTGGAGAGAGTCAAGTTTGATATGGCGGATTTTGTGTTATCCATCATACGATATACATATAAAATGAAGTATCCCCTTAGGAGGAAACTGAATACACTTCCTTTAGGAAGTGTTATTCAAAGGATCGTATATCAAAAATATGATTGGATAGATCAGGAGTTCTACATTGATGATTGTATCCCGGCGATACATACCGTAGAACCAGCTAGAGGTCCATCTCCTAGGGCTGCCTCGTCATCAAGACAACCACTCCAACGAGGAGGTTCTTTGCGTGAATCTATTGAGGATCTAAGAGAGACTGTGGAGGAGATGAAAGAGGAACAAAGGCGTAGTCATTCTAGTTTTCGCAAATTCATGAAATTTCTGGTAAAGGGACTGAAACTAAAGCCAACTCCGGAAGAAGAACGAGAATGGGGGAGTCCAGTCGAGGATCCTCCACGACATTCGATAAGGCGGACGTGAAGACCTAGAGAACCAACTCCGACTTCCAGTGAAGATGTGAATGTGTCTGCTGAAGAGAACATGGACGAATGATTTTTATGATCAGTGATGTAATATTTTATGGTTTCATGTATCTGTGATATCGCCGGCGATAGTGCTGTCGCCTGGCGATAGTGAAACTCTTTTAATTTGTGGTTCTGTTGTTTGTACTCTCTGTTTCAGTGTTACCCTATGTGCTGCCTAGTTTTATGTTATGTTTTCTGTAATGTTTGTGTTGGCCAGTTCTTAAATTTTATTTATAATTCTAAGATTCCAAGTTCTAGTCTTAGCATTGAAAAGCGTGAATCATTAAGTGGTTTTGTGAAAATATCTGCTATTTGAGAATCGGTACCAATAAAATTTATTTTAATATGTCCTTTCTTTATGTGATCCCTAATAAAATGATGACGAACATCTATATGTTTGGATCTAGAATGTAATACGGGATTGTTTGTTAAATCGATAGCACTTTTGCTATCACATTTTAATTCAACATTATTTTGGTATACGCCAAAATCTTCTAGTGTTTGTGTCATCCAAAGTGCTTGAGCACAACAACTACCAAGTGCAATATATTCGGCCTCAGTAGTGGAGAGGGCAACAGAATTCTGTTTCCTTCTCGACCAAGAAATAAGTGTTGGGCCGATAAAGTGACAAGTGCCACTTGTGCTCTTTCGATCTAATGAACACCCCGCATAATCAGAATCAGAATATCCATGTAAAATAAAAGAGTCATTATGAGGATACCATAAGCCTAGTTTAGATGTCCCTATAAGGTACCTAAAAATACGTTTCACCGCTTTTAAATGTGATTCTTTTGGATTAGCTTGAAACCTAGCACATAAACAAACGGCGAACATAATATCGGGTCTAGAAGAAGTTAAATATAATAAAGACCCAATCATACTTCTATAAAGGGTTTGGTCAATTGAAATACCACTTTCATCTTTTCCCAATTTCAATGAAGCGCTTATAGGAGTATTTGCATGTTTAAGGTTATCAAATCCAAATCTTTTTAACATATCATGAATATACTTGGATTGGCAAATAAAAATACCATCATGTTTTTGCGTAATTTGAAAACCTAGAAAATATGAAAGTTCTCCTACCATGCTCATTTCAAATTCATTTTTCATAATTTGAACTACTTCATTGCATAACTCTTCATTAGTGGCTCCAAAAATTATATCATCAACATAAATTTGCAAAATAACTAAATCATGATCAATTTGCTTAATGAAGAGTGTAGAATCGGCACTTCCCATTTTATAATCGTGCTTTAATAAGTATTGAGTTAAACGATCATACCAAGCACGAGGCGCTTGTTTTAACCCATAAAGTGCTTTATCTAATTTATAAACATGATTTGGATATTTTTCATTAATAAAGCCAGGGGGTTGTTCTACATAAACCTCTTCTTTTATATACCCGTTTAAAAATGCAGTTTTGACATCCATTTGATATAATTTAAATCTTTTAAAGCAAGCAAATGCAAGAAATATCCTAACTGCTTCTAGTCTAGCAACGGGTGCAAAAGTTTCATCATAGTCTACCCCTTCAATTTGTGCATAACCTTTTGCAACTAATCTGGCTTTATTTCTAACAATTCTAGAATCACTATCTAATTTATTTTTAAAAATCCACTTTACTCCAACTACAGGATGATTTTTGGGTCATTCTACAAGATTCCAAACTTATTACGTTCAAATTGATTAAGTTCTTCATTCATAGCTAAAACCAAAATTCATCATTTAAAGTGGTGGAAACATCTTTTGGTTCTATATCAGAGACAAAGCAAAGGTTTGAAAATAAAACATGTAAAGAAGAACGAGTACTTACCCCTTTTTGTGGATCTCCAATAATAAGCTCCTTCGGATGATCCTTTGAAAATATCAATTCCCTTGGAGGGACATGTTGTTCTCTTTCTTCTTCTTCTTGTCCTTCTTCATTCCTTTCATGTTCTTCATCATCATTTTCCATCAAAGGTAGGGGTGTATCTTCTTTTCCTGTAGTTTTCTTATCTACACATGGAACAAACTCATCAAACCTAACATGAATAGATTCTTCAACTATTTTCGTTCGTTTATTGAAAATTCTATAAGCTTTACTAGTTGAAGAATACCCAATGAAAACTCCTTCATCACATTTTTCATCAAATTTTCCTAAGGGATCTTTAGAATTTAAAATAAAACATTTACACCCAAAAACTTTGAAATAAGAAACATTTGGTTTTTTATTAAAAATTAATTCATAAGGAGTTACTTTTAAAATAGGGCGAAGCATTACTCTATTAATTACATAACATGCAGTACTCACCGCTTCAGCCCAAAAAGATTTTGGTAAAGAAAATTCAGATAACATCGTACGGGCTAGCTCTTGAAGAATCCTATTTTTCCTCTCCACTACACCATTTTGCTGTGGTGTGCGTGGAGCGGAAAATTCATGTTTAATTCCTAACTCCGTACAAAAAGAAATAAATTTTTCATTTTCAAATTCCCCTCCATGATCCGAACGTATGCATTTAATTTTTAACTCAAATTCATTTTGAATACGCAAACATAATTAGAAAATTCTGAAAACGCATCGGATTTTGAGGTTAGAAACAAAGTCCAACAAAAACGTGAATAATCATCAATCAATACAAATGTATACTTTCTACCTCCTAAGCTAGAAATAGTAATTGGCCCAAATAAATCCATATGAATTAATTGGAGTGGCCTAGTTGTAGAAATAATATTTTTACTTTTAAAAGATGATTTTGTAAATTTCCCTTTTTGACAAGGCTCGCATAATGAAGACAAATTTCCATCTAGCAATGGTAAACCTTTGATTAATTTATCTTTTGAAAGTTTTTTAATTAACTTTGCACTAGTATGTCCAAGTCGCCTATGCCATAATTCTAACTCATCATTTTTTGATAAAAAACATTTTAAAGTAGAATTTGAAAAATCATAAAATTTAATCATATATACGTTATGACATCTAGGAGCGGTAAAAACAATTTCATTTGTTTTGGAATTAATTATTTTGCATAAATCTGTAGAAGATTCAAACAGAACATTTAAACCCTTATCACATAGTTGGCTAATAGAAATCAAATTATGTTTTAAACCTTCTACTAACAAAATATTTGAAATTGAAAAACTTTCGTTACCCACAACACCGATGCCGATGATTTTTCCTTTTCCATTATCTCCAAATGTAACGACTCCTCCTTTCTTCATCTCCAGGCTAAGAAACTTCTCTTTATTGCCCGTCATGTGCTTTGAACAACCTGAGTCCAAGTACCACACGTCTTCTTTGTCCTTAGCCTGCCAACACACCTAGAAAGAGGATGTGAGTAAAGATCTGGCTACCCAAGTGGTTCCACCCATAGTATAGGTAGAGGCCTTAGGCATCCAGATTTGCTTAATTTTACTTTTTCCTTTCTTCCAGCACGAGTCCGTAGTGTGACCAAATCTATTGCATTTGGCACATGTAATGTAGCAAGAAGAATATAACTTCTCTGGACTTTTACTGTGAGAAAAGGTAGTATTAGTTAATTTACTATTATCATAATTTTTAAAATTTGACTTTCTGGATTTCTCGCTATCGCCGGCGGTAGTACCTATCACCGGGCGATAGCTTCCAGTCGTGTATCCGAGTCCAAATCTTCCAGATCCGTGACATTGGTAACCTAAGATCATATCCAGTGATCTTTGGCCCAATCCAAATTTTTTCATGGCTAGTGTTAGGTCATGAATCTGCTTTCTCATTTCATTGTTCTCGGATACTAGATTTACACATCTACGTTCAAAAGCTTTCTTTCCTTCATGGACTTTGGAAATAGAAGATTTCAGATCTCTCTCTAAAATCTCATTCTTTTTATTGAGAATTTTTATTTCTGAATGAGATTTGGAAAGAGATTCTTCAAGTTCTTTTATTCTTCCCATAAAGTGATCACACTCTTGGCAATAGACTTTTTCTTTTCCAATAGTCTTATTTTCATTTAACAATTTTTTGTTTTCTTTAATTAAAACTTTATTTTCAGTTTTAAGAATATCATTATCTTTTAAGCTTTTTTCAAGATATTTGCAAGTATTTAAAAATTCAGAAAATAATTCATCATAAGTTGGAGGAGTTACCTCAGTGTCGCTTTGGACACTGCACTCGTCATCAGATGTGACGCTTTTTCCCATTAGGCACATATTGGCCTCCTCCTCCTCGCTTGAGTTTGAACTGCTTGCACCCTCAGAAGTAGTATCATCCCATGTTTTCAGCCTTCAGGACCTTCTTCTTCCCTTTGTGCTTCTTTTCTTTAAGTTCTTTCAAGTACTTTGGACACTTGCTTCGAATGTGTCCTAACTTCCTGCAATGATAGCACTCCGGTGGGGGTCTCTCTTCCTGCTCATCGTCGTCATCCTTTTGTTTTTCTTTCTAAACGTCTCCTTCTTAAAATACTTTTTAAAAGCATTTCTCCTCTCCGATTTCTCATAAATTTTTTAAACTTTCTTACAAAAGACTCTCCTCATCATCTTCTTCATCCTCAGAATTACTGCATTCTTCTTTCTTAGATCTTAGAGCCAACCCTTCTTCTTAGGCTCCATGTACTCTTGTTGTTGAATTTTCAATTCAACTTCATGAGTTTTCAAGTTCCCAATCAGGCTTTCAATATTCAGAGATTTCAGATCATGAGATTCAGAAATAGCCGTCACTTTGGGATTAAACTTAGGGGGGAGAGATCTAAGAAGTTTCTCACCAAATCACCATTTGAGAAATTTTTTCCAAGCACTTTTGAGTCATTCACTATCTTGGTGAATCTGGTGTACATTGAGTCTACGTCCTCATCCACTTCCATTCTAAACTTTTCAAATTCCGATTCAAGTTGAAACAGCTTCGAGTCCTTCACCTGCGAGGAACCTTCATGAGTTACTTCAAGTAAATTCCAAATCTCATAAGCATTACTACAAGCACAAGTTCTATTAAATTCAGTCCTATCTAATGCACAAAATAATGCATTCATGGCTTTTGCATTATTTTTGCATCTTAGTTTATCTTGATCATCCCATTTATCTTTTGGTTTTTCCATTTCTACATTGCCTACTGTATAAGTGGAATGAGCATAATTAGTCTCTACCATATTCCAAACCTCAATATCAAGAGAAGTAAGAAAACACTTCATCCTAGTTTTCCAGTAATTATAGTCAGATCCAGTGAATAATGGAGGTCTGCTAATTCCTTGCCCCTTAGAGAAAGCATGGTCATGCTGCGCCATAATTCCTGGTGGTGAAACTGTATTCGGAATAACCAAGCTTTGATACCACTTGTAGGATCTTGTGGCGCCCTTAGAGGGGGGGTGAATAAGGGCTCTTTAAAATTTTTTTAACTTTTTATAAAATAAAAGACTAGCTACTATGAATGAGACAGATCAATGAAATGAATAACAATATTATACTTCTTCAAAACGAATATGTAAAATGATTCCAATAAAGCTTGAAATCAAGGCTTACAACGATAATAGTTTTTAGCTTTGTTTTTCACCAATCCTTCTCCCAAGAACTGGTAGGCTATAGTCAATATCTCCCTAGATATGCCTACTAGCCTCCCCTAGATCAAACCTATGATCTAGACGCTGCACAACTCGCTGCGATTTACTCCTAAGCCTCACACGGACCTAGACACCACACACAAGGTGGTGATTTGCCCCTAAGCCACACACGGACTTAGACACCACACACAAGGTGGTGATTTTCCCTACCCAATTACAAAGATAAAAGATGAAAATGAAATTACAATAGTAAAACTTAAAAACTCCCTCAAAATCACGAGCTCTGAAGATGATGATGGACCAACGAGAAGATCTCCAATCTTGAACACACGGTCGTATCTCCTTCGCTCTTGAGATTTCAACGGACCAAGGGAGTTCATCTGGAAACGGAGATGAAGGCTCTGAAAATTCTCTGGGAAAACAAAGCTCTGCACGATCCAACTCTTCCCTGAAATTTTTGGCCGTATATATCATTTCACGCTATCGCCGGCGTTAGCGTTAACGCCCCGCGATAGTGATAACTCTCCGTTGCTTGACACGTGGCACACGTCGCGCTGATTTTCAGATCTGAGCGGAGAACGTGATGATCGTGGGATATCGCTCGGCGACATCGGTATCGCCCCGCGATATCGCTGATCGTGACTGACTTCGTGCGCGGCAACGTGCGGAGTAAGGCTGACGTCAGCAGGAACTGATTATGCTATCGCCCGCGGTATCGTTATCGCCAGTGATAGCGCGTTTTTCCTTTTCATCAAAGCCATGCTCAGCCTTTCTTTTGTACATAAAAATGCTGTTGTCCCTGCACATTTAAAACACATACCAAGATCAAATACATCCGGGATTTGTTATTCTCAAACTAAGAAGCGCGGAACGCATGCTCCAACACCCAGCAGCGGGCAGATAACCCTTCAGCCCCCGCAATCTTGGCGCGGGCTCGATCAGCAGTAGGCACGGACTCTTCCCAGTCCTCCGTCAGCAGGATTAGTTCCAGAAGCCAGCTCCAGTCCGCATGACCTGTTGCAGACTCGGCGGCCTCCATCCTCTACTCGCACAAGTTACCGCCTCACCGGGGGTAACGTCACCGCAAGCTGTTACCTCCTCGGGCCTATAAATAGACCCTCATGCCTCTCATTTGAGAGAGGTATCATCATCGCCAAGGTGCACATGCTCGAGGACTCCCGACAGCAAGTTCATCTCTTCAGGCACTATGGACTCTCTTTCCCAGTCCGCATCTCCTCTTCTTGGAACCGCGCGCGGTTTTCCGGCTTTTGTCTCCAGTCCACGCGACCTCCCGTCCTCTCTTAGTCGCGCGGCCTGCCGACTTACCTCTTCAGTCCGCGCAGCCTCTTCTGGCATTCCTTCCTTAGCCACCAGCTTCACCTTTGTACCCCTTTATTTTCTTTCTTATAAAGGTGTATTACCAAGCTGTAACTCTCACTATTAATCAAAGGAAAGCCCGTCGCAAGAGTGGCATTTAAGCCGCGGCGGGCGAAGTCTGCTGTTGCCGCTGCTAGCGGCCCCCTCTCTCTTCTTCTCAGCTCAGCTCAACTCTCTCAGCGTCAACCTGCAAGCACAACCGTCAAAGTAATCGTCTGCTCGACAGCTCCTGATCAACCTCCTCCTCCGATCAGCCTTCTCAGCTAATCATCAGCCTTCCCGGCTGCTCTCATCAAACCTCTCATATATCCCCACAACCCTTTGACAAGTGTTTGCTCCACTCTCGAGCACTTAGAAGCTTCCTCTTCTCCTCTTACCCTGCAACCTTCAATCCTCCTCTTCCTCTCCTTGCCCGTGAGATCGAACACTCCTCCATGTTAACTAGGCGGTGTCGTTTTGGCGCATCAATAGCAATAAGAAATAGAACAGAGGAGTTCTTTTTCATTGATGGACCAGGTGGAACTGGAAAGACATATCTCTACCATGCAATTCTCTCAACTTTTCGAAATTCAGGATACATTATATTAGCTACAGCTACTTCAGGAATTGCCGCAACTCTATTACCAGGGGGTCGAACTACACACTCAAAATTCCGTATACCAATTAAATTACATGCGCAGTCATATTGTGGCTTTACAAAACAATCAGATTTAGTGGAAGTTATCAGAAGATCATCAGCAATAATTTGGGATGAGGCCCCGATAGCTTATAGAACGACATTCGAAGTAGTTGATCGTTCATTCAGTAACGCAACTAATATCAACAGACCATTCGGAGGAAAAATTATTATTTTGGGAGGTGATTTTCGTCAGGTGCTACCTGTTGTTGTGAATGGAACAAGAGCACAAATTATTAATGCAAGTATCGTTCAATCATATTTATGAAGTCATGTAAAGATACTAAGTCTAACAGAGAATATGCGTGCAAAACATGATATTACTTTCTCTGAATATTTGCTACGAGTTGGAAATGGTATTGAAACAACCATACAAGATGAAATGATTAGACTTCCTGACCCACTGGGCATGTTATGGGAGGGTGAGAAGTCCATTAATGATTTAATAAATGTTACATTCCCAACTTTGGATTCACATGTTGGAGACAAAAACTATATGCGGGGTAGAGCTATACTAACACCTCTAAATGAGCACGTAAATATGTTCAACGATATCACTCTACTACAACTCCCGGGTGAAGAAGTTATATACTACTCTTATGATTCTGTTTTGGATGAAACGAGAAATTTTTATCAACCTGAATTTCCAAATACATTGAAACCAGTTAACTTACCGCCTCATAAGTTAAAGTTAAAAATTTGGGCACCAATTATATTACTCAGGAATATTGATCCAAAGATCGGTCTTTGTAATGGAACAAAAATTATGTGTCGTAGGTTTGCAAAATATGTAATCGAAGCAGAGATTCTAACAGGTCAGTTTGAGGGAAACTTGGTCTTCTTGCCACGAATCCCATTGAATACTGCCGAAGATATAAAATTTCCATTCCAGTTAACACGTAAGCAATTTCAATTACGGTTAAGCTTCGGACTTACGATAAATAAATCACAAGGACAAACATTTCAACATGTCGGAATATACCTACAAAACAATGTATTCAGTCATGGTCAATTATATATAGCTCTATCACGAGGCACCTCTCGAGAAAAAACAAATGTCTTGGTGCAGAAGGGCAAAATAGATAGTCATGCAGGTATCTATACACTGAATGTTGTTTACAAAGAAATCTTCAGATAGCTATGACATCAACATAGAATATCACTCTAAGGTATGCATTCAATACACAATAGATTTGTTTTTAAAAATTATTGGTATAAGTTATACATTGGGGTTTGTTGTACTCAAATTACATGTACGATATAATGACTAATATAAACATATTAGTTCATCTACACATATGGCTATTAAAACGACCATGCTAATCTCAACAATCTAGAAAACAAAAAAATTAACAAAAACTACCTTAACACAACATCTAACTACTCAAAATCAACGCAGGTTCGTATCAACTGTCGTAAGCAAACATGTCTACAGAATCACATCAACAATCTGACGTAGGTAAAACATATCCATAATGTGTGTTAAAACTTCAACAATAAAAGCATGTTCTGGATGGCGAAATCTCTTAGCACGATATCCCTAAGATTTGTGATTACAAGATTTTCTTTCAGTAGCATCTACATACATCTATCATCACTCAAGAATATTATGTTTCATCTCTTACAACTCTACTGCAATGCCTCATATTTCGCTCGGCAGGTAATAACCAGTTTCAAATTTCTAAAATAACACATGAAATGTGCATACCTTTTTGTATAATGTGATTTTGTTATATAGCGTAAAAGTATTATGATAATAATACATATATGTTATAAAATACTCCCTGATTTGTCCTATATCGATTATTTCTTTATGAATGTCAACAATGTGCAGATGGCAAACGAGCAATCATCATATTAGCCACTACAATTACATAATCATTTTGCTGCTCAACCTAGTAAGTCATTGATAGTGTGCATATCTACTTTTGTATTATCATAACAATTTGAAAAGTAAACTGTACAATTTGTTTCGCAGCTAACCCTGTCAACAACAATACTGTAGCTGACTCTGATTAAAATTACTATGATGAGATTTGCAAGCCGACCACAACCAGGTGGTCAGATGGTCTACGAACTGAGATTCCGGGGTTTAGATTACATATCTCAGCTGTGCTAGCATGTCTAACGGCATAGAAAGAGTGGAACTACGTATTCACAATGATTACAAGGTAACACCTACCAAATAATCTACAGTACATGACGAATACTACTAACATAACTCAATCAACAGTTGTTAATAACTAATATAACTTTACATCTTCCATCAATGCAGAATCTCCCAAGGACACTGAATAAGATATGTCATCAGACACTGGTTTTACTTATGATAGCTTCCAACTACACTTGCACTTCTGGTTGGATGCTCCTTAGTTACATGAGATCTACAACAGGAATTGAGAGTTCAGATAGTTTGATATCCAATCACAGTGATCTTCCTCTGTTGTTTACAAATATATGATAGCATCTTTAATAATCATTTTGCGATCTGTTGTTGATATGTATAAGCTCCTGCCTTCATCTATGTGTTGTATATTGTACTGAACATAAACTAATAATAGTATGAACATTGTCATAATCTTCAAATGTATACCCGTGCTATTTGTACATTATCTCCAAAAAAATGCTACATAGGTTCCATAAGAGCATCTTCGCACGGGCTAAGCCCATCCTCGGTGCTCTCAGGTAGTCGGGGCATCAAACATGGGTGAGGGCCACTCAGAGGCGGGCAAAGCCCGTGTAGAGGCTGGCGAAGCCCACCTGGATGCGGCCGAAGGCCGCCCGAGAGCATCGAGCCCATGCGTAGCCCGTGCGAAGATTCTCGTATATATGTATATATAACTATTCTAAAAAGAAATACAAGGCCTGCAAATAGCCATGAATTAAAAATTCATTGAATAAATTTGGACCGTTGGATTAAGCAGATCTGTATGTATATAAATTATTTATCAAAATTTTCATTTCACTCTCTCTCTCTCTTCAACCCCGATCAACTCAGGATCTGGAATTTTTTCCAAAATGCTAATGTCGCCGCCGGCGGAGCCACCGACGGCATACGCGGCCACCACCGGCGGGTTCGCCGGTGGCCGGCGAACCCGCTGGTGGTGGCCGGGCAGGCCGCCGACGACATTATCATTTTGCCCGTCCAAGAGGATGGGATCGAGAGAGGCGCCCCCCATTTTTTTAAATTTTTTAATTTTTATAAATATATTATATAAATATACATTATATTATATTATTATTTTCAAAAAATTTAAAATTCAACAAATAAAAAATATGCAAATAAAAAAACAAATAGCCCGACGGGGGCGGGCGAAGCCCGTTGCTGTGGCTGGGTGTTAGAAAGTAGCGAAAAGAAGCGAAAAGTAGAGAACAAGCGAATAAACTTTTGAATAATTGAAATTTTATTATCCAAAAAAGATATCATTTACAAAGGTATGACCTCCCTTATATAGAATGGAGGAGATAAGAAAGAGAGTGTACAAACAATGTGGGACTAAACATTTACAGTACTGAGCGGCTAGAATAATAGAGACCGCACAGGCCGCGCGGTTAGACAGATGGGTTAACCGCTCAGCAACTCCAGCAGGATAGAACAGGCCGCAGAGGTAGACCGATAGACCGCCCGGTCTCCAGGCTTCAGAGAGACCGCCAGACCGCTCGGTCAACAAACCGCTGGATCAGACCGCTAAGCCGCCCGGTCTAATATTTCAACACTCCCCCTCAAGCTGGAGCATAGATATCAATCATGCCCAGCTTGTCACAAATGCGGAAGAAGGAAGTAAAAACCGGCTTGGTGAAGATATCTGCCAACTCCTTGTCAGAGGTGACAAAAGGAGTACAAATCTGTTTCTTCAAAATCTCTTCCCGAATGAAGTGACAGTCAACCTCTATATGCTTTGTTCTCTCATGGAAGACCGGATTTCTGGATATGTGTATAGCGGCCTTGTTGTCATAGAACATAGGGAGAGGACAGTCATATACCTCGCCCAGGTCAAGCATGAGAGCCCGCAACCACTTTAACTCACACGTGGTTGACGCCATACTCCGGTATTCTGCTTCGACACTGGATCTGGAAACAACAGACTGTTTCTTGCTCTTCCAACTCACGAGATTACGTCCAACAAAGGTACAAAAACCTGACGTGGATTTACGATCACCTTTGTCATCCGCGTAACTTGAATCTGAGTAGGCCTCAACCCTCAGATGGCCATTCTTCTGAAAGAGTAACCCTCTGCCCGGTGCTGCTTTGATATACTCTAAAATCTTCAGGGCGGACTGAAGATGGCACTCCCTGGGAGCTTGCATAAACTGACTGACCTTGCCTACAACGTAGGCGATGTCGGGTCTAGTCACCGTGAGATAGATGAGTTTGCCTACCAAACGTCGGTACCGTGTGACATCAGATAGAAGAGGCGAATCATCCGTCCACGTTTTGTCTTCTCCAACAGCCATGGGAAAACGAGCTGGTTTGGCACCTGTCAATCCTGCTTCTCGTAGAAGATCAAGGGCATACTTCCGTTGAGAGAGAACCAAGGAGTCAAGTTTCCGAGAGATTTCTATCCCCAAAAAGTACTTTGGGGAGCCCATATCCTTCGTGACCAAGTGCTGACGGAGGTGCTTCTTCGTCAAGTCCACCCCATCTCGGTCATCGCCAGCAAGGAGAATATCATCCACATATACGGCCAAAACCACCAGTCCCGAGGCCGTTTTGCGAATGAATAAGGAGTGATCGGCCGAACTCCTTTGAAAGCCGATGGTAGCCACAATACCACTGAATTTGTCGAACCATGCCCGAGGGCTCTGCTTTAGGCCATAAATGGCCTTCTTCAAATGACAGACACGTGTCTCCCCCTGAGCAACATACCCAGGAGGTTGCTCCATATAGACGTCCTCCTGAAGATCGCCATTGAGAAAGGCATTCTTCACATCAAGCTGGGAAATAGCCCAAGCCCGGTTAACAGCCACAGAAAAGAGAACCCGGATGGTGCTGAGGCGAGCAACCGGAGAGAAGGTATCAAAGTAATCAACGCCATAAGTCTGAGTGAAGCCCTTGGCCACCAGCCGGGCTTTGTAGCGATCCACAGTGCCGTCGGGGCAAAACTTCACAACAAAGACCCAGCGACAGCCAACCACATCAGTGCCCACGGGAGGAGGAACCAGGGTCCAGGTAACCCGTTCAGTAAGAGTAGCCATCTCCTCATCCATGTCAGACTTCCAATGAGAGAGAGCGAGAGCCTCCTGGTAGGTACGGGGAGTAGAAGTAGCAGAGATGGCCAAGGCAAAACACCTGCGAGAAGGAGAAAGCTGATCATAGGAAACAACAGCCGTGAGCAGGTGTTGAGTACACGCCCGCACCCCTTTACGAAGGGCAATGGGAACATCCAGGTCAACGGGAGCGTCGGCGACGGGAGCGTCAGCGATCGGAGCGTCCGTGGCGGAGAAGGCTGGCCCGGGACTAGAGAGAGATGGCAGCGGAGAGGAGGGTGGAGGGGTGGGTGGGGAGACGGACTGGGAAGGAGTGGGTGGAGGAGGAGACGAAGGTGGGAAAACGTGGAGAGGTGTGGAAGGAACGGAGATATCAGAAGGAAGAGAATGAAGAGAAGAGGAAGGAGAGAAATAGGAAGCATTTTCGAAAAAAGTCACATCTGCGGAGACAAACTACTTGCGGAGAAGGGGTCAAAGCAGCAATAGCCTTTTTGAGTGGTAGAGTACCCCAAAAAGACACACTTGGTGGAACGGGGGGAAAGCTTGTCGCGGGTAGAGGAGGGAGTGTGAACAAAGGCCGTACAGCCAAAGACACGGAGAGGAAGAGGAAAAGGTTCCTGGTGGGGGTAGAGAAGGGAGAAGGGAGTCTGGCCGTGGAGAACCGTGGAGGGAAGGCGATTGATGAGATAGCAGGCGAGGAGCACAGCGTAGCCCCAGTAGGAGCGAGGGACGTGCATCTGCGTCATGAGAGTACGCGCAACATCAAGCAGGTGACGGTTTTTACGCTCCGCCACCCCATTCTTCTGGGAGGTGTAAACACAAGTCGTTTGATGAAGGAGGCCATGTTTGTGAAAGAACGCGGAGAACTCATGAGTCAGATACTCCTTGGCATTATCAGAACGTAAGACTTTAATAGAAATAGCAAATTGAGTCTTAATCATAAAGTAAAATGATTGCCAAACAGAAAATAGTTCAGAGCGATCTTTTAATAGATACACCCAGGTACATCGAGTAAAATCATTGATAAAAGTGACAAAATAGGAACTGCCCCGACCAACTGTGAGGGTAGGAGCAGGACCCCATACATCAGAATGAATAAGATCAAAAATGCGAGAGGAGCCACGGCCTTGCTTCAGTGGGAAGGAGGAGCGATGATGTTTGCCAAGCTGACACGCATCACAGTTGAGCGGAGAACTGGTAGGAGGTAAGTGGGGCAGAAGCTGACGAATAAGCCGAGGAGGAGGATGTCCAAGACGAAGATGCCACTGAAGGAGATCGGTGGAGGAGGAGTAGGCAGAGAGAGCGGAAACATCGTCGAGGAAGTAGAGGCCGCCGCTCTCAGTCCTAGTAGCAATCGTCCGCTGGGTCCTCGGGTCCTGAAAAGAACAAGTAGTGGGAGTGAATAAGATGGAGCACTGAAGTTGCCGGCATAAAGTAGTAACTGATAACAAATTGCACGGGAACTTCGGGACATAGAGGGTATCCTCCAAGCAAAGCGATGGAGTGAGTTGAACCATGCCCGTCCCATGAACCGGGGATGGGGAACCATCCGCCACACGAATTGGGGGTAAGCGGTCATGGTCTCAAGACGGGAGAAGCAATGAGGGTTGCCCGTCATATGATTGGTGGCACCGGAGTCAATCAGCCATTTACCTTGGGTAACGACGTGGGCACTACCTGACGTCGTGGCCACAGAGGCAAACGGCCTAGAAGAGGCGGAGGCCGAAGAAGGAGCATCACCGGAAGGGCGAAGATGAGGATGTTTCTGCCAGCAGCGGTCAACAGTATGGCCAGTACGACCACAGTGAGAGCAGAGGAACCGGGAGGAACCCCGTCCGCCAGAGGAGCCACGGCCACTAGGGCCCCCCCTCTGAGCTTGGTGAGCAAAGGAGTCCTGGGAAGGGGGGGAGGCCAACAGAGGCCGCTGGAGGAGCGAAGTAACAGCGGCAATGCGAGCCGCAGTGGCATCCAAAGTAGGAGATTCCGCCTCACCCAAGATCTGCTGGCGGATCATATCATAAGAGCCGGGAAGATGAAGAAGATAACAAACAACCAGGAGTTCCTGGAAGTGTTTATGTTGGTCGGCCAAGTCCGCGGAGAAGGGGCGATTCTGGAGGATTTCAGCACCAAGAGCCTGAACCTGCTGATAAGCCGCAGCCGGTGACATGGAAGGGCGGGCGAAGAGGTCCGCATAGAGAGTATAAATGCGGGACGTCTGGCCCCCCTTAGAATAGAGACCAGCGAGGTGAAGCCAGGCGGCCTTGACCGTCTCATCATGGCGAATGACGGGAAGGCACTCATCAGAAAGGTTGTTGGCCAGCCAGGTGCGAACAAGAGCATCACTCGCATCCCAGTCATCAAACTCAGGAGAGGTGCGAGGAGGAGGGTCATCGGTGAGGTGATGACGCTTGCGTTGAGAACGAAGGAGAAAGGTGAAAGAAACGCTCCAATCGGGATAGTTGGAGCCAACAAGCTTGGAAAGGGTGCCAAGGTTGCCCGAAGGAGGAGGAGTAGAAGGAGCTGCAGGAGTAGTGGTGAGACCGGAGGTAGTCATAGAACCCGGCAAGCAGAAGAAGCCGCGCGAACAGTAGCGGTTAGAAAACAGAAGAAGCCGCGTGAACAGTAGCGGCTAGAAAGAGGCAAAGGCACAGCGGGGAAGAGGTCGCGCGGACTGAAAAGGCCGAGCGAACAGAAGAGAGGAGAAGAGCAGGTGACCGCGACCAAGATGCGGGTAAGAAAGGTACAACCCGCACGGTCAGGCAGATCACAGCAGCTGCTAGAAAGCGGTCAAAGGCACAGCGGGGAAGAGGTCGCGCGGACTGAAAAGGCCGAGCGAACAGAAGAGAGGAGAAGAGCAGGTGACCGCGACCAAGATGCGGGTGAGAAAGGAACAACCCGCACGGTCAGGCAGATCACAGCAGCAAACCGCGAGTAGAGAGACAACACACGCGGACAGAGACAGACCGCAACGACTAGGAAGTTGGAGCGGCAGGAAAGAACAAGGAGCGCGGCGACAAGGAAACAGGTCGCTGCGACAAAGAGCAGTAGGAGAAGAGAACCAAGAAGAAGCAAGCCGCGCGAACAGGGCAGCGGACAGAAACAAGCCGCGCTGATAGAAACAAGCCGCGCGGACAGAAGAGAAGGCAAGCCGCGAATCAAGTCGCAGAACGCAGAAAACAAGCCGCGAACAACAGAGAGCGCACAGAATCAGGAGGAAATGACCGTGTCCTCTGATACCATGTTAGAAAGTAGCGAAAATTAGAGAACAAGCGAATAAACTTTTGAATAATTGAAATTTTATAATCCAAAAAAGATATCATTTACAAAGGTATGACCTCCCTTATATAGAATGGAGGAGATAAGAAAGAGAGTGTACAAACAATGTGGGACTAAACATTTACAGTACTGAGCGGCTAGAATAATAGAGACCGCACAGGCCGCGTGGTTAGACAGATGGGTTAACCGCTCGGCAACTCCAGCAGGATAGAACAGGCTGCAGAGGTAGACCGATAGACCGCCCGGTCTCCAGGCTTCAGAGAGACCGCCAGACCGCTCGGTCAACAAACCGCTGGATCAGACCGCTAAGCCGCCCGGTCTAATACTTCAACACTGGGCACTGTCACACGGGGGCGGGGGAAGTTTGTCATTGGCAGTTGGGTACTGTGACGCGTAGCCATCGGGCCGGAGGCCACTGCCTCTCACTCGTATATATATATATATATATATATATATATATATATATATATATATATATATATATATATATATATATATATATATATATATATATCATTAAGAGTGCGGGCGTACGTGCTTACAAATCTTACGGCGGGTGTTCTCGACTCCAGGGCTCCACAGATAAGGCGGAGGTAGGATGCTCCACGGCGGAGGTCAGCGAACGTCGGGCGTGCACCCTTCGAAACGCCAGAGCACGGCCTTGTATTTATTTAAGTAGAAGGTTGTGGCCGTGGAAAGATTCTCTCATACTTTATGTAGTTTATTCACACCTCATCCACAGTTTTTCTGTAGTGGAAGCCATGGTAGTGACTAAAGGAAATAATGAAGAAAACCACTCACAAAAATCTGGGGCGAAGTCTGGCCTTCTACTGCTTGTCTACATGACTTCTACCATTTATCTACATGACCATGTATAATTATCCATGCTGTCACTTTTGTCCATTCTTCTGCAAGGGAGCCTTTATCATCAAAAAGACAGCTATATCTTTGGACAAAGTATTTAATTCTATTTCTCTCACAATGCTTCGTCAGCTTGTGATTCGGGTCTTTGAAGCTGAGTCCCCTTGGATAAAATAATTTTACATATTCTTGTTCCAGCCATACGCGAAAATCTCACGTTTCTATTGCTAGAACTCTATTGTATGGGAGGTCTACATCGTACGTTTTTTTATAACTTCTAAAGTCTCTGATTTGTTTAGGTAGGATGACGAGCTCTAAGCTGATGATATTTGATCTATCTATATGATTAGCCTAGATAACGGCTTTTATTTAAACCGGAAGATGTATATCTCCCTTTTATTATTTTCTAGACAATTAAGCACGTAGAAGGGGGATTGCCCGTACATGGGCCTCTACTCCTCCATAATGTGTTGCATCTAGTAATTGAAATATAACTTCTGTTATTCTTGTTTCATGTATATCCCTAACATGCCCCTTTAGACTGAAGAGGAGGCGGGTGATTAATCCTAATTCCATTAGATTTTGAATGGTAAATTCTACTCCCCATATTGTTATATCGGTCCATTTTGCTATGTCTATATGTAGTCTTAGATACGAGAAATGTAATTCGTTACCCCTTGTTTCTGAGTAGGTTATGCATTCTATCTTGGACCCCTTAAGAATGTCTTCTTTCGAAGTAGTCAAATTTCTAAGTATTTTTTTGTAATTACACAGGAGTTCTACTTGCCTTTGTAATACTTTGGCTAAAACATAACTTTTTACAAGTGCGAGTGCTGTTGGGTATTGTTGCCAATTTTCCTAAACGTCACCAGTTCCTTAGTATACTGATTGGCTATATCCTGTAACTCTTTAATTTAATCTTTAATATCTGCTATTTTATTTTCTACTATGGTTAGAGATGTTCTTAGCATATGATAGTTTGGGCTCTGATTGGGCCTCATTTGAATGCTACTTGATGTATTCTTTTCTAAGATACTATGGCTACTCTGACTATTTAAGAAGGCATAGTGTCCGCACACACTCCACAATATCTTTATAAGTTTTGGATTTTTTCCATTCCATAAGTTGTGTACTCGGCACTGTTGGAGCAGCATGATTTGATGACTAGTTCTGAAATAGATATTGTTGTTTACTGGGTAGGTCTGAAGTTGAAATGGGTCAAATGTAATCTGGTTGTTTTGCACAATCTGTAAAGAGTGGAGAATAATTTAGTAGAGAATAATTATAAGTAGCAAGTTGTTAAGGGATACTTGGAGTACTGCTACTGGAGCTATATCCAGGGGTGATATTTGTTATTTCTCTTGCGATTATATCGCGGAGAGTATTAATAAATCTCTTAATATCAGCTACTTTTCTGGATAAATTTCTATATGTTGGGTGCAATATTTGTCGGCTTTGCTCTAAATATTCTAACATTCTCAAGTAACGCTTATTTTTTGCGTTTAATATGCGAAGTCTTTCATTAGCATCCATTAATTACTTTAGAGAATGCGAGATAGTTGGTCTGCGAGTTTATTATTGATACCTTTGATGTGCTCAAATAATACTCTGTAATTTTGATTTAATATGTGGTCCATGAAATTAGTCCACCGTTTGTAGCTAATTTTTTTTTTCTATTTTGGTAAAATTTTACTATTGTTTCGCAATATGTTCTTACTAATATCTCTTATTTGTTTATGATGAACATCCGGAATGCGTCTAATCTGTGGTAGATTGTTAGGATTTCCTGGTCAATGCTACTAGCGGGGCATTTTTCTTTAAACTTTTAGAATGACTCCCCATCCGATTTCACATCCATCTGTTTCTATTATTAGGTATTCATCATCTAATGGTAATCTTAAGTTTGGTAGAGACTTAACTGTTTCTTTTATTTTTTATATTTGTTTCTTATCTTCGTTCGTAAATGCCTTCTGCGTGGTCTTCCTTTTACTATATAATGGGCCTGCTAATTTTCATAAATCTTTGATGAATGGTCTTGCATAATTTACCAACCTAAGGAATTATTGTAAATGCTTAATAGTTGTCATAGGTGGAAAGTCCAGAACCTTTTTACTTATATGTTCTTGGAGTTTTATTTTTCCCTGCCCTAGAATTACTCCAAGGAATTCTATATTTTTTTTGAAAGAATTGGTCCTTTTGGGTGTTAATAACTAATTCTTGTTTCATAAATTCGGATAACACTAATTTTAATGGCTTATATGTTCTTCATGTGTTTTTAAGTGTACTAAAATATCATCTATATAAACACTTGTAAAATTTTGATATTTATTGAATATGTCATCCAGTTTTCTTTGAAAAATGTTAGGTGCATTTTTTAGTCCGAAAGGCATCACTAACCATTCAAAGTGTCCTAGTGGACATGTGAATGTTGTCCATGGAATACTATTCGGATGCATCCTTACTTGCCAAAATCCTGATTTTAAATCAAATTTGCTAAACACGTAATGGTTCTGGATTCTATTGAGTAACTTATTTTTATCAGGAATTTTGTAAGCATCATCTATGGTGTTATCATTTAATCAACGATAATCTATGACCATTCGTGATTTTCCATGAATTTGTTTACTATGTTTATTGACTATGAATGCTGGGCTACGATGTGGAATATTACTATGCTGAATGACCTTAAGGCTAAGTAAGTCGTCAATATGCATCTTAAAATCTGCTATATTTTCATTGGTAGCATCTATCTTTTGGGATACTATACGGAAATTTGGGTCTTTAAGTTCAAATTTGCAAACTAGTTTGTTTCTTTCCCAATGACGTTGTGGATGAGTTGAAAATGTTTCATCTTTTTTAATGTGCTAATAAGATGATCTATATCTATATTTCCAGTCTCTAATAGAGTGTATACTGGATTTATAGGAATTGTAGAAAGGATTGGTGAAGGGTAGGTTTCGAAATCATCTATATAAAATTCGAGATTATCGACGTTGGTTTCTAATTTTTCTACACCTTGGGGCAATGGAAGGGGAAGAGGACATTCGTCTTGTCATTCGCCTTTGGTCTTACAATGTCATGTAGATGAGGTTGTAGGTGAGGTAGCGATGGTGGTGTTTTTTTTGACTCCACCACACTTCCTAGGCAACTCAGATATAAAACGGAAGGCTAGTTGTTGGAGGAGGTGTAGACTGTTACTGGTAATAAGAAGTCTATGGTACCAGTTGATTAAGAGGTTACATCCTATGATGCAATTGACATTGCTAAGTTGTAAATCGCATAGAGTGATATGGACTGGAAGAGCTTTGTCATGGGTCCATATATTATTGTCCAGTTTATAGCTAAGTTTATAAGTTGTGTTTAATTGTTGGTCGTAATGGAATAATTTACCGTCCATTTGTTGGGCGTTAAATTATTCTATGGTAGGGATTTCTTGGATATGAGCCTGCAGTACTAATTTTATGTCACGCAAAGTAGTGCTACATCCTGTATCGATGAGTCCTAAGACGTCCAAAATCCAATCTTGAATTTTGAACCTTAGTTGGATTTTTAAACAATAGATACGAGGACCATGTCTTAACTTGGATGGGAGTGGTTTAGTTGGCGTGTTTTTACTACTAAGGAGTTGGTATGTCTAATCACACTGTTGGCGAATTAAATCTTTGGAATTGGAGCAAAGTAATCGTAATTTATGCAGGACTTTGCAAGCTAAATACCTCTCTCTAATGATCTGGTTTCTTGTACGAAAGACCTGAGAACGTAATTTTCTAAGAAATTTCATGGCTGCTAGATATGGCTTAATAATGCCCTCATTGACTTGAATAAGATAGATTTTATTACGTGGATGGTCGTGAGCCAGAAAGGCTTCGATCATATGAAGATCAAATTTTAGGTTACGAAGCATGAACATGGTTATATATCTGTTCAAAAGGGCAAATAAGTTTGCAACTTCTTTTTGTATGGTTGATACCTGTATTTGGAGATTGCTTAATTGGTTATCTATGTCCAATATTCTTAATTTAATAATTTCTGTCCGAACTGGTCTGTGTGATGAAAGTTGTGCTATAGATATTGTAGGGTATTTTTCCTCAAGGTGAAATTTACAAGTTTCTACTAATCATACTGTGCATTGGTATCTTAATGCTAGAATGGGATATTTAAAATAATAAACACAAGGTTTATCATTACTACCACTATTATGCTTCAACATATGCTCAATGGTCATCATATCTGTTTCAAGTATTGATCGAGGAGATCTAGTTTGGATAAATTATCTTCGTAGGAATCGCGACACTTCCTATCAAATTCAACTATTTCTCTTGGTAATTCGTCTATATGACTATCAGAGCTAGGAAGATATTTATCATCTTGGTCATTAATACTAATGATGCTATAAACACTTTCTGTGTCACTAATTGTTCCGTCAACTTGTATTAAATCCTCATTTGTACAGGTTATCAAGGTAGCTTGTTTGTTATGTATATTATGTCGTTTATTACATTCTCTACCTACATGCTCAGTAGAGCCACAAGTAAAACATGCTAAAGTTTTACTATAATTTATATGTCGATCATACTTTCTAACATGCTTATCTTTGTTTAGGTATGACTTCCTAGCATTACTTTTGCGTAGGAAATATTTCCTTTTATGTTTGTATTTGTAATTATTCTGTGGTGGTCTATAGCTAGTTTTTTTGTCCTTGTCATATCTTTGGGGTGTATATATGTTTCAGCAAAAACTATACTCGTCTTTGAGTTGTTTATTGATCTGGAGATCAGTGCATTTTTCTACAAGATAATCTAGAATAAATTTTATTTTTGTACTGATATTGTCTACTTGGGGAGAATTTACTTGTCATTCTTTATATTTCTTATATATAACGGTTTCTAATGGATCTGGTAATTTTAGGAATAGTTTTTCTCCTATAGTTTGATCATAAAAACATCATGCAATACTACTATAATACATATAATCTTGGAGGAATGGTTTGATGTAATGCCATTTCTTGATTTGGAGTTGTTCTAATCTCTTAATGTCTTCTATCTGAGATGTTGGAGTAATATTTGGTTGATATCCCAATAACAAGTATCATATCTTATTTGTGAAGTTGTATGGGTTTGCGCCTAAGGAAATATCTCGGCTAAAGTATTGGGGATATTCTTTTTTATAAGATTCCCAGATTGCTCTTATTGTTTCTCCTAAAAACTTCTCAAAATAATTATACATTTCTTTAGGTGACTTAATGATCTCTAATTCATCATATTTTCTAACTACCATTTGGCTCCATATTTCTAATACTGTTGGTAATTTTTGGGGGTCATGCGCCGTGATATTTAATAATCTTCCATCATATATTAATAATTTTTTATCTATGGTTTCTAATGGCATTCGTTTTCCTTTAGGTTTATTAGTATCTCTCTCTCCTTGATAGTCGTTGTAGGTGGGTCTAGGCAGCTATCCTATTTTATTGTTAATCTCTGTGTTAAATATATATGTATTACTTGCTTGAGATGTAGATTCTCCATTGGCCAATTCTATTTGCTGCTCGTACTCTGTTGTGGCGTATAACTCTGTCTCTGGTTCTTCTTGGAGCAGTAAATCTCTATGCATTACTAAATGTCCTGATTCATTAATTTCGAGACTATCGAATTCATTCATTAGTCCTTCAGTTTCCATTTTTTTTCTAGCCTAATCTGGTCGTCGTAAGTACCTTTGTAATTATACCTAACTATATGACCGTCTTTTATTCTGTTCATTTCGCAGAGATTCCACGTCGAAGTCTATCTCGTCTTGTTCAGGGATCAGCTTATGCACATATCCTTGAAATCTTAGAGTATAAGTGTTGTCTAAATTTTTGTATAAAAGACTATTATCTGGGATACTAACTGTGTTATTTGTTAAATTATCGCTGATATTCCAAGATAGTCCTTCCAGTATGGCAGGGTCGATGTCCATGGGCTGGATCATTTTAATACCCGTACTACTTATGACATCTATAATATGCTCAATATTAAGATTGTATTTTGTGGTACTGTTGTTGGTTAATTTTCCTAATAATCTGATATTTATCAGCAGGTTGTTGTGTTCGGTGAAATCTTCGTATCCTTTTGTTTGGATTCCTAGTTTAATTTTATCTATGTCTTTTATACTAACCATGAAGTCTGGACTACAATAGAATATTCCTTTGTTTCCTGTCATGTCTACTTCCATGGCGGTGATTATTGCCTTACGGGCGTCCGACTGTCATCTCTTATCTAAGAGGGTAATTAGGACTTTTGTTCCTAATCTTTTCCTGGCTAGTTCTTTGTTTCCTCCCCTGAGAGTGCTGGCGACGCACGACGGGTGCAACGCCGAGCTGGTGGATTGCATCGAAGCGGACGAAGCCCTCTTCTATGCGGCTGAAGGCCACCTGAAGCATAGAGCACGGGCGAAGCCCGTGCGCAGGCCGGCGAAGCCCAACTGGATGTGGCCGAAGGCCGCAAGAGAGCATCGAGCACAGGCTAGCCCGTGCAAAGATGTTTGTGTGTATATATATATATGTATGTGTGTGTGTGTGTGTGTGTGTGTCTATGTGTTTGTTACTCTTATAGAAAGAGGCCAATAAGATGAATAACACGTACGAGTAGTTTCATTGGACAAACTACGCGAATAAATAATTGAAGATGCAGAGATATTCAGTGCAATGTCGAAGTAGGCAAAGTTGTTCGAAGAAGGGACCGATTGAGTCACAATAGCAATGAAAAGGAATATGTCGATACGCCAATAGACGAATGGTCTAAAGAAGGAGATGAGTGATGATAATGATAAAGTTGACTAGCTTGATCCTCAATGTTAATGTTCAAAGATAAGCGTGATTCGAGCTTTATATTAAGCCGAGCTCGTGCCTAATATCTCTCGTTTATGAGCGCGCGAGCCGGCTTGCAAACTTTTTTATATTAAAAAAGTGAAATTTGGATTTTTTATGTATGTATTACAAATTACAAAATATAGATTCTAATAAAAAATATATTATTAAATTATCAATGAGTATAAACATAAGAATATTTTATTTTGGGTTTTAATTAGGACGTAAACTGCAGTAATAGTGAGTCTTGGCATTTATTTTCCCTCCCCTTCATTTTCACGTGAAAAACTTAGAGCATTCTTTTTAAGCAATGTTAAAAGCACTCCAAAAATCACTATTACCACACCAAAAAAATCTCAAAAACGACAAAATCTTATCACACAACGCCTTTAAGCGCACACCGGCACACCACGCACTCTCATTGTATCTCAAACCATCGATTCCTGCACTTCTAGCTGGAGCGAAGAGAAGACGATCACCATCTTCTCAAGAATGATGGAAGTGATCACCTTCTATAGAAAAATACTCGGAGATGATGTTATAAAGAATGAATTCAGCTTCGACAGCATTCTACTCGGCGGCGTTCGGCGGATTGTCAAGCATCAACCACGACAAAATGGTGCATTCAAGGGTTTTGAAGCACGTGGTTCAATCATACATTTAGCTTCTCCTTCTATTTTTTTTTTTGCAGATGATATATCATTTGTATCAATCTTCCATGTGGTAATGATGCAGCAACTTGCATTGGCAAGAGTGGACTAGCCCTACAATGAGACCTTCATAATTAAATACAAGAAATGAAAAACTTGCAAATAAACTCATTTAAATGACGGTTAGGCTTCTTTAGCTGCCCCCCCCCCCCCCCCCCCCCCCCGACAACACTCAGACTAGGGACGGTCATCGCCGATGGCGCCGCTGACATTCTATCTCTCGCACACCATGAAAGAGAGGAGTCGGGCTAACAAAATTTGAGTTGGCCGGAGTTGTGGTGGTAAGCTTATAAATGGCAGAACTCCCAAGTCTGAACTGAGGGTTGGATCTCACTTTCATGATTTCAAGTGGAGGTCTTCATTTCGCATCACCAGGAAATTCCAACTAAATCTGTGATCTAAGCTACCGAGGTTAGAGGAGCACTAGTAAAAATTTAAAAAACAAAATGGCATGCTTCATCATTTGATTATGCGGGAGTAAAGCTCGCAGCAGCGAGCAAGAAAGGTGATCGTGCTCCCTTGCTGAACAATGATAGAAATTCTAGAGGAACAGTATTTAATGGGCTTTTTGCCACTTTGCACCCTCTAAAATATAACTTTTGGCATTTTTCACCCCAAAAGTTTAAATATTGTACTTTGCACCCCCGAATCTCAATTCTTTGGCACTTTGCATCCTAGACCTCTTAAATTCGGGGTAATTTCGTCTTGATCTCATCGAAAGCACTCATTTTGGCACTTTGCACCCTAAAATGTTCGAATTTTTATTTGCAGGCCAAATATAATTTACTTGCTATTCACAAGCAAAGTTCACAACGTAATAAAATGATATTTGCAGTCAAACTCTATTTCATTTCAAACAAAAACAGTCTGATTATATTCCATTCCATACAAAAAAATCCAAAAACTATTCCATTTCATTCAAAAACAGTCCAAAACTACTACATTTCATACAAAAACTCAGAACTAATCATTATAAATAGTATTAAAATAGGACATGTAAGGAACCGCGACAAAATAAACATGACCAACATTATCAAAATCAGTCTATTGCAACAACAACCCTCTTCCTGGTCACCGCTTGAGTTCCTGCACGTTATTAACAAGTCCAAGTTATTAAAAAATGTTATTAAATCGTGACTATATAAATAACTGCTAATAAAAACAAACATTATCAAAAACTGTTATTAAAAGTTCTCTTATTAAAAACTTTACCAAATTCTGATCCCAATACCATATCATATCATAAAATTTCGTAGTTAAAAGCCCTCTGCAATATTAAAATCACAGTCCCATATTCCTTCTTATCTATACAGAAATAAATAGAAACAAACATTATTCATAAAATGTAAAAGATAATAAAAAAGCATAGGAGAGTAATTTTTGATGACTAAAATGTTACCAATAACTTTGATTTTGAAGTTGGCGTTGTATCTTGGTTCGTTGGGGATTCAACACAACTTTTTTTGTTATGTCCTCTCTTCTCGCAATTGGAACAAGTGTATTTCATTCCATGCATTTTTATTCCATATTTCTGGCTCTTTATTTCATCACCTTCTTTTCTCCTAGCTTTCTTTGAAGGCCTTCCGACTTTGAAGTTGGCATTGTATCAAATGACAGTGTTGGATCCCTTGTTGGATTTGGGCTAGGTTCACTAATTAGAATGACTGACCCACCATGTATAGCCAGGGTCATGTTTTTGTGTCCTAAATTTTAGGCTAAGTCCTTAGAATCAACCTTATATGGACCAGCAACCAGAAGACTTCGGAAGACTCAAGTCTTAGAAGAAAATCAAGTTCAAAAAGTGAGTTCGACGTTCGTCGAACTCAGCTCGACGATAGTCGTGCACTGCTTGACGAATTCAGAGTAAATTCTCTGAGTTGAGCTCGACGATATTCGAGCTCAGGTCGACGAAGTCTGGAATTTCAACTTCAACACATTCTCTCCAGAATACTTTCTCTGAACTCAGGTCAACGAAGTCCATTTATCAGCTCGTCGAACTGTTACCACAGAATTGGCAAGTTATTCACAGAAAGCATTTAGGTGAGCTCTGGTCGATGATCTTGGATCTGAGGTAGACGAACATGGTTCTCAGGTCGACGAACAAACTATCTCTAGTCGACGATTTCTATGAAATTCCAGACTTAGAAATTTACCTGAATTTCCTGTCCTACTTCATACATTATTTTGCAATAATTCCTAAGTAATTAATGCATATATTCTCTGAATATAGTCGTTATTTGGCAGCATTAATTATGGTCTTCATCAGGTAAATTACTTGCTTAATTAATTTGGACAGTTGGGGAAACTCATCAATGTAAATATTCTCCAGCCGATTTTCATTCTCCAGGCCGTCAGCAATTAATGTAGACAATTCGAAATTCAAAGGAGAATTTAACAGAGATATATAAAAGAGATTTTCTTCTCAGTCGATAGTAAGGAGCACAAGATACACAGAGAAGACTTACAAAAGCATACTCAAGATCATCTCCATCTTCTCTATACAGAAAACATTTTGCTTTCTCCTTGACCTCACTGAAGAAGAAGAAGAACAACAAATACAAATCAACAGTCTTCTTCAATCTTTAAATCCAAGAGCTGTTAAAGACAACATATTCAAATCAATCAGGAGTTTCTGGATTTTCACAAGTCAAGGAAGAAGACCTACTACACCATGTGCAAGGCTTCAAGTGATTTTTGGAGAAGCCTTGACAACAACAATCCACTTGTCTTCTCAGTTGTTTGAGAAAGATAAGACATCATCAATCTCTCTCTCCCCTCCTGTATAAAGGGTTTATTAACTCCCTTCAAAAGTTTATTTGGGTTTTGGGCACCTGATCAAAAGCTCATAGGTGGCAGTCACCTGATCAAAACCTGCTAGTGAATTCCTACCAGGGTGGTAGAAGAGTGGATATACCCAGGTTGGGGAACCACTATAAAAGTTCTTGTGTTGTCTAGTTGCCCTTTTCTTATTGTTCTTGATATGGCTGTCATAAGCTAGCTGTGTTGTGATAGATTTATATGATGTGTTAGATTAGTTTAGCTTAAATTATCTCTTCTCTGTTAATGTTGATATCACATTTTTTCTTACTCTGATAATTTGAAAAATAGCAAAAAGATTTTAAATTACTCTATTCACCCCCCCCCCCACCCCTCTAAAGTAAATCAGGTCTAACCCCCAACTTTCAATTGGTATCAGATCCGTGTTCCTATGGTTGTACAAGCTATCCCTTGAACCAAAAGATCATTTGTTAGATCTGATCTTAAGTTTAGATTGTTTCACATCATGACACATAACAAAGACTATGCAAGCACCCGACCTCCAATTTGCAATCTGAATAAGTTTGCAATTTGGAAGGCAAGAATTAGGTTGTACATGAACTCTATTGATGAGGATATCTACAATTCTATTTTGACAGGTTCTCCTCAACCAACAGCATCTACATCTATATCTACATCAACATCAAGAACTCATGCTGTTCCACCACCTGAGTGGACAGATGCACAAAAAAAGGCAAAGATTACAAATGCTAAAGCCATGAACATATTGGCACAAACTATGTCAGATGACATATTTCAACGGACTCTCTAAAACAGATGGTTGCTGGCCCAGCTGATGAAAGAAAGGATAGAAGATCAACTCTCATCTCATAGTATGAGAATTTCAAGAAGGAAGAGACAGAATCTGTTGGTGACATATACAACAGATTAAGTGCAATTATCAGTGAGTTGAAGACCTTGGACAAAGACATCTCTCTCACTGAGATCAATGACAAGATCCTCATGTGCTTCCCAAGCTCATTTGATTCCAGGATTTGGCCAATTAAGGACGCCAGAAGTTTGAATGAGATTTCCATAGAATCTCTCCTGGGAAAGCTCAAATCTTATGAGCTGTTGATCAAGTTTACGAAAGCTGCAAAACAAAGGATTCCTCCACCAGCAAGAAAGGTGCAGAAGATAGCTTTCAAAGCTGCTGAAGAAACTGAAGCTCCAACACCAAATGAAGAACTCCTGAGTCTCTTAGCCAAGAGATTCTACAAAATGGCAAAGAAGGACTTCAGGAGAAAGTCATTCAGGCATGATGACAAACCCAGGTATGATAAAACTCCCACTGAGGAAATTATGTGTTTTGGGTGCAGGAAGCCAGGTCATTTCATCTCAAAATGTCCTGGGAATCAAAAGAATGAAAGAAGAAGAGAGGACTCGAGGAAGCAGCACTACAACAGGCCTTCCTCCAGCAAACATAAAAAGAAGGAGAAGGGCTTTGTGGCTGAAACCTGGAGTGATACTGAATAGGAATCTTCATCTTCCAGCTCCAGTGAAGATGAAGAAGAAGTAAAGGCAAGGGAAGTCTGCCTCATGGCTATCAATGCCTCTTCCAGTCCATCAGATGCTGAGGAACAATCACAACAATCAGACAATGAAGAATCTGAATTAGAAGCTAATCAGGTACTATCTTCATTTGATTACTCTTCTGATAATTTTAAAATTGAATTTAAATCCATGTGTATAGATTTAATAAATTCAGAAAAGAAAATTAAATCACTTAGGAAAAAGTTGATCGATCAAGAAAACCTTGTTTCAGAGAACATTAGATTAAAAGATGAATTGACTTTAGCAAATGAACAAATTATATCACTTAAGACTGAATTACCTGAGGCTAGGAAACTTGAAGAATCCCTAAATGGGAGAAGCATCAAGTTGATGGACATCACAAGACCAGTCAATGCCAGACTTAATGGTAAGCTGGGCTTAGGTGCTTCATCAAGCCAACCCCCACTAATTCAGAAAAATATATTAACTACCCCTACTAAATTTGTTTCTGAAAAAGGAAAAGAGAAGATAGAAAATAATGATAAATAGACTGAATTAAAACTTGAGAATAAGAAAAGGAAACAAATTAAAAAAAACTCAAATAAGAACAATGTTCAACAGATTTCGTCGAACTCAGATCGACGAAATGTGTACAGTTCATCGAACCCCATTCGATGAACTCTGAACGCAGATTTCTACTATAATAAATCGTTAAACTACGATCGATGAAACCAGCATGGTTCGTCGACCAGAGATCGACGATTTTGGGGTCCAGATAATGGATATTCTCATTCTCTGAGTGGAGTTCGACGAACTCACCCCCATTCGTCGATCTCAGGTCGACGAACTCACTTGAATTCATCGAACGCAGATCAGTATAAAAGAGACTTAAATTCTTCTAAAAACTATAATCAACTAATATATTCTAATAATCAATTCAATCAATGGATTATACCACCTAGAAGATATCACCCTTTAGGATATAAATGCCAACCTGAATACTCTTACATTTCTAGTTTAATTATATGAATAAAGAAGGACCCAAGGTAACCTGTTTCAGGAATGGCTAATCTGTTTTATTGCATGTGAAATACTATCCTACCACAGAGCAACAGTGGTATCTGGATAGTGGCTGTTCTAAACATATAACTGGAAACAAGGCCAACCTAACTCATTACAAGTCAAAGCTAGGGCCCAAAGTAATATTTGGTGACTCCAATTGTGGCAAGACTGAAGGCTATGGAAAAGTCAAGATTGGAGCTGTCACCTTCAGGAATGTTGCATATGAAAGTGGACTGTAACATAACTTTATCTCCATAAGTTAACTATGTGATGAAGGTTATCAGGTATCTTTCAACTCAAGCTCTTGTATTATTTCTACTAAAGAAAACCAAACTGCTTTAATTGGAAATAGACAAGGCAACATATATGTACTTAATTTTCAATCTGCAACATCAGATATTTGTTTATTTAATCTTGTTAGTAATCAGAATGATTTATGACATAAAAGATTAGGTCATGTTAATCTGAAAAACATTGCTGTATTATCTAAAGACAACTTTGTTAGAGGATTGCCTTCTGGTCCCTACAAGAAGGAAGGCATCATCATGGCTTATCAATTAGGCAAGCAAACTAAATCTAGCTTTAAATCAGTTAATAAGAGTGATTCACCTAGGATCTTGTACTTGCTACACATGGACCTTTTTGACCATATTGTTGTACGAAGCCTCGGAGGGAAATCTTATACTCTAATAATTGTAGATGACTTCTCAAGATTCACTTGGGTTATAATGCCCCGAAAATCGTAATCGAGCTGGTCGTGTCCAAGAGAATTTTGGTGCCTGTATAGGAGTACACGGCATAGGACACGGGCGTGTCCAAGGCCGTATGGTTCTCTGTGTTGGCCGGCTGTGTCCAGAGAAGGACACGGCAGGAAACACAGCAGCGTGACACGGGCGTGTCAAATGACACGGGCGTGTGTATACCCGTATCACCACCTGTGTTCCCAGGAGTCGTGTCGGTTGGTGTGGCGGTTACTGGTGACACGGCCCAAGTGCACGGGCGTGTCGGAAACCGACACGGGCGTGTCAGGTTGAGACACGGGCGTGTCTCGACCCATGTCCTCTTCTGTGCTTGACGATCGTGTCTGGATCGAGGCACATGGCCTGGTATACGGCCGTGTGCGAGGCCGTGTTCGGCCTAGGTTTGAGAATTTTTGGGCGGATTTGAGCCGTTCATTTTCTTTAATTAAGATCCAATGACCCAAGTGTGTTCCTGCCGTGTTAAGGCCGGGAATGGGGGATTAACTCCTCATTTTCTCTTTAGCTTTCTTCTTCTAAGGAGTTTGAGAGAGGAGAGAGCAATGAGGAAGAAAGGGGAGGTTTCTGGCCGCCGGCAGAGCATCGGAGCACCGATTTGAGAACCGAGAGCGGATCCGCGGAGGAAATTCCATTGTGAAGCCTTCTATCCGTATAGTTTTTCCATGGCCCAAAAGCGTACTACAAGGGTAACAATTCTCTACTTGAGCATGTGAAGCTCTCCTTCTTTTGCATAAGAAAACCCCCTCCCGCAAGTGTGTGGTGAGTGTGCGGTGTTTCTTGGGGTTGACGGTAATAGTCCCCCTTGTGTTGCATATAGTGTCCAGAATCGAAGTACGAACATAGGCATTATGTGTGAAGCCTACCCGGACGTGTTGGTCTGGATCGATGATGTTGCATTTTATGTGGTTTGCCGAAGAAGACTCTGTGTTTTGTGTTTTCGGGTTTCTACGCGGTAGATTGCAGCAGGGATCCTTGGGTATTAACCCCAAGGCGCACCCAGAAAACTGGGCGGAAACGTAGTTCTGCTAATTTGGCGGTCGGGGAGCCAGCCTTGTACATAACTGGGTTACGTGATGTTTGGAATTGTGGCGGGATCCGAGAGAAGCTTGGCTCATGCATACGTCTTAAGGTGACTATGTGGTGTGAGCAACGAGCAAGTGGAATCGGACCCGGGCTATGTGGTTCAGTGCGACTGGCCGTTCACATAGTCGGGAGCCTTAGACAGTGGTCAGAAAGGCTAAAATGCTCACGTTGTTGCCATCCCGGGGATGGTGGTGGAGCCACGTTATTGACCGGATTCACCGTCAATATGCCCTGAGTGCACGGGGTGTTTGGTCGTGCGAGCCTACACCTGTGGCAAAGTATGTTTGTACTTTATTGTTTAGCTGGGCTAATAAAATGCAGGGAAGGAGCACCACCGTCCCGAGTAAGGGGCGGGGTCGTTATAATTTGGTCGGCTTTGGCTGACCGTTACTTTGTTTGCCACCGTGCGGTGGAATGTTGCTTGCAGGTGCTGCGGAGCCGAGTACCAAGTAGCGGGCTGTAGCCCAAGTTGCTGAGCTGGCCCTCGAAGGCCAAAGCGAATAGTTGTATTTTATTTCTATCATGTGTGGCCGGCCTGCGAGCCGATGTATGAAAAACACTACTTTGTTAAGTGAACTCTTGTAAGGCCATAAGGCCAAATACTTTCGGTGTATTTGTTATTTCATTCCTGTGGTAGTTGTGGACATTCATGATAGTTGAATTTTCAATTATGGGTTCTTTCCAATTATTTAAAAGCTTCCGCTAGAATGCTCTGTGTTAAGGCGAGTAGTCGTAGTTGGAATGTTTTTGATATTCTTATGTAACCCTTCCGACTGTCTGTGGTATATGGCGTCGGGTTCCAGCTGGACCTTCTGTTATATGTCATACGACGGATGTGGGTGTTACATGAGTATTATTTTTGAGATCTAAGTCAGATACATTCAAGGTTCTTACAGATTTTCTCAAGACCATACAGATTGACTACTCTACTCAAGTTGCATTGATTAGAAGTGATCATGGTACCGAGTTTGAGTCTCTTTATAACGCCCCAAAACTCAAAAGAGCGACGGGAGGCATTTTGAGCCAAGTTTGGAATTTGGCAGGGGTCACACGACCTGGGACACGGGCATGTCATAGGCCGTGTCCTTGGCAGGTTGTGGCGTGTCGATACAGGGCCTGCTGTGTCGACACAGGGCCTGCTGTGTCGACACAGGGCCTGCTGTGTCGACACAGGGCCTGCTGTGTCGACACAGGGCCTGCTGTGTCGACACAGGGCCTCCTGTGTCGACACAGGGCCTGTTGTGTCGACACAGAGGCCTGCTGTGTCGATACAGGGGTCTTGGCAGGGTCTCAACTAAATGTCCCGACACAGTTTGAGTTTGTCGCGGACGTGTCCTGCTCCGGTTTGTGAACCGTGTGTAGTGTTCGGCCCAGTTTTCCATGTCATACCTGGATCGTAGCCATACATTTCTTTATGATTGGGATCTGACGGCTGGAGGTTATTCCTATTCGGATATACCTGAGTGTAGGGTTTCAAAACCCTCATCTTTTAATCGCTGGTTCTCTGTCTAAGTTCTAGAGAGAGGGGAGAGCAACGAGGAAGGAGTCTAGATCCGGTCGCCGGCGGAGCTTCGGAGCTCCAAATCACGAACCAACTTCGGATCTACGGAGGCAAAGAGAGGGCGGTGCTTTTCATCAGCATACTTTTCCATGGCGCCAAGGAAGAATGCTAGGGTAACGATTCTCTACTTGAGCATGTGAAGCTCTTCTTTTCCCCTGCATAGGAAGCCCGTTCTCGCGAGTTTGCGGTGAGTTGAGGCGTTCCTTCAGGTAGACATGAATAGTCCCCGTTGTGTACATGTAGAGTCCGTAATCGAGAACGAATATAGGCATGATGTGTGAAGCCTACCCGGATAAGTTGGTCTGGATCGGTGATGTTGCATTGCATAAATGGCCGGAGAAGACTCCATGCGAATGTTTGTTTTTCGGGTTTTCTATGGGGTAGATTGTAACAGGGAGCCTTGGGGATTAACTCCAAGGTGCACCCGGAAAACTGGGCAGATGCGTGATTCTGCCAACTTGGATGGCCTGGGAGCCAACTTGAACATAACCGGGTTATGTGAAGTGTGTAACAGAAACGGGACTTGGGAGAAGTTTGACCCGCGCATATGGCTTAAATTGTCGTTGCGATGTGAACACGGGTTGGATGGAACCGTACCCGTTCTATGTCGTTCGGTGTGGCCATTGGCACAGATGAGGGTCTTCGACGATCTATGCCTTAAATTGACGTGACCCATGCCGGGAAGACAAAATGTTCATAGTTTGGTCGTCATAGTGGCGGTGGTGAGACCGGGGTATCTATGGCTTAAATTGACGTGACATTGACTGGTTCACCGAGAATGTTCCCTGAGTGCACGAGGCGTGTGGTCGTGCGTGCTAACGCCTGTGAAGCAATGTATATATATATATATATATATATATATATATATATATATATATATATATACTGCTCGGTTATGCTAAGAAAGTGCAGGGAAGGAGCATCGACGCCCCGAATTGGGGGCGGGATCGTTATAATTTGGTCATCATTGCTGACCGTTGCTTTGGTTTGCCAACATTGCAGTGGATTGTGCTTGCAGGTGCTGCGGAGCCGAGCGGTAAATAGCGGGCTAAAGCCCAAATTGCTGAGCCGGCCCTCGAATGCCTAATTTTGAGTGTTTTCTTTTATTCATGTATGGCCGGCGTGCGTGCCGAGGTTTGAAAAACATGTAATTTGAGGAAAACAATTGTAAGGCCATTGGCCAGTACTTGTGTATTTGTACTTCATTCATGTTGTCTTTGTAATGGACATTCATGCTAGTGTTTGGTTCTTTATTAATGCAACTTTTAATTGCTTCCGCTAGAATGACTATGTGTAGGACGTTGGATTGGTTGGATGGTTTCCATTGAGTAACTACCCGGTCTGTCTGTGGTATATGGTGTCGGGCCCCGCCCGGACCTACTGCTATATGCTATGCGACGGATAGGGGGTGTTACAATTTGATATCAGACTCCTGGTTTCGGTCAAGGCTTAAACTGAATTCGTTGGCCGAATTCTTTTTAAGGGGTGGTGAGCACATGTGTGTGCGTCATCGTTATAACAGCAAAAGAACCCATGAATGTCCACTTAGAAATGAAAATACACGTGTTTGAGGAACCTGCGTGTTCCTATAATTACTGTTCGCAATTTTGTTTGATCGCTTAACGGTATTTTGTACAACTATAGGTGGCCAGAAGCGGTGCTGGGCCGTCAGAATGCCGAGTTTCTGAGGCTAGTAGTGCACTAAACGATGCTCCTGCAACACCTCCATCGGCTTAAACTATACGATTGGTTACCGAAGCAGTGTTTGCCATGATAAATGCGCAGCTTGCAAGGCAAATACAGCAGCCCACTCATGCGATGGAGCAGGTACCTCTTCCAGAGGTTGAGCCGAAAAGAGTGGAGCAGGTAGTAGTGGAACCGTTGGTGCCGAGGAGGGCAACCTGAGAGACAGCTCAAACATGTCATGAGTTTTAATCCTCCGGTATTCTCGGGGTTGGGAACCCCATCTCAAGCTGAAGACTGGCTCTCCCGTGTGAAGAGAGTCTTGACAGCGACGGAGACGGAGGAGTGGCAGATGACCACTATAGCTACGTTCCTTGTTGGATGGAGATGCTAGACTGTGGTGGGAGGGTTTGGAGCTGCATCTATTGAGAGGAAGGCAACTTGTGGACGTCTCCATGGAGGAGTTCTCGAGATTGTTCTTGTCTAGGTACCTCCCTTCGACGCAAAGGATAACATTGGAGAATGAGTTCCAGAGGTTGGTACAAGGAGAGAGTAGCGTGGATGAGTATCTCCACAAGTTTACCCGATTGGGTCGGTACGCTAGCTCCACCATCGCGGATGAGGAGCGTAAGACCGACCATTTCTACGAAGGTCTAAGAGATAACTTGAGGCTACTACTCTCGGGGCCGATGACGCAGGGTTTCTTGACCCTGGTCAACACGGCTCGGTCTTTGGAGAAGTACATGAAGAATATTCAAGCGAAGAAAAGCTTGAGTTATAAAAAGGCGGAGTTCAAGGTGCTGACTACCTCAAAGTCTGGATATCGTAAGTTCTTTAAGAAGGCTAGGACTTCGGGTCCAGCTCCTTCTTTTGGTGCTTCTGGGGAGACTACGGGTCGGACCCCGGGTGCATGTTTTACTTGTGGGAAGCCGGGGAACTTTGCCCGCGATTGCTGGAGCGGACGTCCCAAGTCCGAAAGGAAGCCGGGAGTAACTTATGAAGAGAAGGGCAAGGCGGTGGAGTCAACCGCGTCCCATTATGCTCCAGCTCAACCAAGGGTTTAAAATCTTGGCCAAAAAGAGGCCATCAAACAAGCGGATGTGGTGACCGGTATGGTTTAAATTTATAGCAAGTCAAATTGTTTTATACTTGTTATGTGGGTGTTACCTTACCACTGCTTGTTTAGGATTTGTTTTGATTTATGAGAATCCGGCAAAGAGCACTCTTTGATACGGGAGCTTCACACTCTTCTTGTCCGAAGGATTCATATCACACATCGGAGTACCTTCTTCGATGGGAAGGACAAGTTGGATGTGTTGTTACCGAATGGGTGTTCGATGCGCGCGGATAAAATATGCGGTGTTAAGATTTGCATTGGTGAATCAGGAGTTCGATCTGCAAGCATCGTTACTACCGCTGCTGGAGTTCGACCATTATATTTGGCATGGACTGGATCTCAGAGCAGCAAGCCTATATTGATTACGGTCGCAAGGAAGTCAAGTTGGGAGCAGGTCGTGAGACGACTTTTACGAGCTTGAAAGGGTCGAGCAAGACGTTGATATCTGCTCTTCAGGTTGGTGAAGGCGGTTCGTGCTGGTGCAGAGCTGTTCTTTACACTAGTGGAGGTTGCAAAGCCGAAGCCTACGTTGGATAGTATTTCAGTGGTAGCTGAGTATCCTGATTTGTTCCCCACTGAATCTTCCTGGAGCCCCGCCTCAACGGGAGATAGATTTCACGATTGAGCTAGTGCCAGGTGCGAAGCCTGTGTCATGATCTCCGTATCGGCTAGCGCCTAAGGAAATGGCGGAGCTGAGGGTGCAACTTTAAGAGTTGTTGGAGCAAGGTATATGTGCGTCCAAGTTCTTCGCCTTGGAGCACACATGTAACGCCCTGAAAATTGTATTTGAGTTCGGTCGCGAAAAAGGAGATTTTTGGTGTCTGTATAGGGGTACACGGCCTAGGACACGGGCGTGTCCTAAGGCCGTGTCTGGCTGGTGTTTTTGGCTCGTTTTCATCCCGAGAAGGACACGGCTAGAAACACGGCTAAGTGACACGGGCGTGTCATTTGACACGGGCGTGTGCCTACTCGTGTCCCTACCTCATGTTCTTTTGGGTCGTGTCCGTTGTCGTGGCGGTTATGCGTGACACGCCCCCAAACACGGGCATGTCGAGGAACCCGACACGGGCGTGTCAGGTGAGACACGGGCGTGTCTTTGCCCGTGTGTCTTTCCTCCTGTTCGACGATCGTGCCTGGATCGAGGTACACGGCCTGGGACACGGACCGTGTGCCAAGCCGTGTTCGGCCACAGGTCTGGAGATTTTTGAATGGATCTGAGCCGTTCATTTTCTTTAATTAAGATCCAACGGCCCAGATGGTTTCCTGCTCTGTTAAGGCCGAGAATAGGGGAGTTAATCCTTCATTTCTCTCCAACCATTCTCTCTCTCAAGGAGTTGGAAAGAGGAGGAAGAAGGAAGGGATTCCGGCCGCCGGCGGAGCATTCGGAGCACCGTTTCGAAATCTGAGAGCGGATCTGTGGAGGAAAGTTCGTTGCGAAGATTTCCATCCGTGTAGTTTTTCCATGGTGCCAAAGCGGACTACAAGGGTAACGATTCTCTACTTGAGCATGTGAAGCTCTTTCTTTCTGCATAGGGAATCCCGCTCCCGCAAGTGTGCGGTGAGTGCGTGGTGTTCCTTGGGGTTGATGTGAATAGTCCCCCTTGTGTTGCATATAGAGTCCGGAATCGTAAGTACGGGCATAGACATTGTGTGTGAAGCCTACCTCGGACGTGTATTGTCTGGATCGGTGATGTTGCATTTGATATGTATTTGCCGGAGAAGACTCCGTGCTTTGGGTTTTTCGGGTTTCTACGCGGTAGATTGCAGCAGGGATCCTTGGAGGTTAGCTTCAAGGTGCACCCGGAAAACTGAGCGGAAACATGTTCTGCTAACTTGGTGGTCTGGGAACTGGCTTGATCATAACTTGGTTATGAGATTGTTTGGAAAACTTTGGGATCCGAGAGAAGCTTGGCCCGCGCGTAGGACTTAAATTTTATATGCGGCGTGAGCAACGGGCAAGTGGAATTGGACCTAGGCTATGTGGTTCGGTGCGAGAGACCCGACGACGAGGACTGGCCGTTGGCATAGTCGGGAGCCTTAGACAGTGGTCAGAAAGGCTAAATGCTCACATGTTGTTGCCATCCTGGGGGTGGTGGTGAAGATGTTGATTGGTCAGGATTCACCGTTAATGTGCCCTTGAGTGCACGGGTGTTTGGCCGTGCGAGCCTACACCTGTGGCGTAGTATTGTTGCGCTTTATTATTTTATTGGGCTAATGTTATGCAGGGAAAGAGCACCGTCGTCCCGAGTTAGGGGTGGGGTCGTTATAATTTGGTCGGCTTTTGGCTGACCGTTGCTTTGTTTGCCACCATGCGGTGGAATGTGCTTGTAGGTGCTGCGGAGCCGAGTACCAAATAGCGGGTTGGAGCCCATGTTGCTATGCTGGCCCTAGAAGGTCCAAAGCGAATAGTTATTTTTATTTTTATCATGTGTGGCCGGCCTGCGAGCCGATGTATGTAAGACATGTTTTTATTAAGTGAACATTTGTAAGGCCATAATGCCATGTACCCTTTTAGTGTATTTGGGGTTTCATTCCTGTTGTGTGGATGCGGACATTCTTGGATATGGAATTAAGATTTGGGTTCTTTCAACTTTAAAAGCTTCTGCTAGAATGCTCTGTGTAGGACGTGTAGTCTCAATTGGATAGTTTGAATATTCTTATGTAACCCTTTCAACTGTCTGTGGTATATGACGTCGGGTTCCAGCTGGACCTTCTGTTATATGCCATGCGACGGATGGGGGTGTTATAACACCGGTCCTCTTTGTTAAGAAGAAGGATGGGAGCTTGAGGCTATGTATCGATTACCGAGAACAGAACAAGTTGACGGAGAAGAACAAGTACCTAATCCGAAGGATCGATGATATTTTTGATCAGTTGGTCGGGTCGACGGTGTACTCTAAGTTGGATCTTAAGTCCGGCTACTATCAGCTGAGAATAAGGGAGAGTGATAATCCTTAAGACAAGCGTTCAGTACGAGATACGGGCATTACGAGTTTACGGTCATACTGTTTGGGTTGACGAATGCAACTGTCAGTGTTCATGGATTTGATGAATAGGACTTTCAGGGAGTACTTGAGGACCATTTCGTGATCGTCTTCATCGACGATACTTTGGTGTACTCGCAGAGTGAGGAAGATCACTTCAGGCATCTTTCATTTGGTTTTGGAGACGCTAAGGAGGAATCAATTGTACGCCAAGTTCTCGAAATGCGAGTTTCGGTTGTCCTCAGTGGCATTTCTCGGTCATATAGTGAGTGGTGAGCGTATTGCAGTGGATCCGGCGAAGATTGTTGCGATACGAGAGTGGCTTGAGCTTTCTACGGTAGCGGATGTTCGGAGCTTTCTAGGGCTTGCCGGCTATTATAGGCGCTTCATGGAGAACTTCTCGCGGATAGCATTACCTCTCACTACTTTGACGAGGAAAGAGCAGAATTTCGTTTGGACGCTGGAGTGCGCACGAGCTTTTGAGGAGTGGAAGTGTCGGTTGATCACGGCGCCAGTCCTTAGTTTGCCTTGTGGGACCGAAGGTTTTGAGATTTATAGTGATGCTTCGGGCAGTGGTTTGGGTTGTGTGCTATTGCAGCACGGAAGCGTGTTAGCATATGGCTCGAGACAGCTGAAGGTGCACGAGAGGAACTATCCGGTCCATGACTTGGAGTTAGCGGCCGTGATTTTTGCATTGAAGCTGTGGAGACATTATTTGTACGTTGTGAAGATTGATATCTACACCGATCATAAGAGCCTGAAATATTTGCTGGATCAGAAAGATCTGAAAATGCGGCGGCGTAGGTGGATGGAGTTCCTGGGGGACTATACATTCAAGATCCACTATGTGCCTGGTAAAGGCAATGCGGTTGCGGACGCATTGAGTCGTTGGGCCCCAACTCAAGCCAATTGGGTGTCGCTCCATGACAAGCGGTTGGTGCGGGAGTTGGAGGCGTTGGAGATCTCTTGCGTGGATAAGCAGTCAAGTGCTGAAGCATTATTGAATTGGACTGAAGTCAAATATGACCTGGCTGGTCGGATTCGGCAGGCTTTGGATATGGATGTCCACATGAAGCAACTCATGATAGAGTCTCTAGATGGGTCAAATTCCCAATTCATTGTGGAGGACGGATTACTTTGGAAAGACGGTCGTCTGTGCATCCCAAACGTGGGCAACTTGCGGGTGGAATTGTTGTACGAGGTGCATCATACCAAGTACTCGATTCACCCGGGGAGCATGAAGATGTACTGCGATGTTAAGAAATTGTTCTAGTGGCCAGGACTGAAAAAGGATGTGGCGATGTACGTGGCGAAGTGTCAGACGTGCGCCTTGGTGAAGGCGGAATGCCAAAAGCCGGGAGGATTCTTGAAATCCTTGCCTATTCCGAAGTGGAAGTTCTACAACATTACTATGGACTTTGTGCACGGGTTGCCAATGTCACAAAAGGGGAACGACGCCATTTGGGTGGTCATAGATCGTCTAACGAAGGTGTCACACTTCATTCCGTAAAGGAAGGATGATCCGGTTGAAAAATTGCCAAAGCTGTATGTGGATAATATTGTGCGGCTTCATTGTGTGCCCCGCAGCATCGTGAGTGACCGAGATGGGCGGTTCACGTCCAAGGATTGGAGGCTGGTGCAGCAGATGTTGGGAACAAAGCTGAGTTTTAGCACAGCCTTTCATCCGCAAATGGATGGGCAGACCGAGAGGGTCAATAGGACAATGGAAGACATGCTTCGCATATGTGTCATGGACTTTGGAAAGCATTGGGAAGACCACCTATACTTGGTGGAGTTCGCGTACAACAAAAGCTACCAGGCAAGTATACAAATGGCGCCCTTCGAGGACCTTTATGGTAGAAGATGTCGCACGTTGTTGTCTTGGTTGGAAACGTGCGAGTCAAAATTGTACAAGCGACAAGAGGTGGAGGATGCTACTTCTTTGGTGAGAACCATTCAGGAGAGGTTGCTAATCACTCAGGACCGCCTGGCTAAGTACTATAATGTCAAGCACAGGAACGTGGAGTTCGCTATTGGCAATTGGGTGTACTTGAAGATCAAGGCATTCAAGGGTGTCTCGCGGGTGCGGCGCTTGAAGAAGCTAAGACCGAGGTACCTTGGACCGCTTGAGGTTCTGGAGCGGATTGGTGAAGCAGCGTACCGGTTGAAGCTGTCAGTGGAGCTTAGTGGTCTACTTGATGTATTCCATATATCGGTGCTACGGAAGGCGGTGCAAGAGCCTACGCAAGTGATCGCGGTCGAATAAGTATCGGTTGATAGTGGGTTGACGACGAAGGTCAAGCCCGTACGTATTGAGGACTCGAAAGTCAAGCCGCTACGCAATAAAGAGATTAGGATGGTCAAGGTCCATTGGGACAATTGCGGTCGGGAGGAGCTCTCTTGGGAGCGAGAGCAGACTATGCTAGAGGAGTACCCGGAGTTATTTTGCTCGGGTACCATTTAAGTTTTATGCTTATCTTTCCTTTATGTAATTTCGTGGATGAAATTCTTTTAAGAGGGGGAGAGTTGTAACGCCCCGAAACTCAAAAGAGCGACAGGAGGCATTTTGAGCCAAGTTTGGAATTTGGCAGGGGTCACACGGCCTGGGACACGGGCGTGTCATAGGCCGTGTCCTTGGCAGGTTGTGGCGTGTTTGACACAGTCTGCTGTGTCGACATAAGGTTTGCTATGTCGACACAGGGCCTGCTGTGTCGACACAGGGCCTACTGTGTCGACACAGGCCCTGCTGTGTTGACACAGGGCCTGCTGTGTCGACACAGGTCCTACTGTGTTGACATAGGGCCTGTTGTGTCGACACAGGGCCTGCTGTGTAGACACAGGGCCTGCTGTGTCGACACAGGGCCTGCTGTGATGACACAGGGTGCGCTGTGTCGACACAGAGTGTCGACACAGTGTGTACTGTGTCGACACAGAGTGTCGACACAGAGTGTCGACACAGAGTGTCGACACAGGGGTCTTGGCAAGGTCTCGACTAAATGTCCCGACACAGTTTGAGTTTGTCGCGAATGTGTCCTGCTCTGGTTTGTGAACCGTGCGGTGTTCGGCCCAGTTTTCCATGTCAGACCTGGATCGTAGCCGTACATTTCTTCATGATTGGGATACGACGGCTGGAGGTTATTCCTATTGGGATATACCCGAGTGTAGGGTTTCAAAACGCCCATCTTTTATTCGCTGGTTCTCTGTCTAAGTTCTAGAGAGAGGGGAGAGCAACGAGGAAGAAGAAGTCTAGATCTGATTGCCGGCGGAGCTTCGGAGCTCCAAATCACAAACCGACTTCGGATCTACGGAGGCAAGGAGAGGGCGGTGCTTTTCATTAACATACTTTTCTATGGCGCCAAGGAAGAATGCTAGGGTAACGATTCTCTACTTGAGCATGTGAAGCTCTTCTTTTCCCTTGCATAGGAAGCCCACTCTCGCGAGTTTGCGGTGAGTTGAGGCGTTCCTTCGGGTAGACATGAATAGTCCCCGTTGTGTACATATAGAGTCTGTAATCGATAATAGATATAGGTATGATATGTGAAGCCTACCTGGACAAGTTGGTCTGGATCGGTGATGTTGCATTGCATAAATGGCTAGAGAAGACTCAGTGCGAATGTTTGTTTTTCGGGTTTTCTACGGGGTAGATTGCAACAGGGAGCCTTGGGGATTAACTCCAAGGTGCACCCGGAAAACTGGGCAGATACATAATTCTGCCAACTTGGTGGCCTGGGAGCCAACTTGAACATAACCGGGTTATGTGATGTTTGTAACAGAAACGGGATTCGGGAGAAGTTTTACTCGCGCATATGGCTTAAATTGTCGTTGCGATGTGAGCACAGGTTGGACGGAACCGTAATCATTCTATGTCGTTTAGTGTGAGCCGTTGGCATAGATGAGGGTCTTTGGCGGTCTATGGCTTAAATTGACGTGACCCATGCCGGGAAGACAAAATGCTCATAGTTTGGTCGTCATATTGGCGGTGGTGAGACCGTGGTGTCTATGGCTTAAATTGATGTGATATTGACTGGTTCACCGAGAATGTGCCCTGAGTGCACGGGGCATGTGGCCGTGCGTGCCAACGCCTGTGAAGCAATATATATATATATATATATATATATATATATATATATATATATATATATATATATATATATATATATATATATATATATACTGCTCGGTTATGCTAACAAAGTGCTGGGAAGGAGCATCGCCGCCCCGAATTGGGGGCGGGATTGTTATAATTTGGTCAACATTGCTGACCGTTGCTTTGGTTTGCCACCGTTGCGGTGGATTGTGCTTGCAGGTGCTGCGGAGCCAAGCGGTAAATAGCCGGCTAAAGCCCAAATTGCTGAGCTGGCCCTCGAAGGCCTAATTTTGAGTGTTTTCTTTTATTCATGTATGGCCGGCCTGCGTGCTGAGGTTTGAAAAGCATGTAATTTGAGGAAAACAAATGTAAGTCCATAAGGCCAGTACTTGTGTATTTGTACTTCATTCATGTTATCTTTGTAGTGGACATTCATGCTAGTGTTGGGTTCTTTATTAATGCAACTTTTAATTGCTTCCGCTAGAATGACTCTGTGTAGGACGTTGGATTGGTTGGATGATTTCCATTGAGTAACTACCCGGTCTGTCAGTGGTATATGGCATCGGGCCCCAACCGGACCTAGTGTTATATATTATACGACGGATAGGGGGTATTACACTCTTCTTATGCAAGAGTTCTGTGAGAAGGAAGGTATCAGGCATTGCTTCTCAGCTCCTAGAACTCCTCAACAAAATGGGGTAGCTGAAAGGAAAAATAGAACCCTAATTGAAGCTGCAGGCACATTACTTGCAGATGCTTACATGCCCCTATCCTTTTGGGCAGAGGTTGTGAGCACAGCAAACTATGTACTGAACAGAAGCTTAATACATAAACTTAAGAATAAGACTCCCTATGAATTGCTTAAAGGGAAGAAACCTAAAATCACCTATTTTAAAGTATTTGGTTGCATATGCTATATTCATAGCATTGATAAGAAATATATTAGAAAGTTTGAAGCTAAGGCTGCAGAGGGAATTTTTCTAGGATATTCCCAAGTCAGTAAAGCTCATAGGGTGTTTAATAAATCTACTTTAAAAATTGAGGAATCTGTTCATGTAACTTTTGATGAAGCTAACATGTCTTATAAGGAGAAAGAAATTTCTACCAACAACACATTGCAGGTACCTCACTTGTGTGAGAGATTGGATGATCTAAGCCTCACCCAAGATGTTCCAATACATCCCTCTCCACAAGTTGAAGAAGAACGTGAAGAAGAAAGTTTAAAGGTGGCTGAAACCTATCCAACAGTTACTGAAATTCCACAAGAGGAATTTATCCCCCAAGGTGTTGCTCAACCAACTCCACCCACTGAATTTGTCACACTTAGGGATCACCCTGTATCTCAAGTGATTGGAGACATTTCAGTTGGTGTGTAGACAAGGCATCAACTCAACCAAGATTTGATGCATGTCTGCTTCATATCTCAAATTGAGCCCCAATCCACTAAAGATGCAAAGCAAGATCCCCACTGGATTGTTGCAATGCAAGAGGAGTTCAACCAATTTGAGAGATACAAAATATGAGATTTAGTTCCAAGACCGAAAGACTACCCAGTCATTGGAACTAAATAAGTATATAGGAACAAGCTTGATGCCCAAGGTGTCATAATAAGGAATAAAGCAAGGCTTATTGCTCAAGGCTATAGGCAAGAGGAAGGAATTGATTATGGCCAGACTTTTGCACCTGTTGCAAGGTTGGAAGCAATTAGGATCTTCCTTTCATATGCTGCCTACAAGAAATTCAAGGTTTATCAAACGGATGTCAAAAGTGCCTTTCTTAATGGAGAACTTAAAGAAGAGGTTTATGTAGAACAACCTCCAGCGAAAATAATGGTGATTCCGACGACCACTCTTGCTGCAATGAAATTTGATATGGGATTTGATATTGACTTTGACTCATTCCAGTACTCTGACAAGATCTTTATGGACATTCTGAAATTATTTAAAGAACAGATTCTGCAAAACTTCATGACTCGCAGAATAAAGATAGCAATGACTGAAGTTAAGGAATGGGTATTTACATCTACAACATCAGAGGAAGATACTATGACGGGAACAATATCTGGTAACAGAGTTTCTCTTTCCCCCACCATTTTATCTGAGATTTTTGGCCTACTGAATGGTAGTGAAGAATTAGAGATGGACAATGAGGAATATGAGAACATGTTGATTAAGATGGGTCATTCTGGAGATAACCCAAACAAGCTATTAAAGAAGAATTTATCTGCTGAGTATAAGTTCTTGGCTGATGTAGTCGGCAAAGTGCTGTTGGGCAAACACACCGCCCACGATTACATCACCAGGCACCAGTTCATGGTGATGGGTGCTCTGGTAGAGAAGAAAGCAGTAAACTTGGGCAAACTGCTATTTGATTTAATTAAGAAGAATAATAATAAGAAAGAGGTCTGTTTTGGAAGAATATTGTGAATATTTCTTCATGAAAAGGATCCTGAACATCTGGTCTCCACGACAGTGTTCATAAATTCCTCCAAAAGGCTTACATCTGCCTTGTTTGGCAGATGGGAGAGGAAAATCACCAAGCCATCCAAGGCTTCATCCTCTATAAGAACCTCTGAGAGCACCAGGGCCATAACAGCCGCTCCTCCACCTCCAGAAGAATTTCCTTCCTCCACCAACATTCCTTCTCCTCCTCAACCTCAACCACAACAACAAAAACATCATCTACCCACACCAGCTCCATCACCAGTTCAATCTCCAATTCATACTTCACCAACTCACCAACAACATCAACTCACACCAGCATCAGCCCCAGTTCCATTTCCTGAGCACATCACTCCACCTCAGTCTCCACTTCCACCTCATTTAAATGACACACACCCTGACACCTTTATGTCATCCCACACCTTCAATCTACTGTTTCCTCCACCATCTCCACATCAGGAACCCATCTCCTCCCCCACAATAATAGTTCCCCTTTCTACAACTGCAACTCCCTCTATTCCCATCCCTCCACTCACCCAAACTGACATTCCCTCTACTGTACCTAACTACACATATACAGATATGTCCAGTGCATTCTCTGTCTGTTCAAATTGTGGTCATCACACTCCATACTACTCCACTGCTCCAGAATCTCTCTATCTCAACTTTTCTGATATTGCTAAAGACCTTCTTGCATTCATTTCTCTCACCCTTACCGGCTTATAGTTAATGTTATAGCTCCACTTACTGCTTCCATCACGTCTCTTTCTGCCAAAGTTACTGTCTTATCTCCTGTCCCTTCTTCTGGGGGACTGGCTTTAGGACCGCCTGAAACCAGTCAGGGGGAGATGCTCTATGATGAAGAAGCTCTAGTGGTGATAGCAGCAGCAGAAGCAGCAACAGACTCAATAATGTCAGATTCTTCAGAAGAAGCAGCCACTTCTACTGAACTCATATATTTAATTGATTCTGGTACAATATAGATGAGTCAATTATAGCTGAAACAAATACTGTTGGTGATTATATTATAAATCTCATAGTTAATCTGAATTCTTTATTAGATTTATTAAATTTTGTCTATAGATATATTCCACCCAGTTGTTCTTATCAAGAATCTTTGGCTATAGTTCCATACACTGCACGAATAAGCCCCACAGTTGCCAAACAACTTAAGGCTAGTTTTGCAGTAATAGAGCCACCAGTTGTACCATCCCCTTCCAAGGACAGTTCTTCTCCAGAAGCTATTTCAGCTCCAACATATAAAATGGATGATAGTCCCCTGCCTGATTTGGATGAAATCATCATGGCTAACATTGAAAAAGAAAATAAGTTACTGTCTGAAAAAGTTGCTGAAACAGTTGCTCCAAAAATTGATCTTCTAGAACCTTTAGTGGTTCCTCCAGCAGAAAAGCAAATATCAAAAGATATTCTCAAGGCTCTTGATGATTTATATGATAATCTTCAAAGATCTTCTGATGATGAATATGAGGATGATGATTCTGATGATGATAGCACTATTGCCAAGAAGAAAGTCTCAAAGAAGAGAAAGGCTTCCCCCATTGCTGCTCCCAAAATAAATCCTACACATGATACACCATATTATATCCTACAGAAAATCACTCCATTTCATGGGATGCCAGCTTAGATGTGGCTTTCAAAGAATGAACAAAAAGTCAGAAAGAAAAGTAGAAGATACTCCCCACCTCCTCCTCAAAGGAACTGGAGAGGTCCTCCTCCTCCTCCACCTACTGCTGGTGCTTCAGGAAGCAGTTTTCAGAGGTCTACCTCCTATGCTCAAACTTATCAAAGACATCAAGGTAGATCCTCAAGATATCAAGAAAGCAGCTAGCAGAGGTATTCCTCCAGCAGACAACAACAACATCAGCATCAACAACATCATCATCAACAACAACAGCAAGCTCCTGATACAGAAAAAGCTGAAAGTCCAAAAAGGCCTGCATCTCCACCTATTCTATTTGTCGATCCTGAAACTGAGACAACATCAAGAATGGCCAGATTCCAGGAACTTGTTGGATTATCAATGATAAATAAAGCTAAAGCTGAAGGGAGAGATTCATCCCAATACTCAACAATGTCAACATACAGAAAGGAAGAATTAAAAAGATATGAAAAAGCTAATAAATTTTTCAATGTATATGCTTACATGAATCTACATCCAGAAGCTGTTGTTCCCAGAGCCACTTCTCTCAACATTATTGGAGCTGCTGATTTGACCATGTCTAAGAGAGAAGCAGCTAATCCAAATAGAGAAATCAAATTTACACAGCCTTCTGACCAGGACAAAGATGACAAGAAAAAGCAGAAGAAGAAATGATTTATTCTATTTAATTTTTTTGACTGTCTGAACTTTATTTGTAATTATCACAAAGCTACTGATCATGTACAAATCTGCTGAATCATTTAAATTTTCTGCCAGATGTATTTACTTTGCTTTGTGATCATTTTATCTTTGTATTATTAGTAACCTCACCCAAATAGGGGTAGATTGTTGGATCCCTAGTTGGATTTGGGCTAGGTTCACTAATTAGGATGATTGACCCACCATGTATAGCCAGGGTCATGTCTTTGTGTCCTAGAGTTTAGGCTAAGTCCTTAGAATTAACCTTACATGGACCAGCCAACAGAAGACTTCAAAAGACTCAAGAATTAGAAGAAAATCAAGTTCAGAAAGTGAGTTCGATGTTCGTCGAACTCAGCTCGACGATAGTCGTGCTCTGTTTGACAAAATCAGAGTCAATTCTCTGAGTTGAGCTCGACGATATTCGAGCTCAGGTCGACGAAGTCTGGAAGTTCAACTTCAACACATTCTGTCCAGAATACTTTGTTTGAACTCAGGTCGACGAAGTCCATTTATCAGCTCGACGAACTGTGACCACAGAAATGGCAAGTTATTCACAGAAAGTAGTTAGCTGAGCTTTGGTCGAAGATCTTGGATCTCAGGTCGACGAACTTCGTTCTCTGGTCGACGAACAAACTTTCTCTGGTCTACGATTTCTGTGAAGTTCCAGACTTAGAAATTTCCCTCAATTTCCTGTCCTACTTCATATATTATTTTGTAATAATTCCTGAGTAATTAATGCATATATTCTCTGAATATAGCCGTTATTTGGCAGCATTAGTTATGGTCTTCATCAGGTAAATTACTTGCTTAATTAATTGGGACAGTTGGGGAAACTCATTAATGCAAATATTCTCCAGCCGATTTTCATTCTTCAGATCGTCAGCAATTAATACAGACAATTCGAAATTCAAAGGAGAATTTGACAGAGATATATAAAAGAGATTTTCTTCTCAGCCGATAGTAAGAAGCACAAGATACACACAGAAGACATACAAAAGCATACTCAAGATCATCTCCATCTTCTCTGTACAGAAAATATTTTTCTTTCTCCTTGACCTCACTATAGAAGAAGAAGAACAATAAATACAAATCAAGAGTCTTCTTCAATCTTCAACTCCAGGAGCTCTCAAGGGCAACATATTCAAATCAGTCAGGAGTTTCTGGATTTTCACAAGTCAAGGAAGCAGACCTACTACACCCTGTGAAAGGCTTCAAGTGATTTCTGGAGAAGCCTTGACAACAACAATCCACTTGTCTTCTTAGTTGTTTGAGAAAGAGAAGACATCATCAATCTCTCTCCCCCTCCTGTATAAAGGGTTTATTAACTCCCTTCAAAAGTTTATCTGGTTTTTGCGCACCTGATCAAAAGCTCATAGTGGTAGTCACCTGATCAAAACCTGCTAGTGGATTGCTACTAAGGTGGTAGAAGAGTGGATGTACCTAGGTTGGGGAACAACTATAAAAGTTCTTGTGTTGTCTGGTTGACCTTTTCTTGTTGTTCTTGATGTGGCTGTGATAGGCTAGTTGTGCTGTGATATATTTATATGCTGTGTTAGATTAGTTTAGCTTAGATTATCTCCTCTCTATTAATATTGGTATCACATTTTTTCTTACTCTGATAATTTGAAAAACAGCAAAAAGATTTTTAAGTACTCTATTCACCCCCCCCCCCCCTCACACCCCCCCTGCTAGAGTAAATCAGGTCTAACCCCCAACTTTCAGACAGATTTCTCTGTTCAATTTCAAGGTCACTTTGTCTCTTTGTGTGTGAAGCCTCTTCATTAGTAACACTCTTACAGTCTCCAACATGATAATTATTGGCTTATCTCTTGCTTTAAGAATCACCTGGTTAAAAGCTTCACAAAAGTTGTTTAACAACATATCACACTTAGGTCATGTATTAAAATGAGACTTTGCCTAATGTTTTTGATCTCTTTCTTTAACCCATTGGTACGCTTTTTTATCGCTAGCTTTTAACTTTTCCATTTCATTATTAAAGTCAACTAGCCGTGTCGCGCATGCAGCTTTCCATAAAATTTCTTTCAGTTGAAGCCCTCTATGTTTCTGTTTGAAGTTATTGTACATATGACACAAGCAAAATTTGTGTTCTGCGTTGGGTAAGAGTTTTTTAATGTCTTTCAATAGGCCTTTCTTCTTGTCTGAAATTATGGACCCTGTAAAACTATTTTCAATACACAGGTCTTCTATAAGAAGGCTAACAAAACATTTTCAAGCTTTTGTGTTCTCTTTCAAAACGACGGCATATGCAATAGGGTACATGTTATTGTTACCATCAACACCAACATCATATAACATTACGCCATCTGTTGATGTCTTCAAATGAGTACCATCAAATCCTATAATCGGCCTACAACCACCCATGAAACCTTTCTTCAAAGCACCTCAACATATGTACAACCTTTTAAATATACATGTTTGGGAGCCTACATCATGTTTAAATTTGACTATAATTTTTGTGTCCAGATTGGTTCTATAAATTTCCTCAAAGTAATCTCATAGCTTTGCATACTGCTCCAACTCCGTTCCACTACTCATTATTGATACATGTTTATTGGCCCTATACATCTTCCATACACTAAGAGATGTTTTATTGTCTCTCTGCATTATTTTCTGCATTGAATTAACGAGCCACTCAGGGTAGCTCCTTATATTATGCTCATATTTGATGGCAAGATACTTAGAGTTACAATGAAGAGAATTGACGACTCTGTAACAACTGTGATCTCCCTTAATAATCTTAACTTGAAATGTTTTTTTTTCATTTTTGGACATGAATGATGCAAACATAACCCATCCATACTCGCATGTCACTTGAATCTTGTCGCTACAATTTTTAGTGAATTTTAGAGGTTTTCCTTGTTTAGTAGCATGCATCCTCACAACAGTCTTAAATTCATCTGGTGTATTAAAGCACCAGCCAACATTGAAAGTTATTTAATTTTAGGTTAGCTAATCACCTAGAAGTGGGGTGAATAGGTATTTGAGCTTTTAATAAATCTTTTGTTGTTTTCAACTTGTTCTATCTAGCTAGATCTTGTCCTTAAATCCTGCAATCATAAAGATAAACAAGCACACACAGCAAACACAAGATTTTATAGTGGTTCCCCAATTGGATACATCCACTTTCCGTCTCCACATATCCAAGCTTATTTGTTGGACTCAGCATAACTTCTCCAAACTGCTCCTAGGAGCTTACATCTCAGATCCCATAGGATCTCCAAGTATCTTCTAAGACTCACTTCTCAGCCACAAGGGCCTACACTCAGTGGTCAGCAGACCACCTACCTCAAGCTATTAATGTTGAATTTTGTGAAGTGGAAGTGGTTGATGGGACAGGCCGGGTGGCCTGAGCGGACAGATCTGGCGGACTGGGCGGACTTGGCAGACTGCTGTTATGCGGCCTGGTGATATGTCTAGTGGAAGCTGGCTGTTCTTCTGAGCGACTTGTGCGGTTTAAGTCTGCGGCCTAGCAGACTGTTATTTGCGGATAGGGCGTTGGCTGTTGGTTTAGCCAAGGAGCGGCCTGAGCGGATAAAGGTTTGCGGACTGGTGTATGTTGCTCAGTGACCGTGTTGCAAGCTTGTGTTAACTGGTGGATTGGGTACTATCCGCGGGAGGCTTGCGGACTGGCGTGTCCGCGGTGTTCGCTGTTGTGGACTGGCCTTAGAGTTTGGTTGTGGCCTTGCCGAGCTCTGGTAGGACAGCACTACTGTTGCTGTGGCAGACTGGTGTGTGGAGTCCGACAGATGGATGTTGCTTTGGGTAGGTGTGTGAGTAGCTTGCAGACTGCTTCTCCTTGGAGGAGTTTTGGCAGTCTGTGTTGCTTGATTGTTTGGCGGACGGAGCTATGTCCGCCGAGCTCGCGCTAGGCCCCTTGGTGGTTCTGGACTTGGTCACACTCTGTGCCAAGACCAGTGTGTCCGCAGTATCCGCCAAGTCCGCTATTGACCGGGCGGACTGCCTTTGGTCGTGGGCTTGTGGTGGATGGAGGTATTGCTGTGGTGGTATGCAGACTGCCTTTTGTTGAGCGGACAGTCACTGAAGGGGATGCTGTCCTGCAGTGCTTGGAGGCTTTGCGGGCTGGTGCCTTGTCCGCATAGCCTGGGCAGACTGTTGAGGGTTCGCCCAAAGGTGCCTTGCTCCTGGCGGGTTGATCCTTGGAATCCGTCTAAGTCCTTGCGGACTCGGCGGACGAGTGTTGTTAGCGCGCGAGCTGGGGCGGTGTCTCTATCCACTAGGGCGGTGACCACACTCCTCACCTCGCCTATAAATACGACCCCCCAGCATGTATACAGTAACTGAGTGAACAGTAAGTGGGGCTTGGGCAAATTGCTACGGTCTGCATTTTCTGTCCGCGCGGGTTGAGTAGAGCTGACGGTTTGCTGTGTGCAGGTCGCGCGGGTAGCTTCAAGGAGCCAGGAGTTTGGCTTTGACTTCGGGCAAGTTCTTGGAAGTGTGAAGTCTCTGCGGTTTCAGCAGGTCGCTCTGCGGCTTGTCAGTTCTCTGCTTCAACTTTGCAAGTTCCAATAACCTGTCCTCCAGGCGCAGGCGGGTAGGCGGTCTGTGCTTCAGTTCATCAGCAGTAGGCGAATAACGGTGTGTCCATGCAGCCTCGCGGCTTCGGCGGACTCCGTGGCTATTCGGCGTGTTGCAGCATCTCGGGCGGGTTCGGCGATCTTGGCGACTTCGGCGGTCTCGGCGGTTTCCAATGCTGTCCGCCCGGCTTGTTTGTTGTGCTTTCTGTTACAGCTGTTTGTACTATTGAAATCATGTCTCTCTACGTATACCTCGCCTTGTAAAGAAGTTTAATGAATATAAGATCTGCTTGTTCTTCCATGTGCTTGGTGTGTTGAGCTTGTTCCCTGTTTTTCCGCTAGATCAAAGTGTGAACTGGGTAGTGCCGAAGATATTAATTTGGAGTTTGGGCTATCTTGCTGACCACCTTGAGAAAATTTTAACATGGTATCAGAGGGAGGTTCAGTTGCTTAAGGAGTGTCCAACCAGTGTTGTTGCTCTGTGTTTGAGTGGTGATCAACATGTGTTGGTGCTTTAAGCTTCTGAAGGCTTTTCCAAGCAGTTGTTGCAATGGAAGGGAGTTATGCAAGAGGTCTTGGCATTGAACTCTTAATGCCGACTAACTTCAAGAAGTGGAAGTTATGCATGAATAGTTATCTTTTTGGCGAGCAGCTGTGGGAAGTTGTCGGTGGTGACGATAGACAGGAAGTCACTGCTGCCTATGGTACTACTGAGCAGGTTAGGCTCTGGAGAAAAACAAATGCTAAGGCGGAGTTTATTCTTAAGAGGGCCATGTTACCAGAACTGTTTGATCACATCATTGGATGTGAGTCGGCTGCTGATATTTGGACAACCATTGATGAGTTGTTCAATAGGAAGAATGTGGCGCGACTTCAGTTCCTGGAGAATGAGTTGGCCAGGACAACTCAATGAGACCTTACCATCTCTAAGTACTTCCTGAAGATGAAGAGCTTGTGTGCTGAGCTGTCGGCACTTGATCCTGATGAGCCTATCTCTGAGGCTAAGATGAAAAGGCACATAATCCTCGGCTTGCAGAAGGAGTATGTTGCCTTTGCGACAACTGTTCAAGGTTGGGCTACTCAGCCATCTCTGCTGGAGCTTGAGAACCTGCTTGCATCACAGGAGAGCTTGGCAAGGAAGATGGCTGGAGTTAATATCAATCAAGAATACAGTGAAGCTCTCTTCTCAGGCAAGAAGAAGAAAGGATGGGAAGGGAAGAAGAAGAAGCAGGTCGCTGGTGAGAAAGAGCCTTCAACGTCTTATCAGCCGGAGAGGAGCAATGCTCCTAAGGACTGGAAAAAGAACTTGAAGTGCACCGGTGTCATCAGCGAGGGCACTTCAAGAGGGACTGCAAGGTCAAGTTGTAGCCTGAGCATGATGTAGGAAAGGAGGAAGCTTAATCTAGGAGTGAGGGAGCAGAATGGGGCGGAGCTTTCATGACGGGCACTTGTGTCTGTGCCTTGTCTGCTGAGGACTTCAACGGCGAGTGGATCGTGGACTCCGGGTGTGGTCATCACCTCACCGGATACAAATCGAAGTTCTCTTCCATGCAAGCATACTCAGGTAATGAAGCTATTATCACTGCTGATAATATTGTTTATGCAGTAGAGAAAGAGGGGGTCATGTCTTTGGGTAGTGATCAAGGGCCACTCACATTAAGGAGTGTGTATCATGTGTCGGGCATGAAGAAGAACCTCTTCTCGGTGACCAATGCAGTAGATGCTAGTTATCACGTTCTGTTTGGGCCAACAGACGTGAGGTTCCTTCGCAACGTATCAGCAGTTAAGGCTGATGTTGCTCATATAGGGAGGAGGGTCAAGAACTTATTTGTTCTTGCTACTAATGCTTATGTTGATCGTATGAGAGTCAACGATAGCGCTGCTATCTGGCATGAGAGGCTGGGGCATGTAGGCATGGACAAGCTGAAGGCTATGGCTAGTAGAAGTTTGGTGAGAGGTCTGCCTAAGTTATCCTCCTTTGGTGACAGACATGTTTGCGCGGGGTGTCAATACGGTAAGGCACATCGCCTTCCGTTTGATAAATCAAAAACAAGGAGCAAGCTACCATTGTAGTGCATTCATGGCAACTTGATGGGACCAACTGTCATGGCCAGCCTTGCTGGAAGCAGATATATGCTTGTCCTGATTGATGACTACTCAAGGTATACTTGGGTTTATTTCTAGAAGGAGAAGTCATAAGCCTTCCGTTTGTTTGTGGAGTTCAAGGAGTTGGTGGAAGGCCGGCTTGGCTTGCGGATCAAGAAGCTTAGAACAGATAACGGGGGAGAGTTTGTTTCCTCCGAGTTTTCTAACTTCTGTAGGAAGCACGAGATCCAACGAGAGCTCACTTGTGCTCACACTCCACAACAAAATGGAGTAGCGGAGTGGAAAATTCGTCACTTGACGGAGACTTGCAAATGCTGGCTTCATGCGAAAGACATTCCAAGGTCCTTTTGGGCGGAGGGGATGTCTTGTGCTTCTTATGTCATCAACCGGATGCCGCTTAGCCCGATCAACATGAAGACTCCTATTGAGTTGTTGCTGAAGGAGAAGCCAAGTGTGGGACACCTTCGGGTGTTCGGTTCAACTTGATATGTACATGTCTCGGATGCTTCACGGACTAAGCTGGATGCAAAGGCAAGGAAGCTTGTCTTTGTCGGCTACGATGAGCAGAAGAAGGGATGAAAATGCATGGACCCAGTGACGAAGAAGTTTGTTGTATCAAGAGATGTTGTCTTTGACGAACTGACGTCGTATGGTGGAGGCTCAATTGAGCTGTCTGATAGCAAGGTTGATTATGAACCCTTGGTGGTTGATGAAGGCCTGGAAGAGGAGCTTGCTGTTTCACCAGCAGCTCCTGTTGCTTCTAACTCCGAGGCTGAGCCTTCTGGCTCAGGAAGCAGGGGGGCACTGCTCAAAGCTTGTCCCAAGTAGGAGTTGAGCCCGAAGAAGCAACAGAAGCAGTAAGCAAGGAGCCGACCCTTCGGAGATCGAAGAGGGTTATTAAGCCTCCGGCTCGTTACTGTGATGGAATGCAGTGTGCTTTGTCTCCTGCTTCTTTGCAGGTCCTCTGGATGAGCGAGAGCCTGCAAGCTTCAACGAGGCCACTGGAGTTAAGGAGTGGGAAGATGCCATGAAGGAAGAGATTGCTGCTCTCAAGAAGAATGAAACCTGTGACCTTGTGCCCAAGGTTGATGACATTACTGCAGTAACTTGCAAGTGGGTGTTTAAGTTGAAGAAGAAGTCTGATGGGAGCATTGATAGATATAAAGCTCGCCTGGTCGCTCGAGGATTCTCACAACAGTATGGAGAAGACTATGAGGAGACGTTTAGTCTGGATGCAAAGATGACTTCAATTAGAGTGGTGATCGCCTTGGCTGCAAACAAGGGATGGAGGATGTGGAAGCTTGATGTAAAGTGCTAAAGTAGCAAAAAACAAGCAAGAATTTTGAATAATACAAAGTTTTATTATCCAAAAAAGATATCTATTACAAAGGTATGCCCTCCCTTATATAGAATGTAGGAGAGATGAGAGAATACAAATAAGAGATGTGGGACTAAAAATTTACAGGACTAAGCGGACTATACAGAACAAACCGCACAAGCCACACGGTTAGACAGAAGGGCTAACCGCACGACTACCACCAGAGAGAAAGAGAGATTGCCAGGGTAGACCGCTAGACCGTCCGGTCTCCGAGGTGGCTGAGACAAACTGCCAGACCGCCCGGCTACCAAACAGCAACAGCACAGCAACCAACCTACTGAAGGGAAACCGCCAGACTGCGCGGTCTCCAACCCGCCAAGACAGACCGCCAGACCGCCCGGTCACCAACTTCAACACTCCCCCTCAAGCTGGAGCATATATATCGATCATGCCCAACTTGTCACAAATATGAAGAAACGACGCGGAAACTAGCTTGGTGAAGATGTCAGCCAGCTCTTTATCAGAAGTGACAAAGGGAGTGCAAATTTATTCCTTTAAGATCTCTTCACGAATAAAATGACACTCGACCTCAATGTGCTTTGTTCTTTCATGGAAGACCGGATTTTTGGAGATGTATATGGCAGCCTTGTTATCACAGAACATAGGTAGAGGATGGTTGTAGACCTCTCCTAAATCTAGCATGAGAGCCCGCAGCCATTTTAACTCACAAGTGGTCGACGCCATACTGCGATACTCAGCTTCTGCACTGGACCTGGAGACAACAGACTGCTTCTTGCTCTTCCAGCTCACCATATTTCCCCCAACAAAGGTGAAAAAACCCGAGGTTGACTTGCGATCCCCTTTGTCATCACCATAACTTGCATCTGAGTATGCTTCAACCCTCAGATGACCATTCTTCTGAAAAAGTAATCCTTTCCCAGGCGCTGCTTTGACATACTCCAAGATCCGCAAGGCAGACTGTAGATGGCACTCCCTAGGTGCTTGCATGAATTGACTCACCTTGCCCACAGCATAGGAAATGTCGGGCCTGGTCACTGTGAGATATATGAGCTTGCCAACCAGACGCCTGTACCGCGAACTATCTGAAAGAGAAGGCGAATCATCTGTCCAGGTTTTGTCTTCTCTAGTTGCCATGGGGCATCGAGCAGGTTTTGCTCCAATCAATCCTGCCTCTTTTAAAAGATGAAGGACATACTTACGCTGAGAGAGAACTAAGGAGTCGGGCTTCCGAGAGATTTCGATCACCAGAAAGTACTTTGGAGAGCCCATATCTTTTGTGATCAGATGTTGAAGAAGATGTCGCTTTGTCAGGGCTACCCCGTCCTGGTCATCGCCAGTGAGAAGAATATCATCGACGTACACAGCAAGAACAACCAGCCCCGAAGAGGTTTTGCGAATAAATAGAGAGTGATCGGCAGAGCTTCGTGCAAAATCAACGGCCGCCACGATGCCGCTGAACTTGTCAAACCAAGCTCGAGGGCTCTGCTTGAGGCCATAGATTGCCTTCTTCAGCCGGCATACTCATGTCTCCCCCTGAGCAATATACCCAGGAGGTTGCTCCATGTAGACGGCCTCTTGAAGATCACCATAAAGGAAGGCATTCTTGACATCCAGCTGGGAAATCGGGCAATCCCTATTTACCGCCACAGAGAGAAGGACCCGGATAGTGCTGAGACGAGCCACGGGGGAGAAGGTGTCAAAGTAATCAACCCCATAGGTCTGAGTAAAGCCCTTAGCAACAAGGCGAGCCTTATACCGATCCACAGTGCCGTCTGGGCCAAATTTGACCACAAAGACCCAGCGACAGCCAACAACATCAGTACCGAAGGGAGGAGGAATAAGAGTCCATGTACCCCGCTCAGTTAGGGTCGCCATTTCCTCATCCATGACCAGCTTCCAATGAGGAATAGCAAGGGCCTCCTGGTAGGAGCAGGGTATGGCAGTGGCAGAGATAGCCAGTGCAAATGCCCTGCGAGAAGGGGTAAGACGATCATATGAAACAACAGCAGCAAGGGGGTGTAGGGTACACGTCCGCACCCCTTTGCGAAGAGTTATAGGAAGATCCAGGTCAGCGGGACCCTCGGCATCCGGAGCATCTGTGGCAGAGAAAGCTGGCCCAGGAGCAGAGAGCGATGGCGGCGGAGATGAGGGAGACGGTGGCAGAGATGAGGGAGACGGTGGTGGAGAAAGAGGAGTGGGTGGAGACGGTGGAGGGGTGGAGATCATAGTAGGAGACGAGGGAACGAAGGGAACGACAGGAGAATCAGAAGCTGGGAGAAGAGGAGAGGAGTCATCCGAGAAGTAGGAGGTATTCTCGAAGAAGGTGATGTCAGCAAAGACGAACTGCTTACGAAGGACGGGATCAAAGCAACAATAGCCTTTCTGAGTGGTGGAGTACCCCAGAAAGACACATTTGGTGGAGCGAGGGGAGAGCTTATCACTGGTGGCCGAAGGGGCATGCACAAAGGCAGTGCATCTAAATATTTGGAGAGGGAGAGGAAATGGCTCCTTGCCCAGATACAGAATGGAGAATGAGGTTTTTCTGTGGAGAACCGTGGAGGGAATGCGATTGATAAGGTAGCAGGCAAGGAGAACAGCATAGCCCCAATAGGAGCGAGGAACATGCATCTGGGTCATCAAGGTGCGAGCAACATCGAAGTGACGATTTTTGCGTTCTGCCACACCATTCTGTTGTGAAGTATGGACACAACTAGTTTGATGAATAATCTCATTTTGCATGCAGAATGTAGAAAAGTCATGACTGATATATTCTTTGGCATTATCAGATCAAAAAACTTTGATAGAAACATTAAACTGAGTTTTGATCATGAGATAGAAGGACGTCCATACAGAGAATAATTCAGAGCGATCTTTTAACAGATACACCCACGTACAACGAGAGAAATCATCAATGAACGTGAAAAAATATGAACTACCTCGACCAATGGTAAGAGTAGGAGAAGGACCCCAAATATCGGAGTGGATGAGATCAAACGGACGGGTAGATCCACGAACGTATTTTGGAGGGAAGGAGGAGCGATGATTTCTCTCATTGAGCGGAGGACTGTGTGGAGGAAGTTGGGGCAGAAGTTGACGAAGAAGACGTGGAGGAGCATGACCAAGGCGGAGATGCCATTGGAGAATATCTGTGGATGTGGAGGAGAAGGTGGAGAAAGCAGAAATGTTGTCCAGGAAGTATAAGCCGCCACTCTCAGTCCCAGTAGCAATCATCCGTTGGGAGTCCGGATCCTGAAAAGAGCAAGAAGTAGAAGTAAATATGACGGAACACTGTAATTGCTTGCATAGAGAGGTAACAGATAATAAGTTGCACGGGAACTTGGGCACGTATAGAGTATCCGCCAAGTGAAGAGGCGGAGTGACATGAACTATCCCCGTCCCATGGACTGATGATGAAGAGCCGTCAGCGAGAATAACCGGGGGCAACCGATCATGTGTCTAGGAGAGAAAAACACTGGAGAGTGCCAGTCATATGATTTGTAGTACCGGTGTCGATCAGCCATTTTCCTTGAGTAACAACATGGGCACTACCAGAAGACGTGACCACCGAGGCGAACGGCTTGGAGGAGGATATGAAATCCATAAGGGGGAGAAGAGGGAAGCACAAGCCGCGCGACTTAACAGGAGGTCGCGGCGACTAACAGGCAGGAGCGGCTAAAGGAAGAAAGGCAGAGAGGCCGCCGAAACAAGGAAGAACCCGCGCGAACAGAGAGAAAACACAGCGGTTTAGGAGAAAGAGATCTGCAGCGGTCACGATGATAGAAACCAGCGGCCAGAAAAACCACGACCAAGCCGCAGAAGCAAGCAGAGGGAAAGAAGTCGAGTAGCTAGAAATCAGCCCGCGCGAATAGAAGAAAGAGACACCACACGAACAGAGAAAAAGTCCGCTGGGAGGCAAACATGGCGCAGCAAGAAGAAGGAGAAACAAAGAGGTCGTGCGAACAGGGCACAAGCAGGCGGAAGAAACAAGCCACGAGGACAGGTCGCGATTGCAGAGAGGGCGCATAGAATCAGGAGGAGAAAATCGAGTCCTCTGATACCATGTTAAAGTAGCAAAAAACAAGCCAGAATTTTGAATAATACAAAGTTTTATTATCCAAAAAGATATCTATTACAAAGGTATGCCCTCCCTTATATAGAATGGAGGAGAGATGAGAGAATACAAATAAGAGATGTGGGACTAAAAATTTACAGGACTAAGCGGACTATACAGAACAAACCGCACAAGCCGTACGGTTAGACAGAAGGGCTAACCGCACGGCTACCACCAGAGAGAAAGAGAGATCGCCAGGGTAGACCGCTAGACCGTCCGGTCTCCAAGCTGGCTGAGACAAACCGCCAGACCGCCCGGCTACCAAACATCAACAGCACAGCAACCAACCTGCTGAAGGGAAACTGCCAGACCGCGCGGTCTCCAACCTGCCAAGACAGACCGCCAGACCGCCCGGTCACCAACTTCAACATAAAGAATGCCTTTCTTTACGGAGAAATTGATAAGGACATCTTCATGGATCAGCCACTTGGATTTATTTCTGATGATCATCCGGACTATGTCTGCAAGCACAGGAAGGCTCTCTATGGGTTGAAGCAAGCTCCTAGAGCTTGGTATGGAAAGATAGCAGAGTACTTGCAGTTCTACGGTTATCTTGCTTCCAACTCATATTCCAGCTTGTTCATCAAGAAGAAGGGGGTGCTTCAAGTCTTGGTCCTACTATATGTGTATGATATGATCATCACAGGAAATTCGGAGGAGGAAGTAGCAAGGCTCAGGGTTGAGCTTGCTATATTCTTCGAGATGAATGACTTGGGAGAGCTTCATCACTTTCTCGGTCTTGAAGTGGAGAGGAAGAAGAGCGGTATACTCATTTGCCAAAGAGGTTATGCAGATCGCATTGTGAAGCGGTTCGGCATGGGCGAAGTAAGGAGTTGCTCTACTCCACTGAAATATGGGCTGAAGCTTCGACGAGATGAGGGAAGAATTCTTCCTGACCCCTTGGTGTTCAGAGCTCTTGTTGGGAGCTTGATCTACCTGACGATTACAAGGCCAGACATTGCTTACGCTGTTGGCCGAGTAAGTCGATTTATGACTGAACCAAGGAAGTCTCATATAGTGGCGGCTAAGAGCATTTTGAAGTATGTCAAGTCAACTTCTGACATGAGACTCCTCTATAGAAAGGACTCGGACTTTGCCTTGCTTGGGTACACAGATGCTGACTATGGCGGTGATTCGGATGATCGAAGGTCGACTTCAGGTTATGTGTTCACTTGCGGATCAGCTAGCATCTCGTAGTGTAGCAAGAAGCAGGACTCGGTGTCCGTCTCAACTACGGAGGCAGAGTATAAGGCTTCGGCTTTGGCTGCTCGGGAAGCCATCTGGTTGAGGAGGCTTATAGAGGATGTACATGAAGAAATGCAAGGGCCAACTTTACTCCGGGGTGACAATGAGAGTACTCTCAAGCTGGTTAACAATCCAGTGTGTCATGCTAGGACCAAGCATATAGAGATCGATCATCACTTCATAAGAAAGAAGGTGTTGGAGGGATCTCTGCTGGTCGGGCATGTTCAGAGTGAAGACAATCTTGCTGACATCTTCACGAAGACACTGTCGAAGGGGCCTTTTGAACAGTTGCGCAGCTTGCTGGGCTTGGTCACCACTTCTCACTTCAAGGGGGAGTGTTGAATTTTGTGAAGTGGAAGTGGTTGATGGGACAGGCCGGGCGGCCTGACCGGACAGATTTGGCGGACTGGGCGGACTGGGCGGACTGCTGTTATGCGGCCTGGTGATATGTCTAGTGGAAGCTGGTTGTTCTTCTAAGTGGCTTGTGCGGTTTAAGTCCGCGGCCTGGCGGACAGTTATCTGCGGATAGGGCGTTGGCTGTTGGTTTAGCCATGGAGCGGCCTGAGCGGATAAAGGTTCGCGGACTGGTGTATGTTGCTCAGTGACCGATTTGCAAGCTTGTGTTAACCGGCGGATCGGGTGCTATCCGCGGGAGGCTTGCAGACTGGCGTGTCTGCGGTGTTCGCTGTTGCGGACTGGCCTTAGAGTATGGTTGTGGCCTTGCCGAGCTCTGGTAGAACATCACTACTGTTGCTGTGGCGGACTGGTGTGTGGAGTCCGGCAGATGGCTGTTGCTTTGGGCAGGTGTGCGAGTAGCTTACAGACTGCTTCTCCTTGGCGGAGTTTTGGCGGTCTATGTTGCTTGATTGTTTGGCGGACGAAGCTATGTCCGTCGAGCTCGCGCTAGGCCACTTGGTGGTTCTGGACTTGGTCACACTATGTGCCAAGACCAGTGTGTCCGCAGTATCCGCCAAGTCCGCTGTTGACCGGGCGAACTGCCTTTAGTCGTGGGCTTGTGGTGGATGGAGGTGTTGATGTGGTGGTATGCGGACTGCCTCTTGTTGTGCGGACAGTCACTGAAGGGGGATGCTGTCCTGCAGTGCTTGGAGGCTTTGCGGGCTGGTGCCTTGTCCGCATAGCCTAGGCGGACTGTTGAGGGTTCTCCCAAAGGTGCCTTGCTCCTGGCGGGTTGATCCTTGTAATCCGGCTAAGTCCTTGCAGACTCGGCGGACGGGTGTTGTTAGCGCGCGAGCTGGGGCGGTGTCTCTATCCACTAGGGAGGTGACCACACTCCTCACCTCGCCTATAAATAGGACCCCCCGACACGTATACAGTAACTGAGTGAACAGTAAGTGGGGCTTGGGCAAATTGCTGCGGTCTGCATTTTCTGTCCGAGCGGGTTGAGTAGAGCTGACGGTTTGCTGTGTGCAGGTCGCGCGGGTAGCTTCAAGGAGCCAGGAGTTTGGCTTTGACTTCGGTCAAGTACTTGGAAGTGTGTGGTCTCTGCGGTTTCAGCAGGTCGCTCTGCGGCTTGTCAGTTCTCTGCTTCAACTTTGCAAGTTTCAATAACCTGTCCGCCAGGCGCAGACGGGTAGGCGGTCTGTGTTTCAGTTCATCAGCAATAGGCGAATAACGGTGTGTCCGCGTGGCCTCGCGGCTTCGGCGGACTCCGTGGCTATTCGGCGTGTTGCAGCAGCTCGGGAGGGTTCGGCGGTCTTGGCGACTTCGGCGGTCTCGGCGGTTTCCAGTGCTGTCCGCCCGGCTTGTTTGTTGTGCTTTCTATTACAGCTGTTTGTACTAGCGAAATCATGTCTCGCTACGTATACCTCGCCTTGTAAAGAAGTTTAATGAATATAATATCTGCTTCTTCTTCCATGTGCTTGGTGTGTTGAGCTTGTTCCCTATTTTTCCGCTAGATTAAAGTGTGAACTGGGTAGTGCCGAAGATATTAATTTGGAGTTTGGACTATCTTGCAGACTACCTTGAGAAAATTTTAACAATTAAGCCCTACACTCAGGCTGGGAGGACAGCCCTGCCTTAGATCCCAAAGGATCCTACCTCAGAGCTCTGTAGTGCTCCTACACTCTGTGACCCACAAGCCACCTACCTCATCTTTATCTCTAAGGCTTACAGCTCAGGCTTTTCAGCCCTACAACTTTAGGCACAAGGCTCTACTCTCAGAGTGTTGCAATACTCCTACAGCTCAGTACCCCTTCAGGTACCTACATCAGTGCCCCTCTATGCACCAACAGCTCAGTGACAAGCTTGTCACCTACCTCAGGCATAAAGGCCCTATACTCATGGAGCAACACTCTCCTACCTCATGCACTTAAGCCCTACAGCTTAGATGCTCACTTGGATCCTACCTTAGTGCCCCTCCAGGCACCTACCTCAGCGACAAATTTGTCACCTACCACTCAGGCACAAAGTTCCCTACACTCAGATTCAGGAAACCTGAATCCTACAGGAAATGAATAAATATTTGAAGAAAATAAAATAACTGACTCAGAGAAATTACTCTCAGTCAACTTTGCTGGACTGAGCAAATTTCAGTCTAGCCCACCTATTGTAGAAAGAATCAGCCTTCTTCTACAGCTATCACTTACTACTACTGCACTGATGAGCAGCTTCCACTTTGCTGAGAGATGAATCAACTAAAATGTTTTGTAGAGAACACCCTTGCTGAGCTTGAAGAGCTCCAACTATACTTTCTTGCCTTAAGGCTATCCTGGCTGGAATTCAGCTTTCAAGCTTGATCGGAAAAATAAATGTCCAGCCACCTCTTTCAGTTTCTCTTTTTTTTTCCTTTGATTCGTTAACCCTAATCATTTACTGTTTCCCCTTTTATATGCATTGATTTGAATCAACGACACCATATTATATGGGCCCACCAAGGATTGGTGAGCGCCAACTCCATCAGAAAGGGACAAAACATCTTTCGACGCTATAACAGCTTTCCCCCAATGACTTCCTGTAGTTTTGACTTTGATAACGTCTGTAGTGGTCATCAACATCTGGACTTAGAAAATTTTCCTGAATCCCATCAAGCGTTGAGTGCTGTTGAGACACTCAACGCCATCAGCCTTGGCTCTTAGTTCTTCTGGACTTAGAAAATTTCCTGGCTTTGTCTCAGCGGTTTTGTCTGAGCAGTCTCAGCGGTTTTCCATTATTAGCTGAGACAAGCCTTTGTCTTAGCGTTTTCCTCTTATTTGCAGTCTCAGTAGTTTTTGCACTTTAATTGTCTCAGCGGATTTGTCTCAGTGATCTCAGCGGTTTTTCATTTATCAGCTGAGACAATTCTTTATTTCTACGCTTTCCTCTTCATTAGAAGCGTTGAGTGAACCTGCTTCACTCAACTCTTTTGGACTTAGAAAAATTCCAGCTAATTTTGTTCTCAGCTGTTTACCTCTTGACTGTCTCAGTGCTTTCTGCTTTATTTAGAAGCGTTGAGTGAACTTGCTTCACTCAATGCTTCTAGATTTAAAAAGTTTTCATCTAACTTTGTCTCTGCTGTCTCAATTATCTCAACGTCATATTCTCAGGTATCTCAGCTATCTCAACGCCATCTTCTCAGCTGTCTCAGCTGTCTCAACGTCATCTTCTTAGTTGTCTTCAGCTGTCTCAACGCTATCTTTCCAGCCGTCTCAGCTGTCTCAGCGGTCTCAACGCCTTCTTCTCAGCGGACTCATCGCTTATGCCTTAGACAGATTTTCTGGCTTTAACATGACAAGCTTTGAGCTGAGCTCGATGAACTGCGAACTGAGCTCGACGAACTTTGATCTTCTCAGCGCTCTCAGCGCTTTTTGCCTTAGTCAATTTTTCTCTTGCTTCAGCTTGACAAGCGTTAGGCTGAGCTCGACGAACTGTAACCTGAGCTCGACGAACTTCGAGGTAAGTTCAAAGAATTTTGTATCCTGATTTCTTAAGCTTATGTTGAGTTGAGCTCGACGATCAGCAAGCTGATTTTGACGAACTCTGAGTTGAGTTCGACGGAATTTGAGTTTACAACCCAACTCATTTTTCTTTACTTGTCCAATCATAGACTACCTGCATGCATGAACTAAAGCACACATCAAATACATTATGCCCCTTAGTATGAATGATGATGCAACTTCAAATCCTGAGGAACATTGTAGGGCACAATTCCCAACAAACATCAAACTCAAAGTCAGAGTTACTTGCATCATCATCATATACTTGAACCTCAAGAGAATTCCCTTTCTCAGTCTTGGAAGATGACTGACTACCACACTCTTTTACATGAACACCAACATTCATACGCATGGGTTGATGTGATTCAACTCTCTCACCAACCAACTCAATCTCGTTCTCTATATTGCCATCTATAAGCAAATCATCTTCCTCGAAATCGCTGTCATTCAAATTATCACCCGTAAGGGACGAGTTTTCATCAGTTGATTCCCCCTCTTCAACGCTTTATGAGTCACTTGAACAGTCTACATGCCGCTCTTCCACAAAACATTTGTCAATCGCTATGCTATCCCAATCCATGCCTATGTAACGAGACATTTCTATACTAAAAAACGAAAAAAAATCACTGAAATCTGCGGGCATATGCAAAAATATAGTTGCCGCTATGTTGATTTGCACTTTGCACTTGTAAAAAATCAACCCAACTTGTAAAAAATAACATGGAATGAGTTACTTTGCAAATCAAGTGCAAAGTAACCCATGCATATAAACACAGAAATCTCATATTTTTTACAAGTTTAGTAACCATGCATACATGTGTTGATATGCAAAATAACCCAACTCTAATGTAAAAAATCGTGCATGTGTTGATTTGCACTTTGCACCCAGATTTCACTGAAATCTTTGTGATTTCAGTAAGAAAAAACAGTAGCAAATCAACAGAAAACGGTTGTCTACGTCGGGAAAAATCACAGAATCACACTGAATCACACCGAATCAACAAAAAATCACACCGAATCACACTGGGGCATTATACCCGAGTGAAAGGGGCGGAGCAGCTGTCTTCGTCGAGCTGGAAAAAGCAGTGACCACCGGACTGGAAGGAAGCCAAAGCCTGGAAGGAAGCTGAAGCAGAGGGGCAAAGTGCAAGGGGTAAGGTTCACCGGACTGGAAGGAATGCGATGATCAAGGCTCAACGAAGACTGGACATTCGATGATCAAGCCGAAGCCTGGCTCTTTAATGCCCCAGTTAATCAACAGAAAACGGGATGCCGAAGCATGGAAGGAAGCCGAAGCAGAGGGGCAAAGAGGCAGAGCTGCTGTCTTCGTCGGGCAAAAGGCTCACCGGACTGGAAGGAAGCCGAGCCTGGAAGGAAGCGAAAGCCTCATCGGACTAGAAGAAGAAATCGGGATGTTGTGGCTGGACGCAGGTAGCTAGAAATTAGGGAAGAAGAAATCCGGCTGCAAAACAAAACCGGAAGAAATGGGGCTGGAGGGTTTGAAAACTTAAATATATTTTAAAGACGAAATTATCCCTGATTTAAGAGGTTTAGGGTGCAAAGTGTCAAAGAATTAAGATTCGGGGGTGCAAAATGCAATATTTAAATATTTAGGATACAAAGTAATAAAAATTATATTTTGTGAGTTGCAAAGTGCCAAAAAACCGTACTCAATGAATTTAATATTTGATGAGAAAATATTTTGATGCGTTAATATTATGTTGCTGATTGCTGAATTACAAAAATAGGTGTATTTTAAAATTGCTCTTCTTTTTCTCGTCACACATTCTCCTTGTGCCTTCTCCTTTGTCGATCGCTGGAGTTTCTTCGCCGCTCACCTCCGATCATTCTTCGGTAAGAATTTTTTTTCTTTTCACACCGAGGACCGAGGGCCGAGGGCATTTGCACGCGAACGATTTCAGATTTCCCATTTCCCCATTTCCAATTATCGTTGTTCTTACTGCTGACGATCAGGATGCTTCAGGTTTGCAAAGCTCCCTGTTTTAGCGGAGATGCAGAAATCATCAAAGTCCCCAAATTTTTGCTTCTTCCTTCCCTTAAGGGACCCGCCGATCATCAAAGTCCCCAAATTTTTGCTTCTTCCGGCTAATGGAGGTGGGTTTCAAGTGTTTTTGATCTCTCTATAGCCTTTGTTTTCTACCATCACCGAGATTTTCTCCTCAAGTTCTATTTCTTCTTCATCTGCTTTCTGATTGTTCATGATGTGGGAAATCAAGGACTGGTTGCTGGCAGGAAATGGAAATCTAGGTGTGACCTCTTCTCTGCTGGTAGCCTTGCTTCTTGATACCTAAGGGAAGTGTTTCGGTGCACTGGGGATGGTTTAAGGGAAAACAATTTCAAGCAACCGGTGCAAATTTTCTCCTCTCATTTTTTCAATTTTGGAGCTCGACATTTTGGAGGTAGTGGAATTTTTCTACTTTTTTCTGGAGGTTGTCTGCTACCTTGATTTATCTCCTTAGTTCCTGCTTCGGAAGTCTATAAACTATATTAATGTTTGTGTTTTTGTAATTTGATTTCCATCTTCATAATTTCATTCCTTTCATAATGATAAATTTTTATAGAGTGCTCAGATGGTGTTTGATAAAATGCCCAGAAGAAATATATTCTTAAAACAAAACTATCTCAATAGTTAATTGTTCTTTATTAGGTATGCATTGTCATGATTTTCTTAGAGATAGCGATTATGTTTTTGTTGCGGACTAACTTGATGCCCCGGTCGGGCCGGATTTGTTCGAACCGTCTTAGCTCACGAGGCGGTCGAGCGTGCACACAGTCAATGAAAATGCAAAGTTAACACAAGGTGTGATGACGTGGAAAAACCCCTCAAATGAGTAAAAAACCACGTGACCGGGCCTGCACCGGTCAAATTGCACTAGCTTCTGCTGATTACAATGTGTTGGAGAATCGGGGCGACAAGCCGCTCCCGTTACAACTTGGGGGTAGAGAGAGAATACGACTCTCGGCGGGCAACAGGCTGCGCCGTGGGAGTAGCTTGGATGTTGGAATGCGTGGGACGATCCTGGTGCTCTGGCGCTTCTGGCTGCGTTCACTTGATGGCTGCGGTCGTCTTCCTCCTTTGGCTTTGGCGGGGTCTTGGGCGTTTTCCTGCTGGCTACGCGTTGGTGGAGCGCTGGTGGCCGTGGGCGGCCGCTGGTGGTTCACGGCGACTCAAGGCCGACTCGGGGGAGGAGGTAGGAGAGCTCACACCTGAAGAAGAATCAGACAACTCCCGGGAGAGAAAAAAGTGAAGAATGAAGAGCTCCTGGGGTCCTTTTATAGCCTCCAGGGGAGGATCATGACGGGCGCCACCACTAAAGTGGTGGGTTAGTGGGTGGTTACCCTCTTGATCGAAGGGCGAGGAGAGCCTCCCCCCGATCGGACGGCGGGGAGGTCGTTCGCGGCGATGGGTCGCCTCGGTGGCGACGGTGGCCGGCCGGGCGGCCGGCGGCGGCGGCCCATCGTGGGCCAGCCGCGGATAGGCCGGCGGCCCGCCGTGGCCGGGTGGCCGGCCGCCAGGCGGCCGGCCGGGCGGTCGACAGCGGGAGCGGCCGGCCTGGTGGCCGGCTGTGGCGGCCTGCCGAGGGCCGGCCGTGGCCAGGCCGGCGGCCTGCCGTGGCCGGGCCGCCGACGGCCAGGGGGCCGACGGTGGCTTGGCCGGTGGCTTGGTCGGTGGCATGGCCGGCGGCCTGCCGTGGCCGGGCCGCCGGCGGCCAGGTGGCCGGTCGTGGCTAGGCCGGCCTTGGCCGCCCGTGACCCGGCCGGCGGCCTGCCGCAACCGACCTCCCGGCGAGGCCGGCGGGAGGCCGGGCGCCGGCGGCGGTTAGGCCGCCCGGTTGGCGGTTTTCCTCCATGGGGTAAGGGGCGGGCCCCGCCCCCCATGATTTCCTCCTCATGAGAGTTCATGGAGGGGGTGGGCCACCCATGACCCACTTTTGGAGGAGATCATGGGGGGGGGGGGGCCTCTCTCCTATAAATGGAGGTGGAACCCATCAATTGCCCCCAAAATCTCTGCTATCCGAGATCGAAGTGAGCGAGAGAGGAGAGATTTCCTTTGCTTACTGTTGTCATGACGGCTTCCGGTGAGAGGGCTGAGGCGGCGTTGGCCAACACTTCCAAGGTATTCGGAGGGGGATTTGACGGACGACGATGCCAAGTCTGGGCGGATAGTGCATGCTGAGGCATCGGGCGGACGAAGACACCGGCCGAGCGCGCAGGCCGCGCGCCTATAGGCCGCGCGCCTAGGCTGGGTGCGGAGGCCGCGCGCGCAGTCCGCACGCGCGGATCCTGGGCGCGCGCTGGGCCTGTGCGTGCGCGGGCCGCGCGCGTGGGGCCGCACGCGCGCGGGTCCTGTGCGCACGCTTGGCCTGTGCGCGCCCGGGCCGCGCGCGCGCTGTCTCCCGCGCAGGCAGCGCGGGCTGGCCGCGCAGGCCGCGCGGGCCGCGCGGGCTGGCCGCGCGGGCTGGCCGCGCGGGCTGGCCGCCGCGCGCGCGGGCCGCGCGCGCGGGCCGCGCGCGCGCGGGCCGCGCGCGCAGGCCGCGCACGCAGGCCGCGCGCGCAGGCCGCGCAGGCCGCGCAGGCCGCGCGCGCAAGCCGCGCAGGCTGCACCTGCAGGCAGGCCGTGTGCGTGCGCGCTTGCCGGCGGTGTGCGCTCGCGTGTTCTTGTTATGCTTGCGCGAGCGTCCTGCGCGTTTTCCTTTTTTGCGTGCCACTTGTGTTGCTTGGTTGCTTTTTTCGGGTGGTTCTGAACTTTTGATTTTTGTCCTGTGCAGGTCCCGAAGCGCTCCTCCGGCCCAATGCGTTTGCGTTCCTTTTTGACTGAAGATGGTGTGGATATTTGGAGGAAAAAATACGGGCTTTCTGCTGATTTGGAAGTGAGGATCCCGCGCCCGGAGGAGCGGGTCCAAAATCCTCCTCGCGGCTGGCTGACAATTTGCGAAGTTTCCCAGAGGTCTGGCTTCCGTTTTCCGCCGTGCGAGGAGGTGGTTGAGATCTTGAGGTTTTGCGGGGTGCCTATTTCCCAGTTCGTTCCGTCTTGAATTGCTCGGATTATGGGCTTAGTTGCTTTCTTCTGCGAGCATGGAGTCCGGTTTTCCCTGGACCAATTTCGGGATTGGTGCGGTGTTCGTTTTGATGGTGGCGAGCGGATGGAGGTACGCAACAACAAGGCCTGGTTGGAGTTTGAGGCCCGCAAAGACCATCGCCACGACAACACTTTGTTTGGATACATCAAGAATTCATGGGGTCTTCCATAGGTGTGGGATATGCTTCCCGATCGCTGCCGCCGGGTGAGGGGGAAGGAGCGGGATTTTTCCCCGGTGCTTGGATTTTCTGAGCCTCGTGAGTTGGCCAATCGTCTGTTCAGCATTTATGTTTATGTGGAGGAGAAGCGGTTAGTGCAATGTGGTATTTCGGCGGACACAGGCCTGCCAGCGGAGATTTCTCGAGGAGGGGACCGCAAGAGGAAAGCAGTGACTGCGCCTTCTAGCGACCTTGATGTGGTGGCAGCGGTGACCTCTGATGCTGGTCATGATTTGACTCCTGAGGTGCAGATACTTGCTTCCCCAGTCCCCTTGACATCTGCTGGTGCAGCTGATCCGCAGATGTCCTCTTCTTTAAGGGCGATAAGCGATGCGGTATGGATTTGGGCTTGTTTCCAAGGCATTTTCCTTCATCATCTTTTGCCAATAGAGACTGACTTTGCTTTTTTTCTTTTTTGTGCAGATAGAGACCCAAGTGCAGATTGCATTGACCTGGAATGATCATTACGTGAGCCTGAAGGATGGGTACCTTACTCTTCAGGAGAAGCTTCAGTCGACGATGAGTTCGCTTGCCTCCTTGAGGGAGGAACATGAACGGGACATTGCGCGGTTCCGCCGGGTTGGTTCGGAGCTGAAGTCCGAGCTAGAGGATGCACGTGCGGCTTTGGAAGTGGAGAAGACTTTGGTGGAGAGGACCACTCAGATGTTGAAGCATTCAAAGGAGGAGACTTCAGGCTTGGGAACCCAGTTACAGGCGGCGCGGGAGGAGGTCTCAAGCCTTGAGACTCAGCTTCGAGCGGCGAAGGCGCAGGTGGAGACGCTGTCCTCTGATGTCCATGCGTCAGAGCTGAAGGATGCAGAGCTTGCGGAGTACTTGGAGTCGCTGGACTATATGCGAGATCGTAGCCTGATCGCGGAGGAGGTTCGTGACGATATTTGGTCCAAGGAGGTGGAGCCTCAGATGGATGACATACGCGAGTTGGCGCTCCGACGCAGTGTCTCGAAGGCTTTTTGCTTTGTTAGCAAGAGCTTGGGATGTGACACCTCCAGTTTTTGTTTTTCGGATGTCTCTGAGGATGAGCGTTCTGACACTGACGACGAGTAGTGGTACTTTTGTCATTGTATGTTTACATTTGATTGTACTTTGTTTCGCCCCTTGTTGGGCTTGGTTGTTGTTGCTGATTGTACTTGTATCATTTCAGCTTTGTTTTGTTATGACATCGTTATTGTTTCTATGTCAGTTGGCAGCTTGTTTGCACTGGCTCGCTGCTTACCTTGTATAGCTCAGGTTTGTGACTCATAGTGAGTGAGGGATGCTTGCCGCTTAGTTTGCGCGAGGGTTGCTCGCGGCTTATTTTGCGCGAGGGATGCTCGCGGCTTCTTCGTGAGGGGGGCAGGCCCCCACGGTGTTGCGCGAGGGTTGCTCGCGGCTTAGTTTGCACGAGGGATGCTCGCGGCTTCTTCGTGAGGGGGGCAGGCCCCCACGGTGTTGCGCGAGGGTTGCTCGCGGCTTAGTTTGCGCGAGGGATGCTCACGACTTCTTCGTGAGGGGGGCAGGCCCCCACGGTGTTGCGCGAGGGTTGCTCGCGGCTTAGTTTGCGCGAGGGATGCTCGCGGCTTCTTCGTGAGGGGGGCAGGCCCCCACGGTGTTGTGCGAGGGTTGCTCGTAACTTAGTTTATGCGAGGCATGCTCGCGGCTTCTTCATGAGGGGGGCAGGCCCCCACGGTGTTGCGCGAGGGTTGCTCGCGGCTTAGTTTGCGCGAGGGATGCTCGCGGCTTCTTCGTGAGGGGGGCAGGCCCCCACGGTGTTGCGCGAGGGTTGCTCGCGGCTTAGTTTGCGCGAGGGATGCTCGCGGCTTCTTCGTGAGGGGGGCAGGCCCCCACGGTGTTGCGCGAGTGTTGCTCGCGGCTTAGTTTGCTCGAGGGATGCTCGCGGCTTCTTCGTGAGGGGGGCAGGCCCCCACGGTGTTGCGCGAGGGTTGCTCGCGGCTTAGTTTGCGCGAGGGATGCTCGCGGCTTCTTCGTGAGGGGGGCATGCCCCCACGGTGTTGCGCGAGGGTTGCTCGCGGCTTAGTTTGCGCGAGGGATGCTCACGGCTTCTTTGTGAGGGGGGCAGTCCCCCACGGTGTTGTGCGAGGGTTGCTCGCGGCTTATTTTGCGCGAGGGATGCTCGCGGATTCTTCGTGAGGGGGGCATGCCCCCACGGTGTTGCGCGAGGGTTGCTCGCGGCTTAGTTTGCGCGAGGGATGCTCGCGAATTCTTCGTGAGAGGGGCAGGCTCCCACGGAGTTGCGCGCGGGTTGCTTGGGGAATGTAAATACTCAATCCGACCTTCGTAGGTGCTTAATCCGGGCGCTGGAGAACGTAAGTGCTCAATCCGGGCGTTGGCATGAAGAGTGACGTCAGAGAATGTAAGTGCTCAATCCAGGTGCCGGAGAACGTAAGTGCTCAATCCGTGTGCAATCGCGAGGGGGGCAGGCCCTGACGATGGCATGAAGAGTGACGTCGGAGAATGTAAGTACTCAATCCGACCGCCGGAGAACGTAGTTGCTCAATCCGGGTGCCGGAGAACGTAAGTGCTCAATCCGGGTGCAATCGCGAGGGGGGCAGGCCCTGACGATGACATGAAGAAAGACGTCGGAAAATGTAAGTACTCAATCCAACCGCCGGAGAACGTAGATGCTCAATCCGGGTGCCGGAGAACGTAAGTGCTCAATCCGGGTGCAATTGCGAGGGGGGCAGGCCCTGACGATTGCATGAAGTTGGGGGGCAAAGTTGGTGAAGAACCTGCTTGTTCGGTTTGTAAGCACATCTTTAAAACAAATATGATATTGTACTTGGAAATAAACAGGTCCTGAGCTCGTGACTTTTACAACTTCAAATAAGTAAATGAGCGGAAAAGGAGATGGCTTATGGATGAAAGTGGCGGGAACGGGATTGGAAGACGTCCATGAGCGATTGCTGAAGTATTGCGGTGTAGTCAGACTCAGCTTGGATGACTACGAACTGCACGTCATAGTATGCCTGCCGAAATGTTTCTTTAAGAGTGACCGGGAGAGTGATGGTGCCCATGACTGGTACTGGAGCGTCCCCTGAAACACGTGCGCTGACGGATACTAGTTCGAGGCTTCCCGTGGTGAGCTTGAGTTGGAGTAATGTGGATAGAAACAACACATTAACGGCAACCTCCCTGTCCACAAGGACCGGGCTCAATTCGGTGGATGTTTCACCAATTCTGATGGTTATACACCTCATGCTCTGACTAAGAGGTGATCTCTTTTTTGGTAAAAATTGATCAACCGATTGGATCTTTTCCTTCAGCCGATTGCATCCATTGGTGCTGTGACCTAGTCCCTGGTGGTATACGCAGTATTTTGACAAATCTCCTCGGCCGGGAGTGAGCGGTCTGGGCCTGTGCAAGGCCGGATGGTCACGAATTGCTTCAAAGATCTTGCTTTGAGGGGCGTTGAGTGCTGCGAGTTGGCGTAGCTTTTTCTGGCCGCAGTTTCTCTTGTGCTCGAGGTATCCACCGCTCTCTAGCTTCCTCTTCTGAACCCTACCCGGACTTGGACCTTCCAGTGAGGGCTTTCTGATCGTGGTGAACCTTTTGATGAAGAGGGCTACGAGTTCAATGTAGCTGCTTATCCTTTCCTCCTGTAGAGAATGAACCCAGGCTCGAGCTTCCCCTTTCAATGTTGTCGGGAACGTCTGGACCATGAATTGATCTGAAGAGTTGCGCGCGTGCATGATAGCTTCGAAATATTCCACGTGTGCCAATGGGTTGCCGGTTCCGCTGAAGTGGTGGATTTCAATGTCGTCTTTCGGGTCTGATTCTGTCCAGGAGTCAAATGAGCCGTAGTTTGGCAGATGTTTACTCGGCCCCAGCTTCGTGGCCGAGGCATCGAGTGTCATCCTGCTTCCGGGATTCCCCTCGTAATGAGGACTGTCGAGGTGGCGGTCATGCATCTCCTGGAATGGTGTCACGTGCGCGGGGGAGCTATTTGTGCTTGAGAACTCCTCTATATCGTACTCCTTGTGTGGGCAGTGTCTGGTTGAAGCTGAGGGTTCTCCTGGTGGTTGTAAGTCGGCTTGCTTGAATGGCTGAGAAGCTCTTAGCAGGCGGGATGCCGGATCCTTCTGAACTGTGCGCATCATGCCTGTGCGGGCGGCACTCAAAGGGGGATGTTCTTGAAATGGACGTTGCCCCCCAGTCCCCCGAGAGTCACGGCGACAATTGTCTCCACGACGCTTAACTTGACGCCGCTCTTCTTGTCTCTCGATGGCTTGTTCCTCTTGTTGTTGAACTTCTTGGGCCGGACGATAATTTGGCTGCGGTAGGGGGATGACTGGTGCCGCTAATCTTCTGAGTAGAGTGAGCATTTCGATCTGTTGCTCCTCCATTTGGTGGACGCGTCTCTCTAGGGCGTCTACAACAGCGTACACAACTTTTGCCTCTTTTGGCATGCTCACTAGCGAGTGGGTGCGTGCCGGTTTGGTGTGCCCTCTGAGGATGAATCTTTTAGCAGCGTGGGCGCCCCTTTTTGCCCTTGGGGCAGAACTCGGAAGCGGCTGAGCTGGTGATCTAATTCTTTCGAAGGATGTTGGGAATCGCCTTCCCACAGACGGCGCCAAACTGTTGCAGACTAACTCGATGCCCCGGTCGTGCCGGATTTGTTCGAACCGTCTTAGATCACGAGGCGGTCGAGCGCGCACACAGTCAATGAAAATGCAAAGTTGACACAAGGTGTGATGACGTGGAAAAACCCCTCAAATGGGTAAAAAACTACATGACCGGGCCTGCGCCGGTCAAATTCCACTAGCTTCTGCTGATTACAATGTATTGGAGAATCGGGGAGACAAGCCGCTCCCTTTACAACTTGGGGGGAGAGAGTGACTACGACTCCCGACGGGCAACAGGCTGCGTCGCGGGAGTAGCTTGGATGTTGGAATGCGTGGGACGATCCTGGTGCTCTGGCGCATCTGGCTGCGTTCACTTGTTGGCTACGGTCGTCTTCCTCCTTTGGTTTTGGCGGGCACTTGGGCGTTTTCCTGCTGGCTACGCGGTGGTGGAGCGCTGGTGGCCGTGGGCTGCCGCTGGTGGTTCACGGCGACTCAAGGCCGACTCGGGGGAGGAGGTAGGAGAGCTCACACCTGAAGAAGAAGAAGACAACTCCCGAGAGAGAAAAAAGGTGAAGAATGAAGAGCCCCTGGGGTCCTTATATAGCCTCCAGGGGAGGATCATGGCGGCCCCCACCACTAAATTGGTGGGTTAGTGAGTGGTTACCCTCTTGATCGGACGGCGAGTAGAGCCTCCCCCGATCGGACGACGGGGAGGTCGTTCGCGGAGATGGGCCGCCTCGGTGGCGGCGGGGGCCGGCCGGGCGGCCGGCGGCGGCGGCCCACCGGGGGCCGGCGGCGGATAGGCTGGCGGCCCGCCGCGGCCGGGCCACCGGCGGCCAGGCGGCCGGCCGGGCCGCCGGCAGCGGGAGCGGCCGGCCTGGTGGCCGGCTGTGGCGGCCTGCCGTTGGTCGGCCGTGGCCAGGCCGGCGGCCCGCTGTGGATAGGCCGGCGGCGTGGCCGGCGGCCTGCCGTGGCCGGGCTGCCGGCGGCCAGGGGGCCGACCGTGGCTAGGCCGGCGGCGTGGCTGGCGGCCAGGTGGCCGACCGTGGCTAGGCCGGCCTTGGCCGCCCGTGGCCAGGCCGGCGGCCTGCCTCGGCCGCCCTCCCGGCGAGGCCGGCGGGAGGCCGGGCGCCGACGGCGGTTAGGCCGCCCGGTTGACGGTTTTCCTCCATGGGGTGAGGGGCGGGCCCCGCCCCCCATGATTTCCTCCTCATGAGAGTTCATGGAGGGGGTGGGCCACCCATGACCCACTTTTGGAGGAGAGCATGGGGGGGGGGGGGGGGGGCTCTCTCCTATAAATGGAGGTGGAACCCATCAGTTTTAATTAATTTTTGCTTTGCATGTATCATGTTTTTCAAATTCTGATGCAAAATACTCGGCATTTATTCAACCAATAAGTGAAATAGCCTTCACTGACTACTATATCCTAAAATAAGGTAGACAAGGATTGTGATTGAATGCTTATGTTAAAAATTCTCTGCTTTTAGAGTGTTGTTTTAAATATTCCTAATAAGTTGCATGCTTATGTTTGCATCATTTTTTATCATTTACTTTTTAAAGTCTTTTTCTGAAAGAATTGGTTTTAAAATGTTCTAAACACCTAGAGGTGGGGGGGGGGGTGAATAGGTTCAATTCTTTTTCTAACTTAGGCAGATAATTCTATCTAGTTTAGCAATGTATTCAGCAGAACATACAACACAACATTCACATACACAACATTCACAGATTGCACATTAGTTTTATAGTGGTTCCTCAAATGATGGGTACATCCACTTTCCCCCTTCGCCTATCTAGCAGTGTACTAGATTCGGCCTAACTTCCTTCCTTCTTCTCAGATCCGCAGATCTTACAGCTCAGAACCAAGAATGGTTCCTACAACTCAGAGTGAATCCACACTCCTACAACTCAGGCACAAACCCTAAGGCTGATATCGAGTTGTGTTTGAGCGATTTTGGCTCGGCTCGAAATCGAAATTTTTGACTCGAACTCGGCTCGAAATCGACTCGAAATTGAAATTGATTTCTAGTCGAGCCGGCTCGACTCGAAATGACTCGATTCCGAGTCGGCTCGAAATCGAATCGAGTCGGCTCGAAATCGAATCGAGTCGGCTCAAAATCAAATCGGATCGACTCGAAATCGAATCAAATCGGCTCGAAATTGAACAATTTTTCGTTTTATTTCTAATATTCTCAAAATTAAATTAGGAAACCTATAAATTTAGCAAATGAAACACTTAAAGTATAAATTTTTTTATTTAGGTTTAAATTTTGTTATTTTTAATCTTAAAATAGGAATATATTAATAAATACATAATTTTTTTAATTAATTCGAGTTGATTCGAATCATATTTCGAGCGATTCAGGGCTGGCTCGAAATTGACTCGAAATCAGATTCGAGTCAAATTGAATCGACTCAAATTGAGTCGAATCAATTTTAACCGATTCCGATTCAACTCAATTTTCGAACGATTTTCGAGCGACTTTCGAGTTTCGAATAATATGCTCAGCCCTAACAAGCCCTACCTCAGCCTCTTCCACAGGCCTACAACTCAGAGTGACACCCCACTCCTACAACTCAGGCAACATCCCTACCTCAGCCTCTATCACAGGCCTACAACTCAGGGAACAGATTCCCCTACCTCAGGCACACAGCCCTACCCCAACCTTTATAATTTAGGCTTACAACTCAAAGATGTAAATCTCATACACTCAGATCTAGTATAGATCCTACAAAATTGTTGATGAAAAGTTGTTGATATCTTCAACCAGATGGAGAGAGAAATGGTTGAAGGCTTATTGATCAGTTCTTGATAGAACTGATTTCTTAAGGATCAACCTGACTTAACTTTCTTCAAAGTTTCTTGAATCTGAACACAGTACGGTTGATCTTCTTGATGTTGGAGTTGATCTTCAATCTTCCTCCTTCAGAAATTAATCTGAATTCTTCAGGCAAACTGTTCAGGATCTGCCTTCACTGGATGAGATCTTCTCTCATTCTTGTTTTTCTCTCTCTACAATCTGTTGACTGTTTCTTTCTCTTCTTCTAGATTCTCAATCCTTCAGAGATAATAATAGACCACCTATCTGTTATCTGTTGTTGTTCTTCTTGTTGTTCTCTATGTGTCTTGTGATTGTTAAGAGAACATATCTATTTATAGGCTTCATCCATGGTAACCGGTTGTTCCGGTTTCAAACTGTCTTCTGACACCTCTGACAGATGTGACAGCAATGTCAGCAATGAGAGCGGTCAAGTCTTCACTTGTATTACTTCAGCCTTCATTGAACTTTGACTCGACAGTAAAGAATGTCGACTGAATTCTTCATATGTGTCGACACACATAGTCCATGTGTCGACACAAGTCTTGTTGTTGTCGACACAAACACTCCTTGTCTTGACAAAGTTGGTGTCGACAGAATTCTGGTGTGTGTCGACACAAGTTCTGTGTGTCGACACAGTCGTTGTCGACAGAATTCTGGAATGTGTCGACAGCTTCTCTGTGTGTCGACACAGCTTCCTGATAATGTCGACACAAGTCTGGCCCTTAGTGTCGACACAATATTGTCGACAGATTTTCTTGTGTGTCGACACAAATTCTGGATGACGACACAATCTGGCCCTTGGTGTCGACACAGCGTTGTTGACAGATTTTCTGTGTGTCGACACAAATTCTGAATGTCGACACAATCTGGCCCTTGGTGTCGACACAGCATTGTCGATAGATTTTCTGTGTGTCGACATAAATTCTGGATGTCGACACAATCTGGCCCTTGGTGTCGACACAACGTTGTCGACAGATTTTCTGTGTGTCGACACAAATTCTGGATGTCGACACAATCTGGCCCTTGGTGTCGACACAGCCATTCCCAGGTGTCGACACTTGTACTTTGAAAATTTTCCTTTCCATTTTCTTAACCTGCACATGATAACTCAAAATAACATCAAATACAACTTGATGCATATCATTGAGTTAGGTGAGGCTTCTCCAAATCTGCTACACATTTTCCAATGTACCCAACAATCTCCCCCTATTTGGAGAAGTCATAACCCTTAGTCAATGATATACATCACTTATAATAAAATTAATAATATGATGTATAAAAACATTCACTGACAAGGAAACATATAAACAAAACAAGTAAATAATTTCATCACAGAATATGATATAACAATATCAAATATGAATCATTGTTTTGTTTAAAACTTCACAATAGTTTAATGACAATAGATTACATGGAGTTTAAAATTGAAAATTATAATGTTTTATAATCTAGTTAATCTTTCCTAAGGCTGATCAGGCTCCTTGATCACTATGCCTTTTGCAGACTGGATCTTTGCTTGTACTGGAGCTTCAGTATCTTCAGCTGGCTTCTTGCCTTTGAGATCCTTTTTCTTTTGTTCTTCAGCCTTAACTCTTTGCCTTTCAAAATAGTGAAAAGGCTTAGGAAAATATTTACTGGGTTCTACTGCTGTGGCAGGTATTCTCCCAGCCTTGTGATCCCTTCTGAACTGCTGAATAACATCTTGTCTTTGCAGATATTTATTCCGCTCAACTTCAGAATACCACTTGCCTCTATCATGCATTTTGTCTTTGACAGCTTGCCAGACAATGAGTATAATATTTCTGGAGGTTGGACTCCATCTTTCAAAATCAGGCTTCAGTTCAGCCTGCTCTCTAAATCTTTTCTTTGAAAGTTGAGCTTCTTGCTCTTTATTCAGTGCTGCCTCTGACATTTCTACTTTCTCTATTATAACATTCTTATTAGCCTCTGGAGAGCTATACATCTGGTGAACCAGGTGTTGAATTTCCTCAAAGTTAGAAGGGGGATATATGATTTGAGCTACTTCCTGCTGACCCCCTTCATTTCCTGCAGCTTGAATTCCTGACTCAGCTGTATTGTCATCATCACATAGGGGTGGATATCCCAGAGTTGCTCTAACAGCATTAGTTATCCATTTGGCATGCTCTGAGCTAGCATTGACTATCAACCTCTCCCCCTTTATGACTTCTCTTTCAAGATGATACATGAGATCATTCTTTTGGAACCTTATTTGATTAATCAGATAATTGGTTCCCTATGTATAATAGGCTTTAAACTTTTGGAGCTGAGTAGAGATAAGCTTCTGAGAGGCTTGAATGGCTGATTGGAAAGTGACTAAATCTTCTTGAAATTTCTTATCAAACTCCGACTTTTCTTTAGCCCTTTCCTCAGATAATGTAGTTGTTTTATTCTTTAATTCAGTAACAATCACATTATGTGATTCTGTAAGATTTTCATTCATTGTAATCTGATTTTCCAGAACATATCCTTGCTTTATTACTATGTCATCAATTTGTGTCCTTGCCTCTTGTTGCTGTTTTGCCAGAAAAAGTACAGCATTACCTCCTTTATGAAAGCAATCTGTCATCTCCCTCTTATTCTGGTTAACTTCAAATCTAATTGATTTTATATCTTGAGCCAAAGAGAACTGAAGATCCTTATGAGTTTCATCCATATATTTTTCCATGGCTGCTCTTTGCTCATCCATTTTAATTTGAAGAGCAACCAACAATGAACTGAAATCAACTGTTTGTGCTGAGGGTTGTGAGGCTGTCTGTAAAGCTTTCTTATAAGTTGAGCTTTTTTTCTTATAAACCATCAATTTCCTCTTCTTTGCTCTTTGTGCCTCTCCATCATCTGATTCAGAAGTACTTTCTAGATTCACAGTGTCCTTTGGACTTGAGGGCAGCTTCTTATCAGTTCTTGACAACTCCCCCTGAGTCCCTGGCTCCTCCCCCTCAGTTCTTGGCACACCTCCCTCAGCTCTTACTTCTTGTAAATCAGGGAATAATTCCTCAAGAGTAAATTTCTTGTTGTTGTTGAACTGGAGGAATATCTGTAGCTTGAACATTTGATGGAATATCATCTAAGGCAGAGGTATTATTTGTAGAGACATCCTGTGCAGGGATGTTGTCATGGGGTGTCTGTTCAACATTAGTTAGAAGCACAGTTAACATATCTGGCTCAGTATCTAGTATTGATTGATTAATATTATCAATTACCTCAAGAATTGTTTGAGTGACTGTTTCACTCTCTAAATCAGCTTGCTCTTTCTCAGGAGCACTTTCTGAAGGCAAGACTTCTTGTTGAACTGGGGAAAGTTCATTTGCTCCCCCTAGAGGAGGCACATCCTGAGCTTGATCCAGTGGGATGGTGCTTCCTGAAATAAACTCCCCCTGAATCTGAATATCATCAACAGACTTAGGAGCAGATGATTTCCTTATAGATTCTTGGTGGTCTGCATCTGAACTGAAGATTACTTGTTCTTCTGAATCACTAGAAGATTCAAGCTTCCTTGGGGTTGTCTTTTTCTTTAACAGTTGAGGTTCTTTCTGTGGTGTTGAACCATCTTTTGTCAGAACTCTTTCCCACCTGGATAGTATTTTCATATCCATCCTTCTCATGTGATTTATTCTTGATCCAGTGGTGTGGTTCAGCACTTCAGGAATAGTTATTGCCAAATACAAACTCAGAATTCTACATAGATTAGATTTTTTCAGGCTTTCCTTGATCTTATCAAAAATTACTGCAGACTAGTTAGTTTTGATTCTGAAAATAATCCTTGTCATCAAGCTCAACATATAGGCTGAGATCCTATCATGTACAGCTGGTTTGCAGAGAATTACCTTGCCCACAATCTCTGTGAGAAATTTTCCTTGTGAGTTCATTCCTTTCCTTTGCATTGATGATTCAATCTTAGTGGTGGAATCTAGGCCACACCATTGAAGTGCTTCTTTAGTCATTGAAGATGTAACTTCATCATCTTCCTGAGTCTTGGGGAATTGAAGTGTTTTCCTCAGTCGCTTTTGGGTGATTTTCACCTTGCAGCCTTGAATTGATGACTTAATCTTTAATCCAGTTGAATCCAAGGTTGCTTTTGTATAGAACTCTAGAATTTCTGTCTTCCAGATCTTGGTAGGTTCAGAGACAAGATATTCTAAACCATTATCTTGCATTAGGGTTATCACATCTCGAATCTCAGTCGCCGCACTGTCAAAGGCATTCCGAACTAACTCATAACCTTCGTTGATGTTGGTCTCCAACTTTGGCGCCATTGATGTCGAGAAATTTGAGGAGAAGAGAGATGAAGGTTTGTCGACTCAAGGTTTGGGTCTTGAAAATGTTGAGAGCTTAGTCGACAAAATTGTTCTGTGACCTATTTATAGGTTTGTCAACACAGAAGGCCAAAAGGCGGGATAATAGATACTTAATGTGTCGACACTGTAGATATTGTGTCGACACAGACTTCTAATGTCTCGACAGAGTCAGACAACACTATGTGTCGACACCGTTTGTGATGTGTCGGCACAGATTTCTTAACAGTTGACGCTAATATTTGTGTGTCGACACAGACTTCTGTATGTGTCGACACAGCTATCTAAATGATAGAACTTCTATGTGTTGACACCAAACTCTGAGTGTCGACACCACTATCTCAGCACTATTTTGCTGTGTCGACACAACTTATCTTAAGTGTCGACACAAACTACTATATGTCGACACAAATTTCCTTTTGTGTCGACATAAATTCCTATATGTCAACATTGATTTACTTAGTCAGAATTACTAAGTTACTCTAGGTTTAACATGCCTAATTCAATTTTGAAATAATTGAACTTAGTTTCATCTAGTGGTTTAGTAAACATGTCAGCAATTTGATTATTTGTGGTGACAAATTCTAAACAAATTTCTTCTTTTTCAACATACTCTCTAATGAAGTGAAATCTAATTTCTATATGCTTTGTTCTGCTATGAGATACAAGGTTTTTAGCAATAGAAATAACACTTGTAGAATCACAAAATAGTGGAGTTCTACTTACCTTGAGACCATAGTTTTCAAGCTGATGTTGAATCCATAGAAGCTGAGCACAGCAGCTGCCTGCAGCAATATACTCAGATTCTGCAAGTGGAAATTGCCACAATAGTTTGCTTCTTACTGCTCCATGATACTAGTCTACCACCTAGAAACTGACATGTGCCAGTGGTATTCTTTCTATCTTCTTTGCAACCTGCAAAGTCTGCATCTGAAAAACCAGTTAGTAGAAAGTCTCTATTCTTAGGGTACCAAAGACCAAGATTAGGTGTGCCCTTAAGATATCTCAATATTTTTTTAACATCAGTATAATGTGATTCTTTAGGGCTTGCTTGGTACCTAGCACAGACACATGTAGCATACATAATGTCTGGTCTACTGACAGTTAAGTATAGAAGGGAGCCAATTATCTCTCTATACAAATACTCATCTACATGTTTTCCTGCATCATCTTTGCCTAAAGGCATACTTGTCCCCATTGGAGTTCTCATGGTAGTGGATGACTCCATACCATATTTCTTAATTAACTCCTTGGTGAACTTAGACTGTGATATGGACAAGCCCTCATCATTCTGTCTTACTTGGAGTCCCAAGAAGAATTTGAGCTCACCCATACTGCTCATCTCAAACTTCCCTTGCATAAGTTTTGCAAACTTCCTACAAAAGTTGTTTTCTGTAGATCCAAAGATTATGTCATCAACATAAATCTGTACTAGGATCATCTTACCCTTTGACTTCCTAAGGAATAGTGTCTTGTCTATTTTTCCCCTTGAAAATTTATTTTCAATGAGCAAAATAGACAATGTTTTATACCAAGCCGTAGGGGATTGTTTCAAACCATATAAGACTTTCTTAAGTCTATAAACAAAATTAGGATAAAGTGGATCAACAAAACCTGAGGGCTGATGAACATATACTTCTTCTTTCAAATTACCATTTAGGAAAGCTGACTTGACATCCATTTGGTATACTTTGAAACCTTGGAAAGCACCAAAGTCAAGAAATAGCCTTATTGCTTCCAACCTTTCCACTAGGGCAAAAGTCTGATCAAAGTCAATGCTCTCTTCCTGTCTATACACTTTGACAACTAGTCTAGCTTTGTTCTTCACTATTATGCCATTCTTATCCAGTTTGTTCCTATAGATCCACTTTGTCTCAATAATGTTATGATCCTTTGGATTCCTTATTGCTGGAGGCATTTTATCAACAATTTGAACTTTTTCAATTTCCCCATCAGGCTGAACTTCATTGTCTTCAATGTCAGCTTGTGGACCTTGAACTCCCCCTGGATAGCAACCATCATTTTCCACATCCTCCCTTACAGTTTGGTCTTCATTAATGGTCAGCATGGCCAACCATTCTTTTAAACCTGTTGAGCTACAATGATTGCTAGACAACTCATAGTTAATAATCTCAGATTCATTAAACACTACATGAACTGATTCTTCTACAACTTGTGTAGTCAAGTTGTAGACCCTATATGCCTTACTATTGTTGCTGTACCCAACAAATATCTCATCTTGGGATTTGACAGCAAACTTAGTTAGGTGAGACTTGCCAGTGTTAAACACATAACACCTGCTACCAAAGATCCTAAAGTAGGATATGTTTCGTTTTCTGCTCTTCATAATCTCATAGGGAGTCTTTTTGTGGTTCTTAGTTATAGATGCTCTATTGAGAACATGACAAACAGTATTTACTGCTTCAGCCCAGAAATATTCTGTGAGTAAAGTGTCACTAAGTAGAGTTGTACCAGGCTCAATGAGAGTTCTATTTTTTCTTTCAGCAATACCATTTTGCTGAAGTGTTCTTGGTGAGGAGAATTCCTGATGAATCCCTAGTTCTTCACAAAACCTTGTCATACACTCAGACTGAAATTCAGTTCCATGGTCACTTCTGATTTTGACTACTGAATTGTTATATTCATTCTGAATTTGTTTAACAAAGTTATGAAAGACAGTAGAGGTTTCAGATTTATGCCTTAAAAAGAAGACCCATGTATATCTAGAATAATCATCTACTACCACAAAAGTATAGACTTTCCTACCTAGACTATGAACTGACATAGAACCAAATAGATCCATATGCAAGAGGTACAAACACCTCACAGAGTCTTTGGTATCAAGAATATGAAAAGAGGATTTGGTCTGCTTGCATTTTTGACAAACTGAACATATACCCTCTTTTATGCACTTAAATTGAGGATCATTACTCACTAACTCTAAACTATAAAGCTGGCCTATAGTCTTATAGTTCAGATGAGCTAGCCTCTTGTGTCATTGGACACACTGAGATGCTTTCTCATCTGCAACTAAACATACAGGAGAGTTCATGCTCTCATAATCAAAATTTAAACAATAAACATTCACTTTTCTATAACCAGACAAGATCACCTTCTGATCACTTGTCCTTTTGATCTGACACCCATTTTTAATAAATGAGATGTCATACCCAAAATCACTCAACTGACTTATGCTTATCAAATTATGTTTCAAACCTTTTACATAAGCCACTTGTGTGATAATTATAGAACTAGAGGAAATATTACCAAACCCTTTAATGATCCCTTTTTCTGATCCACCAAATATCAATTTAGGTCCATTCTCTATGGGAGTATAGTCCTTTAACATTTTCCTTGTTCCAGTCATGTGCCTGGAACATCCACTGTCCAAGTACCATATAGGGGTATGACAACTTGGACCCACCTGCAGCAAATAAAATTAATTTACCTTAGAACCTCAATGTTTATTGGGTTCTAGGTTCATGTTAGAATGAAACTTGATATTCTTACCAGCAGCCTTCCTCACAGGTAAGCTGACATTCTTCCTGACACTGGTGTTGTGCCAGCAATTCATGGCATAATGCCCTATCTTATCACAGCACCAACACTTATATCTATTATACCTCTTTTTAGGTACAGTTTTAACAGCATTGCTGTCATCTGTTCTTAACACTGTTGGTACAGTAGTTCTTTGCTTGAGTGCTGGAGCTACACCCTTGTCATTCAGAATTTCAGGTTTACCAGAACCATGTATGATATCATGATCATATCTATTAGTTGGCTGCCATATTTTTCTGAAGGAAATGAGGGGTTTGAAGGCTAGAGGCTGTACTGAGGCTTTGTCTTTTCTTTTGGAATTGACAGCCCTTGCATTTCCCTCAAACCCCAATCCAGTCTTACCCTTTTTAGGAATAAAGTCATCAATTAAAGGTAAAATTGATTTTGGCTTAGAGAATTTAGCCATCAGATCCTTTTCCTTCTGAAGTTTGACTTCCAAACTTTTGATTTGATCATTCTTGAATGTAATAGTACCCATCTGAATAACAGTTATGTTTTTCAGTTTGGCTACTTCATTCATCTTTAGATCCAACAATTTTTCTGAATCTAATGCAACCTGCTTAAGATCAGCAATTTCCTTGGCCTGTGCCTTATTAAGGATTCTGCTTTTCTTAAGTGCTTGCAGCAGGTCACCATATTCATCAATAAGTTGATGAACATCTCCTTCAGATTCAGATTCATCTACATCTCTTGATGCAGATGCTTCTGATTCTGAACCAGTATAGTAATCAGAATCTATTGAAGAATTGTTTACCTTACTAGGTTCAGGCTGATCCTGACACTGATCTTCTTCTGTCAAGGCCATCAGCCCTTTACAACAGGATTTTTCAATTTCATTTACTGAATCCAGCCACTTCAAAAATTCAGCCTCTTCTACATCCTCTTCAGCTGCCAACAATCCTATATATGCTTCAGCTTCAGCCTCAGAATCTGATGATGAAGAATATGACGAACGTTTTTGCTTTTTTGCAACAAAGGATTTCTTCTTCTTGCCCTTGTTCTTTAGTTTCTTCTTATCATTTGATTCTTTTCTTTTGTCAGGACAATCAGCTACCACATATCCTGACCTGTTGCAGCAATAACAAGCAATCTTAGTTGAAGATAATTTACTAGGTTTAGAGCTATACCTGTCCTTCCTAGAGGATTTCTTTTTTTGATAGTAATCATCCTTGGATTTTGAGGATGATGGCTTGGATCTCCACTGTTTCTTCTTCAAAAACCTTTGAAATTGTCTTGAGAAAGCTGCTAAGTCTTCATCAGAATTTGGACTATCTGATCTGTGACTGTCTGAACTATCTGAAACAACTTCTGCAGTTTTCCTAGGAGGTGATAGAGATATCCTCCTATCCTTTCTTATGACTTCAGTCTTGAAAGCCACTGACTTATCTCTGGAATCAATTTTATTACTTTTCTCCTCCTCTTTTCTGACCATCAGCTGCATTTCATATGAAAGCAGTTTGCCAAATAATGTTAAAGGTGAAATTTCTGCTAGTCTAGTCACTTCCCTAATGACACATATCTTAGTGTCCCAGTCTTTAGTCAATGATCTCAGAAACTTATCATTTAACTCATATGTACTGAATACTCTTCCATATGACATCAATTCATTAACTATTCTGAAAAATTTCTTATAACATTCAGTTATACTGTCTGTTTTAGATTGTCTAAAACTTTCATATTCCTGATTCAGCATAGACTTTCTGTCTTCTCTCACCTCTTCTGAACCCTCCATGTAGACAATAAGGGCGTCCCACATTTTTTTGGAGGTCTTGCAGTGAATCAAATTTTGGAATGTGAAATCATCTATAACACTCACTATTATATTCTGAGCTCTCTTATCCATAGTAGCCAAGATGATTTCATCCTTTGTCATTTCAGAATATTTCTTTGGTGTTCTGAGATTTGCATCAAGAACTGAGACTTTCATTGGAATAAATGACCCTTCTTTGACTGTCATGTAGATTCTTGGATCTGAAGCTTCCATAAACAATCTAACTCTTTTTTTCCATATGCCAAAAATTTCTTTTCTGCATATGGGTAACTTCATGGAACCAAACTCCTTATGATTCTCTATGGAACCCATCTTGCCTAATAGATTTCTGCCTTGGAGATCTACTCAGACTGTTAGGTCTATTCTTTGAGTAACCTCCCTCTGATATCACTTGAAAGAATTGGTTTCAAGATATTCTAAACACCTAGAGAGGGGGGGGGGTGAATAGGTTCAATTCTTTTTCTAACTTAGGCAGATAATTCTATCTAGTTTAGCAATGTATTCAGCAGAACATACAACACAGCATTCACATTCACAATATTCACAAATTGCACATTAGTTTTATAGTGGTTCCCCAAATGATGGGTACATCCACTTTCCACCTTCGTCTATCTAGCAGTGTACTAGATTCGGCCTAACTTCCTTCCTTCTTCTCAGATCCGCAGATCTTACAGCTCAGAACCAAGAATGGTTCCTACAACTCAGAGTGAATCCACACTACTACAACTCAGGCACAAGCCCTACCTCAGCCTCTTCCACAGGCCTACAACTCAGAGTGACACCCCACTCCTACAACTCAGGCAACAGCCCTACCTCAGCCTCTATCACAGGCCTTACAACTCAGGGAACAGATTCCCCTACCTCAGGCACACAGCCCTACCTCAGCCTTTATAATTTAGGCTTACAACTCAGAGATGTAAATCTCCTACACTCAGATCTAGTATAGATCCTACAAAATTGTTGATGAAAAGTTGTTGATATCTACAACCAGATGAAGAGTGAAATGGTTGAAGGCTTCTTGATCAGTTCTTGATAGAACTGATTTCTTAAGGATCAACCTGACTTAGCTTTCTTCAAAGTTTCTTGAATCTGAACACAGTAGGGTTGATCTTCTTGATGTTGAAGTTGATCTTCAATCTTCCTCCTTCAGAAATTAATCTGAATTCTTCAGGCAAACTGTTCAGGATCTGCCTTCACTGGATGAGATCTTCTCTCCTTCTTGTTTTTCTCTCTCTACAATCTGTTGACTGTTTCTTTCTCTTCTTCTGGATTCTCAATCCTTCAGAGATAATAATAGACCAGCTATCTGTTATCTGTTGTTGTTCTTCTTGTTGTTCTCTATGTGTCTTGTGATTGTTAAGAGAGCATATCTATTTATAGGCTTCATCCATGGTAACCGGTTGTTCCGGTTTCAAACTGTCTTCTGACACCTCTGACAGATGTGACAGCAATGTCAGCAATGACAGCTGTCAAGTCTTCACTTGTATTACTTCAGCCTTCATTGAACTTTGACTCAGCAGCAAAGAATGTCGACTGAATTCTTCATATGTGTCGACACACATAGTCCATGTGTCGACACAAGTCTTGTTGTTGTCGACACAAACACTCATTGTCTTGACAAAGTTGGTGTCGACAGAATTCTGGTGTGTGTCGACACAAGTTCTGTGTGTCGACACAGTCGTTGTCGACAGAATTCTGGAATGTGTCGACAGCTTCTCTGTGTGTCGACACAGCTCCTGATAATGTCGACACAAGTCTGGACCTTAGTGTCGACACCACATTGTCGACAGATTTTCTTGTGTGTCGACACAAATTCTGGATGTCGACACAATCTGGCCCTTGGTGTCGACACAGCGTTGTCGACAGATTTTCTGTGTGTCGACACAAATTCTGGATGTCGACACAATCTGGCCCTTGGTGTCGACACAACGTTGTCGATAGATTTTCTGTGTGTCGACACAAATTCTGGATGTCGACACAATCTGGCCCTTGGTGTCGACACATCGTTGTCGACAGATTTTCTGTGTGTCGACAAAAATTCTGGATGTCGACACAATCTGGCCCTTGGTGTCGACACAGCCATTCTCAGGTGTCGACACTTGTACTTAGAAAATTTTTCTTTCCATTTTCTTAACCTGCACATGATAACTCAAAATAACATCAAATACAACTTGATGCATATCATTGAGTTATGTGAGGCTTCTCTAAATCTGGTACACATTTTCCAATATACCCAACAATTTCTTTACGAACTGATCATCTATAGATTTACGAGTGATAGTGCACGGTGGATTCTATTTGAGTTGCTTTGATTTGTATGTTTCAGTGTCAATGGATTTACTCTGGAATAAATTGATGATTTTGGTCGTGACACTTGGATTTCTGTTTAAAAATTTGGATGTTTTGCAAAGGTGGTTCTTATCTCGCGTCTTTCTCTAGATAGATAGTTTTCTCTTGCAGATGCTTCAATTTTTGTTGCTCTGATTTGTATCTTGCAATGTGAATAAATTGTTCATGATGCTCTAAACATAGAAAAATTTAGGGTAAACCTTCTCCTACCAAATGTGTGTCCATAACTCTTCTCTATGTGTTATTCAATTATAACAACTTCAATTAGGCTTGCATGTTGAAGGGTGCGTTCAATCCCCCATTAACTTTCTTCTCCTTGGTTCGATGGATAATGAGGTACTTTCTTCCCTTTTATTGTTTTATACAGTTGATGAATTTTGAACTTTTATTGTTTTTGGCTTCCTTATATCCATGGTTCAAAAAGCAATGTTTAGAGATGATGAGAAATCATTATCTGGATAGGATATATCTTTCTTCAACAAATTTATGACGCCAATATATCGGGTGATTGAGAAGGCATGTGGCTTATTAGTTTTCTTAAATTCCTCAAAATTTTGCTAACTTGATTAACAAAATGATGAGATTGATTTTCAAGGAAGCCAACAAAAGAAACAATGGAAAAGCTCCACACCCAACTTCATTTTCCATAGCTGCAACGTGTTCCCCATCAGCTCTTCCCACAATTTCAAGGTATTAAATTAAATTAACTTTTAAACCATTGAAGGTATGAAATTAAATTAGCTTTTAAACCATTGAAGGTATTAAATTAAATTAAATTAAATTAGATTGTTCATGATGTTCTACATGTTTTTTGAGTTGCCCAACTGAGTTTGTACTTCTGATGAGAAAAACAAGTTGCCATTGCATAAGGATTGATGAATTATATAAATTTTACTTTCAGTTACTTTTTCTGTCCTTGAGTTCTTCTTTGCATTGGGCAGTACTTTGTCTTCTTGACCCTCTTATTTCAGGTTATTTCAGGCACTTTTTATGTTCTTGATTGCTAGGGTGGTTTCTTAGCATGCGATTGTTCAACCCGGTCTTTGATAATTACACTTTGCTACTTGAAGCATTAATCTGCTACGCACTATTACTTGAAGCTATCTGTCACGCACTATTACTTCTATATGTAATAATTCATGTCATCCTGTATATACTTGTTTTTTGCATGACATTTATTATCTCAGTGGTAATGCCATCTTTTCAATACAAGCTAGTAGGACACACTCTTGATATGATCACCTTGTCAACTCAAATTTCGACTGCTAGGGTGGTTTCTTAGCAAACCATTGTTCTATTTTTGCTTTATAAGGAAAGAGATGCACATTGCTCTCTATTGTGTAATGGTTTACTTCTCTTAAGTTTGGAATTTACGTTGGCAAACCAAAATGGGAGTGTTCTGTAATTTACCTAAAATATCTTAGTTTTTGTAATCTGCTTCCTTACCTACCATTATATTCAGGTCCGACTCTTATTGGCATCTTGCCCTATGCTGGGCTAAAGTTCAACATATATGAAAAGCTCAAGTCACTTGTACCTGAGGACTATAAGAAATTAGTAGTTTTGCACCTTTGTTATGGTGCTTTAGCAGGCTTATTTGGGCAGACTCTGACATATCCATTAGATGTTGTTAGGAGACAGATGCGGGTGCGATTTTTTTTTGTTTGGATTACTCAATATCCATAGCTAAGTTTTTCTGGCTATCACTCTCTTGTGGATGAGAACTGCTGCAATATCTATATTTATGTATCCGTTTTCAGGTTCAGAGTTGTCAACAGTTCGATCAAAACTAGCTGTATCAGTTGCCTTGGCCGCCGTGGGGAGAGAATGAAGAGGTGAAGGGTGCAACCTTTCATGCAGACTGTTGGTTTGATCAGTCTAAACGAAGAAGGTGGATATATTCTCACTGATTCTCAGATCCTTCCAGCCCCAAAGATCAGTTACATGGATGGTTTGATGATTCAGTCATAGGTGAATTCAACCAAGAACAATTTCATAGAAATTTGCATCAAACTTAGTTCTGAACGATGTCTTCTCTTTGATTAAATTTTCTAAAAATCATCTATCAAAGTCTTCTCTTGATCAAATGTTCTAAAAATCAACTTTAGTTGTCCACCAAATCTCCTTTAGGCACAATCATTGAAGCATTCAAGTTTACAAGAATTTGCTATATGTATATTTACCATATTATTGTATATTTTAGATCATTGACGCAGTCAAGTGCTCACAGCCCTCCATCATGGCTTTGCTATCTAACCATTCAGGTGATCATAACCCTCCATCTGACTTGTTTCTTTTAAGCGCTATCATTATGATTTTGCATTGTTTTTTTTTCAGTTGCTTTATCATTATTTTTGTTTGGTTGGATATAGGTTATGAGCAAAGATTTGTAGAGGGCATTGGTGTGAAGAGTGAAGCTAACTTGCATGTATCTATGTTATTTGTAATAATTTATAGGATCATTGATTTTGGATAATTTTTAATATAGGGTTTGAAAGCATGAAGCTCTTTGAGTATGTTTATATGATCGTTGATTATGGATATGACGTGATAATTTATATGATCATTGATTTGGAATAATTTTAATCTTCATATATATATATATATATTTTCTTCATATAAATTTTTTTAAAAATAAGTCAATAAAGTGTTTGACACACCTTCAAATCATGGTAAATATGTATATTTAAAAAAATAATTCGAACGTGTCACGGTTTCAAACCGTGTCAAGTTTTTTTAAAAAATTAATGGGCAAGTATTTGCCATGACAATAAACCATGGCAAATACATTTTGATAAATATGTAGAGACTAGCTACCACGGTTAAATAATGTCGCTAAGAATGATGTTTAACCGCGGAAAGTAAACCGTGGCTAATAATGGACGCTTAGACACATCAAATAAACTGTGGCAAATAATATTATACTTAACCAAGTGATATTTTCTTACTATCTAATGCTATGTTTAATCATGTATATATTTTTTCAACAAGTGGCAGAGTAGTTTCTATAAACTTGCATATTGTATTATATCTTCTTCTCTACATAGTACCTCATTAATTATAATAGCATATACGCTCCTCTATCCTCTTTTGATACTACTAAAAGGGTGAGAATATCTTGCATAAATCTAAAATTTTAGGGGGAGTACCTTGAAAATTTCATAGGATGCATCTATGCAGGGGGAATATTTATAGGTGGTGCATATCTTACTCTTTGCTAGATCATGAAATTCCTTCACTAAGTGTACCAAACTTGATCTCATAACTCTACACTCATATCCCTATCCACTTTTGCTAATAACAAAAGGGGGAGAATAAAATGAGAATTCTAGTGGAATAGATATTATATTTAGTGGGAGTAAATTAAATTGAGACATTTATGTAGGGGAGCTTTACATAGAAAGAGTATGCATTATTGTATTAAAATTTGTCACGCTATAAACATATTATTCATACATATCTTTTACTGTACTTATCTATAAGCGCACATGTTGGATCTCTAGTTGGATTTGAGCTAGGTTCACTAACTAGGATGTATGACCCACAATGTATAGCCAGGGTCATGTCTTTGAGTCCTAGAAATTTAGGCTAAGTCCTTAGGTTCAACCATGCATGGACCAGCCAGCAGAAGAATCAAGACTTAGAAGAAAATCGAGTTCAGAAAATGAGTTCGACGAACGTCGAATTCAGCTCGACGATACTCATGCTCCGCTCGACGAACTCAGAGTTAATTCTCTGAGTTGAGCTCGATGATATTCGAGCTCAGGTGTCTGGATTTCAACTTCAACACAGAATATTGTCTCTGAACTCAGCTCGACGAAGACAGAATCTGTGCTCGACGAACTTGGACCACAGAATTGGCAAAGTTATTCACAGAATGCAGTTAGCTGAGCTCAGGTCGACGAACTTGGATCTCAGGTCGACGAACAAGTTTTCTCAGGTCGACGAACAGATTTTCTCAGCTCGACGAACTTGGTTCTCAAGTCGACGAAATCTGTTCTATGGTCGACGATTTCTGTGCAGATCCTGACTTAGAGTTTTCCCTCTTTTCCGTCCATATTTCATATATTATTTGACAATAATTTCCGGAGTAATTAATGCATATATTCTCTGAATATAGTCGTTATTTGGCAGCATTAGTTATGGTCTTCATCAGGTTAATTACTTGCTTAATTAATTGGGACAGTTGTGGAAACTCATCAATGCAAATATTCTTCAGCCAAATTTCATTCTCCAGGCAATCAGCATTCAATGCAATGAAATTCAAAATTCAAAGGAGAATTCGACAGAGACATATAAAAGAGATTTTCTTTTCAGAACGAAACACAACAGGACATAGAACAGTACACAGAGAAGAATTACACAAGATCATCTGCCTTCTTCCCTGTGCAAAAAACACTTTATTTTCTCCTTGATCTTACAGAAGAAGAAGAACAATCACCACAATCAAGAGTCTTCTTCAACTTCCATTCTAGGAGCTTTCACGGACAACATATTCAAATTAGTCAGAAGTTCCTGGATCACTTAAAAATCAAGGCTGAAGACCTACACCCTGTGCTAGGCTCCAAGTGATTTCTAGAGAAGCCTTGACAACATCAATCCACTTGCCTTCTTAGTTGTTTGAGAAAGAGAAGACACCATCAATCTCTCTCCCCCCTCCTATATAAATTGTTAATTAACTCCCTTCAAAAGTTTATTTGGTTTTTGGGCACCTGATCAAAAGCTCAAAGGTGACAGCCACCTGATCAAAACCTGCTAATGGATTCCTACCAGGGTGGTAGAAGAGTGGATGTACCCAGGTTGGAGAACCACTATAAAATTCTTGTGTTGTCTGGTTCCCTCTTTTCTTTGTGTTGTGATAGTTTAGATTGCTGTGCTGTGGTAGTTTAGTTTTGATCATTTTATTTTTATCTATTACTACTAATGAAATCATTTTACTCTAATAATTTCAAGAACAACCAAATAGTTTTTTAATATACTCTATTCACCCCCCCTCTAGAGTAATCAGATCTAACCCCCATCTTTCAATTGGTATCAGAGCAATGTTCCTTTGATTGTACAAGCTAACCCTTGAACCAAAAGATCATTTGTTAGATCTGATCTTAAGTTTAGTTTGTTTCACAGCATGACATAGAACAAAGACTATGCAAGCACCAGACCTCCAGTCTGCAATTTGAATAAATTTGCAATCTGAAAGACAAATATTAGGCTGTATATGAATTCTATTGATGAGGACATCTATAATTCTATTTTGACAGGTCCTCCTCAACCAACATCTGCTACATCTACATCAACATCAATCACTCATGCTGTTCCACCACCTGAGTGGACAGATGCACAAAAAAAGCAAATATTGCAGATGCTAAAGCCATGAACATATTGCCACAAACTATGTCAGATGACATATTCCAAAAGGTGGCTGAATGCACCTCTACAAAAGCAATCTGGGACTCTCTAAACCAGATGGTTGCTGGCTCAGCTGATGAAAGAATGGATAGAAGATCAAATCTCATCTCCCAGTATGAGAACTTCAAGAAGGAAGAGACAGAATCTGTTGGTGACATGTACAACAGATTAAGTGCAATCATCAGTGAACTGAAGACCTTGGACAAAGACATCTCTCTCACTAAGATCAATGACAAGATCCTCATGTACTTCCCAAGCACATGAGATTCCAGGATATGACCAACCAAGGAGGCCAGGAGCATGCATGAGATTTCTACTGAATCTCTCCTGGGAAAGCTCAAATTGTATGAGCAGTTGATCAAGTTTAGGGAAGCTGCAGAACAAAAGACTCCTCCACCAGCAAGAAGGGAGCAGAATATAGCCTTCAAAGCTGTAGAAGAAACTGAAGCTCCAACATCAAATGAAGAACTCCTGAGTCTCTTAGCCAAAAGATTCTATAAGATGGCAAGGAAGGACTTTAGGAGAAAGACATCCAGGCATGATGACAAACTCAGGTATGATAAAACACCCACTAAGGAAATTGTATGCTTTGGGTGCCGGAAACCAGGACACTTCATTCTGAATGTCCTGAAAACCAAAAGAAGGAGAAAAGGAGAGAAAAATACTCCAAGAAGCACAACTACAGCAAGCCTTCATCCAGCAAGCACAAAAGAAAGGAGAAAGGCTTTGTTGCTGAGACCTGAAGTGATACTGAAGAGGAATCTTCATCTTCCAGCTCCAGTGAAGATGAAGAAGAAGCTAAGGCAAGGGAAGTGTGCCTTATGGCTATCAATGCCTCTTGCAGCCCATCAGATGCTGAGGAACAATTAGAACAATTAGATAATGAAGAATCTGAATCAGAAGCTGATCAGGTATTATCATCCTTTGATTACAATTCTGATAGTTTTAAAACTGAATTCAAATCAATGTGTATAGATTTAATAAATTCTGAAAAAGAAATCAAAATGCTTAGGGAAAAATTATCTGAACATGAAAACTATATTTCTGAAAATATTAAATTAAAAGATGAATTAACATTAGCTCAAGAACAAATAATATCATTAAAATCTGAATTAGCTGAGGCTAGGAAACTTGAAGAATCCCTAAATGAGAGAAGCATCAAGTTGATGGACATTACAAGTATAGTTAATTCCAGGTTAAATGGCAAGCTGGGCTTAGGTGCTTCATCAAGCCAACCCCCACCAATTCAGACAAATATATTAACTACACCTATAAAATTTGTATCAGAAAAGGGAAAAGAAAAAATAGACAATAATAATAATACTAAACAAACTGAATTAAAACCAAAGAATAAGAAAAATAAAAATAAAAAGAAAAATCCTAATTATAACAATGTTCAATAGATTTCGTCGAACGCAGACTGACGAAATGTGTACAGTTCGTCGAACTCCAGTCGACAAACTCCGAACACAGATTTCTATTATAATAATTCGTTGAACTATGATCGACAAAACCAGTATGGTTCGTCGATAAAATATCGACGATTTTGGGGCACAGAGAATGACTACTTCCATTCTCTGAGTGGAGTTCGACGAACTCATCCCCATTCGTCGAACTCAGGTCGACGAACTTACTCGAATTCGTCGAACGCTGTTCAACTTAACAGAAATTTTAATCCTTTCAAAACTTATAACCAACCAAGATCTTCTAATAATCAATTTAAACAATGGATCATACCACCTAGAAGATATCACCCTTTAGGTTATAAAAGCCAACCTGAATATTCTTACATTTTCAGTTTCAGTTATGTAAAGAAAGAAAGACCCAAGGTAACCTGGGTCAAAAATAGCTAATCTGTTTTATTGCAGGTGAAAAACTATCTTACCATAAAGCAACAGTGGTATCTGGATAGTGGCTGTTCTAAATACATGACTGGAAACAAGGCCAACCTAACTCAATACAAGTCAAAGTTAGGATCCAAGGTAAAATTTGGTGACTCCAATTATGGCCAGACTGAAGGCTATGTAAAGGTCCAGATTGGAGCTGTCACATTCAGGAAGGTAGCCTATGTAAGTGGACTGAAACACAACCTTATCTCCATAAGCCAATTATGTGATGAAAGGTTTCATGTATCATTCACTAAAACTTCATGTATTATTACTTCTCTAGATAACCATGTAGTGTTGACTGACACTATAGTAGGAAATATTTATATAGTTAACTTTAAATCTGCCAAAACAGAAATATGCTTATTTAATTCAACTAGCAATAACAATGACCTTTGACATAGGAGATTAGGTCATGTAAACTTGAAAAACATTTTTAAATTATCTAGGGACAACCTTGTTAGAGGATTGCCCTCTTGACCCTACAAGAAGGAAAGACTCTGCAGGGCTTGTCATTTAGGCAAGCAAACTAAAAATAATTTTAAATTAGTAAATAAAAGTGACTCACCTAGATCATTGCATTTACTACATATGGACCTTTTTGACCCTATAACAGTACAAAGTGTAGGAGAGAAATCTTATACTTTAGTAATTGTAGATGACTTCTCTAGATTCACTTGGGTATTCTTTCTGAGATCTAAGTCTGATAACTTCAAGGTTCTTATAGATTTTCTCAAGAACATACAAATTGAGTACTCTACTCCAGTTGTATTGATCAGAAGTGATCATGGTACTGAGTTTGAGTCTCTACTTATGCAAGAGTTCTGTGACAAGGAAGGTATCAGACACTGCTTCTCAGCTCCTAGAATACCTCAACAAAATGGAGTTGCTGAAAGGAATAATAGAACCCTAATTTAATCAGTAGACACAGTACTTGTAGATGCTCATTTGCCCCTATCCTTTTGGGCAGAGGCTGTGAGCACATCAAATTATGTACTGAATAGAAGTCTTATACACAAATTTAAGAATAAGACTCCTTATGAGCTACTTAAAGGGAAGAAACCTAAAGTAGACTACTTTAAAATATTTAGTTGTTTATGCTATATTCACAACAATAATAAGAAACACATTAAAAAATTTGAGGCCAAGGCTGAAATGAGAATTTTTCTTGGATATTCCCAAGTAAGTAAGACTTATAGGGTCTTTAATAAATCCACCATGAATATTGAAGAATCTGTACATATTTCATTTGATGAAACTAACATGTTTTACAAGGAGAAAGAAATTTCTACCAGTAATTCTTTGTAGGAACCACGGTTGTGTGAGAAGTTAAATGAACTGACCCTCACCAATAAGGTAGTCAGCCATCCTTCTCCACACATTTCTGAAGAAAATGAAGCTGAAGACAGTGAAGATAAAGACACTAAAAACAGTGAAGAACCTCCAACAACTACTATAACTCCACAAGAGGAATTTATTCCCCAAGCTGTTGCACAACCAACTCCTACTGAATTTGTCACACTTAGAGATCACCCTGTATCTCAAGTGATTGGAGATATTTCAGCTGGTGTGCAGAACATGCATCAACTCAACCAAGACTTGATGCATGCCTGCTTCATATCTCAAATTGAGCCCTAATCCATTAAAGATGCAGAACAAGATCCCCACTGGATTGTTTCAAAGCAAGAGGAGCTCAACCAATGTGTGAGATGCAGAGTTTGAGATTTAGTTCAAAGACCAAAAGACTACCCAGTCATTGGAACTAAATGGGTATTCAGGAACAAGCTTGATGCCCAAGGTGTCATAATAAGGAACAAGGCAAGGCTGGTTGCTCAAGCCTATAGGCAAGAGGAAGGGATTGACTATGATCAAACATTTGCACCTGTTGCAAGGCTAGAAGCAATCGGAATCTTCCTTGCATATGCTGCCTACAAGAAATTCAAGGTTTACCAAATGGATGTCAAGAGTGCATTCCTGAATGGTGAACTTAAAGAAGAGGTTTATGTTGAACAACCTCCATGTTTTATTTCTCCTACTTATCCCTCTTATGTTTTTAAATTGCATAAAACTCTTTATGGTTTAAAGCAAGCTCCAAGAGCTTGGTATGAAACCTTAGCTAGCTTTCTTATAAAGCATAAGTTTTCTAGGGGCATTGTAGATAGGACATTATTCACTAGACACCATAAGGATAAAATTTTATTAGTACAAATCTATGTAGATGACATCATTTTTGGGTCTACAAATTCCAAACTATGCAAGAGGTTCTCTGACCACATGCATTCAAAGTTTGAAATGAGTAGCATGGGTGAGCTCTCCTACTTCCTTAGTCTCCAAGTGAAGAGATCAGCAGATGCTTGCAAGTTTCTTCACAGGTACTTACAAACTACTTTCATATATTATATCTGCCTCTAACTCTCATTTTGCAGAGATCTGCAGATACTTGCAAGTTTTTTCACAGGTACTTGCACGGGGATGAAATCAGATTGAAGGATGGTAGGGATGACAGATTGGAAAGGGGGATGTTGTCCAGATGTTGTGGTAGACGGGATGAGGGTGGTGATGGAGTTGGTGTATGAGAGTGAATATGAGTTTGTGCAGGTGATGTTTGAGAGTGAATATGAGGTGGAGGAGGAGATGTATGAGAGTGAAGATGAGTTTGTGGATGGTGTACTGGAGATGATGGAGGTGTAGTAGTAGGGATTGTGGTATGGACTAGAGAAGAGAGATGAATTGGGGAGGCTGGAGGAGGTGGAGGTGGAGCATCTTCAGCAGGGTGGGGAGTGGCTAGAGCAGCCCTTGTACTCTCAGAAGGCCTGGAGGAAGAGGAAGAAGCCTTGGAGGGCTTAGGGATATTCCTCTCCCACCTGCCAAAGAGGGCACAAGTGATCCTCTTGGAGGTATTAATGAATATGGTAGGTGTGACCAGGGATTCAGAAGCCTTTTTCTGAAGGAAGATTCCCAGAATCCTTCCAAAACACACCTCCTTCTTGGTGCTCTTTTTCCTGATCATCTCAAACATAATCTTAGCCCAATTCACAGGCTTCTTATTCACCACAACACACATCACCAGGAATTGATGCTAGTAATGTATTCATGGGCTGTGTGTTCGCCCAACAATACTTTGCCCACAACATTTACTAGAAACTTATATTCAACAGATAAATGTTTCTTTAGCAATTTGTTGGGTGTTGCTCCAGAATAACCCATTTTATTCAGCATTTCATCAAATTCATCACTGTCAATCTCTAGTTCTTCTTCACGATTTGCTAATCCAAAAATATCGGTCAGGACGGCGGGGGTAAGAGATACTTCATTAACCGATATTGTTCCTGTCATGGTGTTCACATCTGGGGAGGAAGAGGTGTAAACCCATTCTCTTATCTCTGTACCGAATATCTTTATTCTGGTGGTCATCAAATTCTTCAACTGTTGATCTTCAAGCAGTTGCAGAATCTCCAAGAAGATGGGATCAGAGTGTCGAAACGATTCAAAATATATATCAAACCCGATATCAAACTTTATTGCTCCAAGAGTGCCCGCTGGAATCGCCATGAGTTCGTCTGCAACAAGCACAAAGGAGATCAAGTGCAAGAGAACTGAAAGTGCGGGACGGAGGTCAATGAAAAACCTAGATATAAGATTTTTCAGAATATGAATCGACAAATTCCGTTCAGCGAAACATAAAAAATTTTTTTGATCTGAGGTCGATGAATTATTTTATTAGAAAATGAGTTCGTCGATCTCAGTTTGAAGAAGACGAATAAACCATCGATCTCCGTTCGACGAAATATTCACTGAAGTAGAGATTGTCGATCTCCGTTCGACGAAAACTGTTTCACTAAGAAGTGATCGTCGAACTCCGTTCGACGAATTCTTCACGATGGGTTCATAGATTATCGATCTCCATTCGACGAATTGTCAACAAATCGTCAACCACAGACATAAATTAAATTAAAGCATCTCCATTTATCATTCCAAGCTGATTTATAAAGAACAAGTGATTTCTTTCATCCAGGGGTTTGGTGAAAATATCTGCGCTTTGTAAATCAGTGTAGATATAGACAAAATTAATTTTATTTTTGTCTACACATTCTCTAATGAAATGATTCCTAATGTCTATTTGTTTAGTCCTACTGTGATGGACTGGATTTTGTGCTATGGATATAACACTTGTGTTGTCACATAAGAGAGTTGAATTATTTAAGTTGAACCCATAGTCCAGGAGTTGATTTTGAATCCACAGCATCTGGGAACAGCAAATGCTAGCTGCAATATATTCTGCCTCAGCAGTTGATGTAGACACTGATGACTGTTTCTTGCAAAACCAGGACACAAATCTCATACCAAGGAACTGGCATGTCCCTGACGTACTTTTTCTATCTACCATGCATCCAGCAAAGTCAACATCTGAGTATCCAGTTAACTCAAATTCTGACTCAGTAGGATACCAGAGTCCTAGACTAGGACAACTCCTTATATATCTCAAAATACTTTTTAGGAAAACAAGGTGAGATTCTTTGGGGTTCACTTGGAACCTAGCACAAAGACATGTAGCAAACATTATTTCAGGTCTGCTTGCTGTAAGGTATAGTAGGGACCCAACAATGCCCCTATATAATTTCTGATCAACAGGTTTCCCATGTTCATCAAAATCTATTACAACATTAGTGGCCATGAGTATTTTCTATGCCGAGGCATCAGCCATCCCAAACTTTTTAAAAAGTTCTTTAGCATATTTAGCTTGGGATATGAAGATGCCATCAGGTAGCTACTTCACTTGGAGACCAACGAAGTAGGAGGCTAATCATTTTAGACTTTGAATGCATGAGGTCAGAAAACCTCTTGCATAGTTTAGTATCTGTAAACCCAAATATAATGTCATCTACATAAATTTGTACCAACAAAATTTGATCCTTATGGTGTCTAGTGAATAATGTCCTATCTATAATACCTATAGTAAATTTATGCTCTATCAGGAAGCTAGCTAAGGTCTCATACCAAGCTCTTGGAGCTTGCTTTAAACCATAAAGAGCTTTATGCAATCTAAAGACATATGGAGGATAAGTTGGAGAGATAAAACCTTGATGTTGTTCAACATAAACCTCTTCTTTAAGTACTCCATTTAGAAAGACACTCTTGACATCCATCTGATAGACTTTGAACTTCTTATATGCAGCATAAGCAAGGAAGATCCTGATTGCTTCTAACCTTGCAACTGGTGCAAAAGTTTGGTCGTAGTCTATTCCTTCTTCTTGCCTATAACATTGAGCAACAAGCCTAGCCTTGTTTCTGACAATTACATATTGGGCATCTGATGCGTAAGATCACGACAGTGAACCAGTCGCACAAGTAATATAAAATGGGCGAGTTTTCCCAAGTATCGATCTCTCAAGGAACACAGTAAGGTGGAGTTAATTTCGAGGAGGACTTGAGATTAAAGTCCTTAGGTCGGAGCTAACTAAGGGGGGTTTTGATATTTGCGGAAAAAGAAAGTAAAACACTATCAACTACTCCTATGCAACGCCGCTATGCGATGCTTCGCCAGGCGGGATGGAAGACTAGTCGGGCCGCTATGCACCGAATCACTAGGCAGATGGGCGAGTAGGCTTGCGGATGAGGCGATGAGAATGGCGGAATGAGGGTCGTGAGCATCTCTTCGCTACGCACGCCACTAGCAATTGCTAGTGCGGCAAGGCTGGATGGTGGTGGATGGAATATGGTGCACCTCAAGAAAATAACAAAAATACGAAATCACATAGATAAGATTTAATAAAAGCGTTTTACAAATAAGCACACATCATCTATAAATAAAGTTTACAACAACACATAAACAACAATAAAGGAAGAATAAGGCAAGAGATCGACTGAATCTGAAGTCTTGCTGAGGATTCACAGTTGGAATCGTCGGGTTGTCAATCCGAGTCCAAGCTCGGTCCTCAACTGCGTCCGGGGTAGAGAAGGGCTATCACCACCTTCCAATGGCCCGTCTTCTTCGTGTCACGATAGCGGACGAAAGTTGCAAGCTTCCCTTGTCTTGGTGGCTATGACATTGAAGCTTGAAATGAACCCAAGAGATGATGGAGGAGGCCGAGAGGAAGCTCCGGCTTGGATTTGGTGGTGAAAGCTTGCCCGGAGCACCTCCCTAGGGTGGAAGATGAAGAAAAATGGCGGAGAAGGTGGAAAATGGTGGAGAAATGTCGAACAATCCCAGCGATTCCGAATTAGGGTGAGACCTGCGATATTTATACAAAGCAGAATTGAACAATGCGCACGATCACGGGCACACAACCAGTGGTCGTGCGCACTATGTCCAGTGATCGTGCGCACTATGTCCAGTGATCGTGCGCACTGGCATGACAGATTAGGAAGAAGAACTGGGACAACGCGCACGAGCAGTGGCGCACGACCAGTGGTCGGGCGCACTAAGTCCAATGGTCGTGCGATTACCCCAGACAGGACTCCAGAAAAGAGGAATCAATGCACACGATCAGTGGCGCACGACCGGTGGTCGTGCGCACTAGGTCCAGTGGTCGTGCAATTACCCCAGGCAGATTTTGGAAAACGAAGAGTAGTGCGCACGATCAGGGGCGCAAGACCAGTGCTCGTGCGCATTAGATCCCATGATCGTGCGCTGTATTCCTGTTTCACAACCAGCCCGGAACTCGCACACGACCCCTGTACCGGAAGGAAAATCAAATCACTAATCTGTGCAGACATTCCAGGCAATCACAAAAAGGAGTACAAATAATAAAAGTACAAAAATTACACAACCATGGGCCTAAGTGTGCACTTCCTATGGAAATAGAGACAAGATGAAATATGAACGATATAGAACTAAAAGTGAAGTGCAAACGCGTGAAAACTAGCCCAGATGAGTCCGAAAATAGGTATATAAAATGGACTCATCACACCCCCAGACTTAACTGTTTATGCGTCCCGAGCAAACAAAAACTAAGCAGATAGGGAAAATTACTAGCAAACAAAGAAATTGCGATACAGAGTACCATGCGAAGTCGCATGCTCGCACGTGTAAAAATATAATAGAAGAAATTTCTAAGTATGCAGAATAGTTTATATTTTTCACAATGCGTATCAAAATTTTATTATTACTCAAAAATGGAATCACAGTGAATCATCTGGTCACGCGTAGGGAGAAAGTAGACTAATCGCTAGGCGAGCATTCCAAAGATCAGGGCTCAGGATAACCTCCAAAGGAATCCACCAATGTCGGTGACCATATGCTTGCCCTTTCGCATTCTCTCCACGACACTGGTTTGGTTCACACATGAATCAGTAGGACTTTAGGTGAAGAGATGAGGCTTGGGTTTCGGTGAGGTAAACAATTATAAATAAGAATGGCTATGCACCTAACCCAAATGAGTTATCAAAGAAAGAATCCATCAGCTAACCAAAATATATGCGGGTACACCACACCCCCAAACTTAACTTTTAACATATGGGTGTGTGCACCGCCTACTCCAAAAATAATCACAACTCAAATAGGATTTTCAATTATATATTTTCTTTTCACTTTTTCACAAGTAACATCATTTTTTTTAACTTTTCTTTTTTTTTTCAAATTACTCTCTTTTAACAATTTCAGCAAATATAAGCTTTGGAGCACATCCACATATTCACATGTAAAAGTATCACATCAACACCCCAATCATGAAAAATGTAAACACTAAAGCTCAACTTGGGTGTGCGACTAGGACTGACTATGAGGCTTTTGGTGAAATCATGGTGGAGCTGAATCAAAAGGAGGGGTAGGAACAACGGGGCTAGCGAGGACAAGACGTTAGGAATGGTACAAAGCTCAACCGAGCCAAAATGATGGCCTACATCACGCTCATGCATGAGTAACCTATACCCATGCTTCAAGAATAGCTTGGGGCAAGTTCTTAGCCAACGAGAAAGACTATCCATCCTCCCGACTCGAGCAATATGAACCTAACGACCGTCTACACACGTCCCTAAGCTACCGTAGGATTCACACCGGATTCACCAATTTTTGAGTAGAATAAAAAGTATTTACGCAATTAGAAAAATATAAAACTATAAGCATACAGAAAAATTAAATCTACTCAAATTTCTACACGAGACGAGAGCACTCGACTAGGAGAACATCAAGATCAACATTTTACTCCATCTCACAATCCTATGTCAGCACCATAATTTTCCCAAATCTAACGAAGAAATGAGTTTAACTCGCAGCACACTAACAGCTAAGCACGCGCTCAAGTGGGTGTAGTGATGTGCAGTGCAATGAACTAAGCAAAATAAAACGATAAAAGCTTTTAGTATGCACATGAGATGTGCACGTGCAAAGGTAACAAAACTGGCTCTCCCCCAGACTTAAACTAAACTACACAGCATATGATGGAGAAATTAAAATCATAAAGAGCTAAGGGAAGAGGTTACCTAATGCTCAGCTAGGGAGCATACCAGAAGACGCGTGGAAACCTGAAGCAGGCCCGCCATACGAAGAATCACAACCCCGCAGGTGAGATTTGCCATGACTACCTGCAGGGGTGAGCTCCGCAAAAACAAAAGAAAAATATACAAAATACAAAAAAATATTAAAACTAAGCTAGACATAAAAAATAAAAATACAGGAAATGAAAGATAAGTACTGGGTTATTGTCATCCCAACACGACTTTTTCGGCTACGAAAAGGGTTTAGCTAATGGGCCTATGAAAAGAAAAATGCACATGCAACTGTTCCATTATCCGTTGTGGTAATGAGTACCGATACGGTGATAAAACAGTTACCCCTCTGCCTAAATAATCATACATGCTCCTCGCGGGCAGAAGAAATAGGAAGTAGGATGAGGAGGAGGCCTGGTCCTCACTCATCTCACCACAAAACAAATCCTTGCCTAGCATGGTTTCGTCCACCACAATTTCGCTGGGGGCGAAGGTGACAGCAGGGGCTTCCACTGTGAAGGAGGTAAGAACCTCCTCACACAAGAGGATGCACTCGTCGACAGCCTGAGCGCAAGGCTCAACGTCAACCCAACTTACCCTTGGAGATTCAACCTGCACATGATCAGATAAGGAAGGGGGGTCAAGAAATAAAAGAGAAGAAGAACATAAAGAAATAATCGGGGGAGTGATCCCGGTTTCACTCCCCAAAGGCTAAGGTAGAAAAATATCGTCAGCAATGTCGACAATGCTACAAGGCTCGGCCGGATCCATAGAAGCCTCCACCAAGACTTGGACTTCCTCCTTTGGTATCAAGGGAGAATCCTCGACACTAGGAAGGTTGTCCTCCTCCATGGGAGTGAAAACAACCCATGTATCACAAGCCTCAACTTGTGTTGCATCATCGAAAATGTCGCCAGAGATGACTAAAGTAAAATGCACAAAAGGCAGAAGAACTTTGCTTGGATAAAATTCAAGCGCAGGTTACTTAAAAAGAATCGGCTCCACGCTTGGAGATGTTTGCACAGGAGAGATGGGCTCAGCCATGTTAAAGCCTAGATCAGTCACACATCTGGTGGTTGTGTCCATATCATTCCCTTCAACAAATGAAGGTGACAGGGACACATAACCAGATGATGAAGGTGTGCCACCAAGGGTAGGCGTCGGGGTGATCCGGATGTCCGGCTCATCATCCTCTTCCATAACACGGAGGTACTCGGCACAATCCTTCAGAACATGATCTGTTCTACGGCAATACAAACACTTTCTCCCATTACGCTGCGGTCCTTGTGGGGCTAGAGAGGAATAAGAGAACGGTGTATGTGGCGAGGACGTTTGACCATAAGCTTGGGGCACAATGTTTGAAGGGCTGTACGAATACAACATCTCATGCATTGTGTGTTGAGGCTTATGCTCAATATCTCTCGCAGGGCATTCATGCCTAGCGTGGGAAGGCTTTCCACACCAACGACATTGGGCATACGAATATCCCCACATGGTGTCAAAACAGCAGATTCAAAATCAATTGTGCAAATTACTAAATCCAACAATATATTACTACAATTGCCTAAACAAACAAGAAAAAGGCAGGCAAAACAGAACTAGAACAAAACAAAAGTGATTTACAAAGGAAAAGGAAAGCAATCTCACGTCTCCCTCTCCAGAAACTCACACGACTGTGTTCCCCGGCAACGGCGCCAAAAACTTGATGCGTAAGATCACGACAGTGAACCAGCCTCACAAGTAATATAAAATGGGCGAGTTTTCCCAAGTATCAATCTCTCAAGGAACACAGTAAGGTGGAGTTAATTTCGAGGAGGACTTGAGATTGAAGTCCTTAGGTCGGAGCTAACTAAGGGGGGTTTTGATATTTGCGGAAAAAGAAAGTAAAACACTATCAACTACTCCTATGCAACGCCGCTATGCGATGCTTCGCCAGGAGGGATGGAAGACTAGTCGGGCCTCTATGTACTGAATCACTAGGCGGATGGGCGAGTAGGCTTGCGGATGAGGTGATGAGAATGACGGAATGAGGGTCGTGAGCACCTCTTCGCTACGCATGTCACTAGCAATTGCTAGTGCGACAAGGGTGGATGGTGGTGGATGGAATATGTCGCACCTCAAGAAAATAACAAAAATACGAAATCACATAGTCATGATTTAATAAAAGCGTTTTACAAATAAGAACACATCATCTATAAATAAAGTTTACAACAACACATAAACAACCATAAAGGAAGAACAAGGCAAGAGATCGACCGAATCCGAAGTCTTGCTGAGGATTCACGGTTGGAATCGTCGGGTTGTCAATCCGCATCCAAGCTCGGTCCTCAACTGCGTCCGGGGTAGAGAAGGGCTGTCACCACCTTCCAATGGCCCGTCTTCTTCGTGTCACGATAGCGGATGAAAGTTGCAAGCTTCCCTTTGCTTGGTGGCTATGGCGTTGAAGCTTGAAATGAATCCAAAAGATGATGGAGGAGGCCGAGAGGAAGCTCTGGCTTGGATTTGGCGGTGAAAGCTTGCCCGAAGCACCTCCCTAGGGTGGAAGATGAAGAAAAACGACGGAGAAGGCGGAAAACAGCGGAGAAATGTCGAGCGATCCCAGTGATTCCGAATTAGGGTGAGACCTGCGATATTTATACAAAGCAGAATTGAACAATGCACACAATCACGGGCGCACGACCAATGGTCGTGCGCACTATGTATAGTGATCGTGCACACTGGCATGGCAGATTAGGAAGAAGAACTGGGACAACGCACACGAGCAGTGGCGCACGACCAGTGGTCGTGCGCACTAAGTCCAATGGTCGTACGATTACCCCAGACAGGACTCCAAAAAAGAGGAATCAATGCACACGATTAGTGGCGCACGACCGGTGGTCGTGCGCACTAGGTCCAGTGGTCGTGCGATTACCCCAGGCAGATTTTGGAAAACGAAGAGTAGTGCGCACGATCAGGGGCGCACGACCAGTGGTCGTGCACATTAGATCCCATGATCGTGCACCGTATTCCTGTTTCACAACCAGCCCGGAACACGCACACGACCCCTGTACCGAAAGGAAAAACAAATCACTAATATGTGCTGACATTCCAGGCAATCACAAAAAGGAGTACAAACAATAAAAGTACAAAAATTACACAACCACGGGCCTAAGTGTGCACTTCCTATGGAAATAGAGACAAGATGAAATATGAAAGATATAGAACTAAAAGTGAAGTGCAAACGCGTGAAAACTAGCCCAGATGAGTCCGAAAATAGGTATATAAAATGGACTCATCAGCATCTAGCTTGTTTCTATATACCCATTTAGTTACAATGACTGGGTAGTCTTTGGGTCTTGAAACTAAATCTCAAACTCTGCATCTCTTAAATTGATTGAGTTCCTCTGGCATTGCAATGATCTAGTGGGGATCCTGCTCAGCATCTTTTATTGATTGAGGCTCAACTTGAGAGAGGAAACATGCACGCATCACATCTTGGTTGAGTTGATGCCTTGTCTGTACACCTGCTGACATGTCTGTACAACCCGTATTCGTCGAGGGTGGGTCCTACCATAGCCAGGTCAGCAGAAGTCAAGATCAACAAGTCAAGGCAAGAGTCAAAGTCAGCATTCAAGATCGCGGAAGGCCTGGGCGAGTATATACGAGCTCCCCTCGCATACTCGACAGGTAGGCGACTAGGCACAATACTCGCCCAGCCCGTGCGAGTTACTCTAGAAGTCGCCTAGTTGCCGGGAGGTGGGGTATAAATATGACCCCCACTCCCCCTTACATTTGCCTATAAATAGGACCCCAGGGGTACGAGGTGAGGGACTGGAAATCCTTAGCAGGATACTCGCGCGCTTCAGTTTCGGGATATTAGCTAAATCTTTGGATTCCTTTTCCTTGGAGAGAAAGTCGCGACCTTGCGACCTCGCCAACTAGCTTCCCTCGTACCCAGTTCGGCCATCTTTGGTTGAGAAGGGGCTGCTCCTTTCGAGCATCCGGGTACGTGGTGGGTCCTTCCTGCCGCAACATCTGGGGTCCTGTTTGACCTGTTTCTTCGTTCTAGCCATCTTTGCCGTTTGATCCGGCTTCTGAGCCAGTAACCTTAGGCGGCTTTGGTCCGAATTCTGAGGTTGAGATTTTTCCTGGCTTCAACACTTGGTGCGGTGAGCATGGATCGCAGCCAAGGAGAAAAGTTTGGAAGTTAAGGGAGATGGCCATAGGTGGCGAGCAAGGAGAGTTGGTCGGCAACTCGGCAGTGGGAGGAGACGCCGCGCAAGGTGGCGAGTTTGTAACAGTGGACGCGTTTGAAGAGTTCGCAAGGAAGATCGAGCAAACCATTCTCACTGGTTTCGCTCAACGCCCAGAGGTCACAGCGACTTCCCCTCGTCGCCTGACGCCGCTAGAAGAGGAAGCTCTGCCGAGGCGAGCTGGAAAGGAGCCCTCTTGGGAAAGGGAAGAGCGACTAATGCAGTCGCGGCTTTATCCGGCGAGCAGCCATGGGGTCCGTTTTCGGGATCCAATGTCGCCGGCGAGGTTCAGAGATACTCGCCAATACAATGAGTATGATGTCTCCAGCGAGGATGAAACTCGTCACCGCCAGGGAGGCAGGAGCCCCTTCTGTGACGAGATCCTCGCCGCTCCAGTCCCAGAAGGGTTCAGGGAACTCGTTCTTACTTACTACTCCGGCAGAGACGATCCTGTCAGATAGCTCCAGTGGTTTGAGGACGTTGTCTCCATTCATAACATGTCCGACGCCTTCAAGTGCAGATTATTCTCCATCACCCTCAAGGGAAATGCTCGAGATTGGTTCCATCAACTACCGGCAGGGTCCGTGTACTACTTCTCAGATTTACGTCAGGGCCTTATGACAAGGTTCGCGACTTCGAAGAAGAGGAAGAAGGAAGCAACAACCCTCTTCAAAATCGTCCAAGGGCAACACGAGAGTTTGGGACATTACATCGACCGTTTTCAAGAGGAGATTTTGGAAGTGGAGGAGGTGGACAGTTTTACCTTGATGCTGGCCCTCAAGTTTGGGTTGAAGTAGGGACTCTTTAGTTTGGAGATGGGGTCCAATCTCCCGAGATCTTTTGAAGAAATGATAGAGAAGGCGAACACTTTTGTTCGAGGCGAGGAGAAGAACAAGGACTTCTTAACAAGGCTGGATGGGGAGATAGCGACGGAGAGGAAGGGAACAAGACCTTCGGGGTCAAAGTCGAGGAGGACGCCAGAAAGGAAAGAGGAAAGGAAGAAGGAAGAGCCAAGGAGAGAAGGAAGAAAGAAGAACACAGGAGGGTTGAGGAAAGGAGGCAGGAAAGGCCTCGAAGGCAGGAAGAGAGAAGGCCTGCGGAAGCTCGGGAATGAGGAAGGGAGGAAAGGAGATTCCAATATCCAGAGAATCGCCCCCAATGGAGACCAGCAAGACAACAGTATCAGGAGGAGAGCAGGAATGGAAATCGGTAGGAGGGAGGACGAGGAGGAGGAAGAATGGAGACAATGGCCATTGCTCACCAAGACAACAAGCGGCGTCGGAGGGAGCAGCGAGCGATGCGCCCGGAGGCGGCGATTCCCCTTTACTGCGATATTCATCGAGTAGAGGGGCACGAGACCTTAGCTTGCCCCCAGTTTTGGGAAGCAAGGAGGAGGCTGGAGGCAGGAGCAGCAGAAAGAGAGCAACGGAGGCAGGAGGCCCCGGTAGGGCAGGTGGAATTTCAAGCTCCGGCAAGAAGAAGGAATGAAGACCGAGTTGACCTTGGGAATCGCGGGGAAGTGTTACATGGCCCAGGAGGTGGCCATGTCGGCGTGATCAATAGAGGGGCCGGGCTTGGAGCTTCCCGCAAGGGAAGTCTTCACCAGATCTATCGAAAGAACGTCACCTCGACGTCGCAGAACCCACCGCCGTTGGAGGAGATCACCTTTTCAGAGGAAGATATGCTTGGGAATGAGAACCCCTTCCATGACGCCCTGGTGATCCAAGCTACCATCGAGGACTTTACCGTCGACCGAATCCTCGCGGATAACGGGAGTTCGGTGAATGTCATCTTCAAAAGAACCTTCGTCGGGCTTCAGGTGGAAGCATCCCGGGTCCATGCTGCAGATGGACCGCTCTTTGGCTTCTCAGGTGAGAAGAAAGAGGTGGAGGGAGCAGTGGAGTTACTGGTTAAACTCGGTGGGACGTCGATCCGATGCCGCTTCATCATCATCGACGCGCCGAGCGGTTACAACTCCATCTTTGGGCGACCTTTAATCAACTACTTCAGGGCCGTTCCGTCGTCTTATCACCAGTGCCTGAAGTACTACCGCGGAGATGTGCAGATTAGGATCAGGGGAGATCCCAAGGCTTCCAAGGAGTGCTACTTGAACGCCGTCAGCACCATCAGCTGGATGGGTGACGCGGAGAAGCTGGAGGAGTTGTTGGAGAAGGAGAAAGGGTTGTGTGCTGCTGAGGAGGTGGAGGAGATAGAAGTGAACTCTCGAGGGGGAGAGCCAGGACTGCTGAAGGTGGGAGGATCCTTGCCGCTTGGGGGGAAGATGGAGATGGCTGCTTGCCTGCAGGACAACGTTGATGTCTTTGCTTGGAGCGCCGCCGAGATGCTAGGGGTGGACGCCGATGTTGCTTGTCATCGCCTCAACCTGTATCCCACGACGGCTCCAGTTCGACAAAAGCAGAGGAAGAGCGCCGCCATATTAGTTGAGCCGATCAGGGAAGAGGTGGAGAAGCTACTGAAGGCAGGGTTTGTCTCGGAGATCCAATATCCAGGCTGGGTCTCCAATGTTGTAATGGTGAAAAAGCCTGGAGGGGTCTGGCGTTTATGTATTGATTTTTCAATGTTGAATAAAGCTTGCCCGAAGGATTGCTACCCCTTGCCTCAAATCGACGCGCTGGTTGATTCCGCCGTCGGTTTTCCTGTGATGAGTTTTCTTGATGCCTTTTCAGGATATCACCAGATCCGGATGCACCCCCCCGACTGCCGGGACCTCTCCTTCATAACCAGTGATGGCTGCTACAGCTACAAGATGATGCCATTCGGGCTCAAGAATGCAGGCGCCACTTACCAGAAGATGATGGATCAAATCTTCAAGGGGCAGAAGGGACGGAACTTGGAGGTTTATGTGGATGACCTCCTCGTTAAGAGCAAGAGCGTCGCGGAGCACATAACGGATCTGGTGGAGACTTTTGCCACCCTGAGGAAGTACAAGATGCGACTCAATCCGGCCAAGTGCGTCTTTGGTGCAGGAAGAGGGAAGTTTCTAGGTCATCTCCTTACTCCCAGGGGGGTGGAACCTAATCCATACAAGGTGAAGGCCATTCTGGAGATGACATCGCCAAGGGATCCTAAGGAAGTTCAAAGGCTGACTGGAAGGCTGGCAGGCCTCAGCCATTTTTTGTCCAAGGCAGGGGAGAAGTGCTCTCCGTTCTTCAAGACCCTTCGGGGAAATCAGAAGTTCGAGTGGACAGCGTAGTGCGAGGAGGCTTTCAGAAAGCTCAAGCAACAGCTAACCCAAGCTCCTCTCCTCCAGGGGCCGCGAGGTAATGAAGATCTCTTCCTCTACCTAGGAGTCGGGGCAGAGGCAGTTAGTTAGGTACTGTTTCGGGAGGAAGGCAAGAGACAACTTCCTATCTACTATGTTAGTAGAGTACTGCGGCAGGTGGAGACGCGGTACCCAATTTTGGAGAAGCTGTTGTTCGCTTTGGTGGTTTCGGCTCGAAGGCTCCGTCCATATTTTCAAGCTCACTCCATCAGGGTCGTCTCCGATCATCCTCTACGGAGTATCCTAGATGGAGTGGAGCACTCTGGCAAGCTGGTGAAGTGGGCGGTGGAGCTTAGCGAGTTCGATATTTCTTACTCTCCAAGGGTAGCAATTAAGGCGCAGGCGGTGGCTGATTTCCTTGCCGACTTCTCTACCGAAGTGGAAGTAGAGGAAGGCTTTTCTAGCACAGTGTCCTGGAAGATGTTTGTGGATGGGGCTTCAGGCAGACATTCCGTGGGAGCCGGAGTCGTGCTCGTAAGCCCACAAGGAACCAGGATCGATCAAGCAGTTGAGATTCTCTTCCCAGTCACCAACAATCAGGCGGAGTACGAAGCCATGGTGGCCGGCTTGCGTCTCGCCAAGGAGTTGGGGATTCGAGATATCAGGACCTTCACCGACTCGATGGTAGTTGCTTCCCAGATCAGAGGCGAGTTCGAGGTGAACGATCCGATTTTACAGCGGTACTTGATCAAGGTAAAAGGTCTGATTGGGTGGTTTCAATCTTTCTTCGTCGAGCACGTGACCCGAGATGAGAATTCAGAAGCTGACTATCTTGCCAAATACGGTCCCAGGGCTGGGGGGATCGTGACTGAACTTTTCCGACCATCCATCGAGGAAGGGGAGATGATGGAAATCGAGCAGAGGGTATCTTGGAGGTATCCGTTCGTTTCTTTCCTAACAACGGGTCATATACCTGCCAGCGAAGGAGACAAGAGGAAGTTTCGCTACAAAGCTGCTTACTATTTGCTTCAAGAAGGAGAACTCTACCGCAAAACCATCTCAGGTCCTCTGGCTCGATGCCTGTTAGAGATTGAAGTACCTCGTATTCTGGAAGAGATTCACTCAAGGGAGTGCGGACAGTCATTCAGGAACTCGGACTCGTGAACAAAGGATTCTGAGGCATGGGTACTTTTGGCCCACCATTAGGAAGGATGCAGGGACCTTCTCCAAAAAGTGTCTCCAGTGCCAGCTCTTCGTGCCTCTTCAACTACAGCCAGCTCAACACCTTCGCTCAATCACTACTCTATGGCCCTTCGCCATCTGGGGGTTGGACTTGATCGGCCCCTTTCCTCAGGCCAGCGGACAGAGGAAGTTTGTGCTTGTCATAATCGACTACTTCTCCAAGTGGATCGAGGCAAAGGCCCTAGCCAAGATCACGTCACAGATCGTGAAGAACTTCATTTGGGGGGGAAATTGCATGCAGGTTCGGGATTCCTCTGGCCATCGTCACCGACAACGGGCCGCAGTTCGACAGTTTGGAGTTAGAGGACTTCTGCAAGCAGCTAGGGACGGATCTTCGTTTCGCCACTGTGCAACATCCTCGCAGCAACTAACAGGTGGAAGCCGCCAACAAGTTGATTATCAACCTTCTGAAGAAGAAAGTCACCAACTTGAAAGGCAACTGGGCGGAGCAGCTCCCCTCGGTTCCCTGGGCTTTGAGGACAAATCCAAACTCGGCAACGAGGGAAACTCCTTTCAAGTTATCCCACGGGTCTGAGGCACTCATCCTAGTAGAATTCGAGGTTCGGAGCCCGAGAGTTATAGCAGCTGGAGATGGTGGCGAAGAATGGCGCTTAGAGAATGAGGACGCCAAAAGACTCTCACTGGATTTCGTAGAAGAGCTTCATGACTTGGCCTCCATCCGCCAAGAGGAGATCAAACGACGCATGGCGAAGCACTTCGACAAAAATGTCTGCCTAAAGCATTTTCTCGCCGGAGATCTGGTTATGAAGAAGGTAGACGCCGCAAGAAGGGGAGCAACAGTGGGCAAGCTGTATCCAAATTGGGAAGGTCCCTTCATTGTCCAGGAAGCCTTAGCCACCGGGGGTTGTTATCTCTAGAATCAGGTTGGAGAGCAGCTTGGAGGTACTTGGAGCGGGGATGACCTGAAGAGGTTCTATCCTTAGCGGCCAATGATGTATTTTGTTTACATACTTTTATATATATGCAATGACAGATATTCTCTTTCTGTTCATCTTGTTTTTTATCGCAAGCTTCCTAGGAACTCAAGGTTTCACTTCAAGATCGATCCGAGAAGCTGGCTGATGGCGACAGTGATGGCGACGGTGATGACGACGGCCACCAGGACGGCCAACTTGGGAATGACTATGTTGAAGATGTGCCGGCAAAGGACGTGCGACGTCGTAGCGGTCATGGTTACAAGCTTCGCCCTCGCAACAAGACTCATATTTGATATTTTAGCTTTGGTGTGCTAATAGCCGTTTCATGATGGCTCTTTTAAAAAAACATTATTTAATTTCTGCATTTTCTTTATGTGGTGTGCCTTTAGCCACTTGTTATTTGCTTTGAGATGTAAGCCTATATAAGGTCTTGAACTTTTCATTTGATGGTAGACTTTAATTGAAATCAGAATTTGAATTTGCCAACCCTAATTTTCCCTCTCTTCTTCTCCTAGCCGCCGCCCCCCCTCTTTCTTCCTTCCTCCAAATCGCCGGCCTCAAGGCTCCTTCCTTCTAGAGTTTGGCCATCTCCTCTCTCCCTCTTGCTCTCGGCCGCCCCCTTCTCTCTAGTGCTCGACTACTCTCATCTCCCTCTTGCTCACGGCCACCCGAGATCCTCTCTCTCCAAGGATACTTTGGCCCATGCATGAGAGGTTGTTTGCAAGGAAGAAGATAGGGGTTTCCTCCACGGCGTGAAGTGAAGGAGATTAGCACGTTCATCATCCGTAGCGCGCTTCCGTGGACTTTCAACGGAGGAGCGATCAAACTTGGTGGATCCACGCATCACGGATCTACAAATCTGAGAGGGGTAACGAAAATTTCTACCAAGAGTTTTCTTTCTCTAGATAGTTCTTGTGGTGGACGAATTTTTGTGTTATTTTCCGATTTGTTTTTTCTTCGCGGTTAATCAAATAATAGATCGGTATTTTTCGTTTGGATTTCCGAAAGATTCGTAAGAGGATTGGCGATCCTCGCTTTCTTTTTGTTGGGATAGATCCTACCATCTTTCGAATCATTTTGTTCTTGGTGGATCTATTTTGGTACAACCCAAAAGCTCGTTCGGGATCAAGATTATCCCATTTAGCCGGAAAGAATTTGGCCTATAGCCAACATTCGATCTATTTGCGGAACGACGATCCGTATTGTTAGCGCGAGCGATAAATAAAATAATTGTTGCGGCTGCGTTTTCGTTAGCGTGTGGAATAGAGAGCGTAGATCGTGTCATAAGCGATATCGTGGCCTCCGTGACGAATCTCTGGGATATACCCTGCATCAATTTGGTATCAAAGCGAGGTTGTGTTGATTTCCCAATCGACACCATCCTTTATTTTTACCAAGGGTTATCCTCGTTCGCTAGGGTGTGCACTTCCACTACGATTCACATCAAATCTGAATTTTTGTTTTTCAAAACAATACATAGTTGGGCTGCAATTAGTAAAACACAAAAAAAACAATTTTGCAGAAAATTACAAAATAAATTCTGAAAAAGTTTTTCCTGTTGCTCACTTGTTTAGTGTCAAAAAAAAAATTCAAACGCGTAATTTAAATCAGGACAAAATCGTTGTTTGTCCCGTTCGTTCATGCGCACTAGGCTGGGCACGGAATATCTTTCCTCCACCTCACACATGGCAAACAACCAAGGTGATGAGCATGCTCCGACCACGATCGCCGAGCTACGAGGAGAGTTTAACGCTAGGTTTGACGCACTGACACAGTTAATTGAAGGGCTCGCTGTAAACCAAGCGGCGCCCCGAAACAACGGCGTTGGAAGAAACCAACCGGGCCCCCAACCCCTGGCCGCCAACCAGCGAGAGGAAAGACAAAATCATCCACGTGATCAGGACGATGAGTACCCACCTCAAGGTCATTATGAGTTCGACGTAACTAGGGCCGTTAAAATAGACTCACCCTCATATGATGGTATGGGAGAGCCCCAACTATTCCTAGACTGGATCATGGGAATCGAGTGCTATTTTGAATGGCACGACCTGACGGACGTTGAGAAAGTGAAGGTTGCACGGATGAAACTACTAGGAAGGGCCAAGACATACTGGTTGAACGAAGAGAGATGATTAGGTACGGTTAATGGAGCACCCCCAATTGGGTGGGCTGCCATGAAAGCACTTCTACACGACCAATATGTTCCCACTTATTACCGGACCCAAATGTTCGACGACTTAGCCTCCCTTCGTCAAGGTAACGCTTTGGTAGCAGAATACATGGGACAACTTAAGGATATGTTGGTGCGTTGTGATGTTCGTGAGATGTCCGAAATCACACTCTCCCGATTTCGTAAGGGACTCAACCCGGACATTCAAGGCAAGCTCTTGCGTTATGGTCACACGGACCTTAACACCACGTTCAATGCCGCCTTGGATATTGAAAAACACAACGCCTACAAAACCAAAGGACGAAACTTTCAGAAGGGAAAATCCCTCTTAGGACCGCATCCATCTTCCTCCACGCGAGACAAGGGAAAGTATCGATCGACGGATTCGGAGTCCATTATCATTACCGCTAGGAATAACCGGAATCCCACCGGTGAGCGAGTACCAATAGGACGAATCAGCAAGACTAATGCCACGTGTTATTCTTGCGGAATCCAAGGGCACTATTCTAGTGAGTGCCCCACGAAGAGCAAACCGTTAGCCCTATTAGACTCCACGTCTGAGCCTGCCGATATCGTCTATGGAGCGGGAGAAGAATCTGATGCCGAGCCGAGTGACATTGAGGACGATTCTTACATGATGGTGATGAGATGTATTTTGGCCACACCGCGAGCGTTGGATGAGTTTAACCGGACAAATATATTTACCTTAAATTTTAAGTGCGGTGAAAAATGGTGCAAATTAATTATTGATAGCGGTAGTTGCATGAACGTCGTTTCGGAGAACGCCATCGCACGCATGCATTTAGTCACCGAGCCGCACCCACATCCTTATAAAATCGCGTGGGTAAACAAGACGTCAATAGCGGTCTCTAAGCGATGCTTGGTGCCAGTAACATTGAAAAACTACGTTGATAAAGTGTGGTGCGACGTCATCCCCATGGACGTATGTCATGTCTTACTAGGACGACCTTGGCTTTATGATTATGACGTGACCCATTTTGGACGAGCCAATACTTATGAGTTCAAATTCAATGGTAAGACCATTGTATTGAAACCATCGCCGCCCAAGGATCCGTCACCTGCGTCCAAAGATACCATTGTGCCGGTAGAACAAAAAACGATAAGTCTGATAAGTAGGAAAGAGTTAGAGCGTGAGACTTTCATGGATGGTGTTATCTACGCTCTAGTTTGTCTACAAGCTAAGGAGGATGCACCTTTGTTAGCGAGCCTCCCGTTATCCCTTCAAACTCTCTTAGAAGAGTATAAGGATGTATACCCGGTGGAATTACCACCACAGTTGCCACCTATGCGTGATATCCAGCATGAGATAGATTTTGTCCCGGGTTCTTTGTTGCCGAATCAGCCCCATTACCGCCTCAACCCCTCCTCACATGAGGAGTTGCAAAAATTAATTTCAGATTTGTTAGCGAAAGGATTTATACGTCATAGTAAAAGTCCTTGTGCCGTCCCTGCCTTGTTAGTCCCGAAGAAAGATAAAACGTGGCGATTGTGTGTCGATTATCGGGCTATAAATAAAATGTAACACCCTCTATCCGTCGCATAGCATATAGCAGTAGGTCCGGCCGGGGCCCGACGCCATATACCACAGACAGACTGGGTGGTTACTTATGGAAACCATCCAACCAATCTCAACGTCCTACACAGAGCATTCTAGCGGAAGCAGTTTATAAGAGTTGTAAACAAGAACCCAGCATAGGAGCATGAATGTCCACTAATACCAAAAACGAATGTTATACAAAAATACCCAAAACCGGCCTTAAGGCCTTACAAAGAGTTTCACTTGAAAATTACATGATTTACAAACCACGGCACGCAGGCCGGTCATACATGAACAAAGCAGTAAACACTTCTACTAGGGCCTTCGAGGGCCAGCTTCGCAAAAAGGGCTTTAGCCCGCTATTGACCGCTTGGTCCAGCTGCACCTGCAAGCAACAAACCACCGCACGGTGGCAAAACAAGGCAACGGTCAGCAATGCTGACCAAATTATAACGATCCCGCCCCCATCTCGGGGCGGCGATGCTCCTTCCCTGCATTTCATTAGCATAAGCGAGCAATTTATATAACCATAACCATTTCATCACAGGCGTTGGCTCGCACGGCCACCCGCCCCGTGCACTCAGGGCACATTCTCAGTGAACCGGTCGATGTCACGTCAATTAAAGCCATTAACATTCCGGACTCACCACCGCCACTTAGACGGCCAAACCTATGAGCAATTTGTCTTCCTGGCATTGGTCACGTCAATTAAAGCCATAGACCGCCGAAGACTCACATCTATGCCAACGACGAGTGCCACGTAACCTTAGGTCTCTCTAGCCCGAACGACATAGAGCGGGTACGGTTCCATCTAACCCGTGCTCACATCGCAACGACAATTTAAGCCATTTGCACGGGTCAAACTTCCACCGAGTCCCATTCTACCGCAAGTCACATAACCCCGTTATGTTCAAGTTGGCTCTCAGGCCACCAAGTTGGCAAGATCTCGTATCTGCCCATTTTTCCGGGTGCACCTTTGGGTTAGTCCCCAAGGCTCCCTGCTGCAATCTACCGCGTAGAAAACCCGAAAAACAACCAATAGCACGGAGTCTTCTCCGGCCTTATGCAATGCAACATCACCGATCCAGACCAACATGTCCGGGTAGGCTTCACACATCATGCCTACGTCCGTTCTCGCATACGGACTCTAAACGATGGGGACTTTACATATCTACCCGAAGGAACGCCTCCAACTCTCCGCAAACTCGCGAGAGCGGGCTTCCTATGCTAAGAAAGAGATCGACTCATGCTCAAGATGAGGATCGTTACCCTTGAGTTCCTCTTTGGCGCCATTGAAAAGTAATCGGATGGAAATCACCGCACTTGCGTTGCCTCCGTGGATCCGGAGTCGGCTTGCGATTTGGAGCTCCGAAGCTCCTCCAATGGCGGATCTAGCTCTTCTTCTTCTTGCCTTAGCTCTCCTCTCTCCAAGGATTTAGAAAGAGAACAAGTGAAGAAAAGTGAGGTTTTCCAAGTCAACTCACGGGTATATCCTCTCAGGAACAACCCCCAGCCGTTGGATCTCAACCTAAGGAAACGAACGGCTTTGATTCGGGGCTGAAATGCCCAATCTGGACCGAACACGGCCTGGCACACGCCCGTGTCCAGGGCCGTGTGCCGCATTCGCCATCAAAATCGAATCTCCTGGAACCTCACACGGGTATCGAACACGCCCGTGTTCGAGCTGACATGCCCGTGTTCCACGTGACACGGCCGTGTAGCCGGCCGTGTACCCCATGATTTTCCCCCATTTTCAACCCGAGCACTGCACGGGTTCTAGGACACGCCCGTATCCTTGCCCGTGTCACATTGACACGCCTGGACCCCAGGCCGTGTACACGGGACATTTCGTCGAGGGAAGAACGACGACTTGATGACACGGCCTTGGACACGCCCGTGTCCTAGGCCGTGTTCCTTGTCTCGACGATCGTCGAGTGAATCTCGACGACTCCCCGGGACGATCGTCGACACGGGTCGACACGCCCTACGACACGCCCGTATCGCAGGCCGTGTGCCCATTCTCGACGAATCGTCGAGATATAACTCGACGACTTCACGGCTAAGTGTCGACACGGGTCGACACGCCCTGCGACACGCCCGTGTTGCAGGCCGTGTGCCCATTCTCGACGAATCGTCGAGTAAAACACGACGACTTCGCGACTAAGTGTCGACACACGCTTGACACGCCCTGGGACACGCCCGTGTCCCAGGCCGTGTGCCTGCTGCCAGAACCCAAACTGGCCCAAAACGTCCCCCTTTGCTCCTTTGAGTTTCGGGGCGTTACAACTCTCCCCCTCTTAAAAGAATTTCGCCCACGAAATTACATAAAGGAAAGACATACAAAACCAAAATTTGTACCTGAGTGGAACAACTCCAGATACTCGTCAAGCATAGTCTGCTCTCGCTCCCAAGAGAGCTCCTCACGACTGCAATTGTCCCACCGGACCTTGACCATCCTGATCTCTTTATTGCGTAGCCGCTTGACCTCTGAGTCCTCAATCCGCACGGGCTTGACCTTTGTCGTTAGCCCACTATCCACCGGCACTTGATCAACCGCGATCACTTGCGTAGGCTCTTGCACTGCCTTCCGAAGCACCGAAATGTGGAATACATCATGTAAACCACTTAGCTCCACTGAAAGCTTCAACCTATAGGCTGCTTCGCCAACTCGCTCCAGAACCTCAAACGGTCCAAGGTACCTCGGGCTTAGATTTTTCAATCGCCGCACCCGCGAGACACCCTTGAACGGCTTGATCTTTAAGTATACATAATCGCCCACAGCGAACTCCACGTTCCTGTGTTTGGCATTATAGTACTTTGCTTGCCGGTCCTGAGCAATAAGCAACCTCTCCCGAATGGTTCTCACCAATAAAGTAGCACCCTCTACTTCCGATCGCTTATACAACTTTGACTCACCCGTTTCTATCCAATACAACGGCGTGCGACATCTTCTACCATATAGGGCCTCGAAAGGCGCCATCTGAATACTTGCTTGGTAGCTGTTGTTGTATGCGAACTCCACCAAATAAAGGTGGTCTTCCCATTGCTTTCCGAAATCCAAGACACACATGCGAAGCATGTCTTCCATGGTTCTATTGACCCTCTCGGTCTGCCCATCCGTTTGCGGATGGAAGGCTGTGCTGAACTTCAACTTAGTTCCCAACATTTGCTGCACCAGCCTCTAATCATTGGACGTGAACCGCCCATCTCGGTCACTCACGATGCTGCGGGGCACACCATGAAGCCGTACTATATTATCCACATAAAGCTTTGCCAGCTTCTCCACCGGATCGTCCTTCCTATGCGGAATAAAATGCGACACCTTCGTTAATCGATCAACAACCACACAAATGGCGTCGTTCCCCTTTTGCGACCTTGGCCAACCGTGCATGTTAACCCCTCAGTCCGCAACATACTCCAAGATTCCAAAGCCCCCTTTCAGCAGGTGCGGATGCAAGTTGCCAGTCCGCCCAGTCCGGCAATAGCACCAGAGGCGCCATGGGACTCCAGCAGCGGACGCAAGGACCAGTCCGCTCAGTCCGCCGGTGCTTTGGGTAACAGGTTCTCCAGCGGCGGACGCAGTATCTCGTCCGCCCAGGCCGCCGCCCTCCAGTGCGCGCCCAGCAGCAGTGGAAGCTCAGCCCGCGAGCCCAGTCCGCCACTTCTGTGCGGACTGGCGTGTTCTTTCTTTTTGCTTCCCGTCACCGCTGCCCGGTTCTCCTGTACCCCGGGCAGCCGGTTATTTTAGCCCTGCCCGTTTGGGCAGGCCCCCTATCCTATAAATAGGGGGGAGGTGGTGCACTCAAGGCACGCTGACTCGGACCCAGGAGCCTACTTGTTACAGGCTGCGGACTCGAATCCTGTGCCTTGCGGACTCCCCCTTGCTCTACTTCCCTCAGTCTTTTCCTTTCACTTGTAACTAGATCCTTCTTCAATCAAGGGAAAGCCCGTCGCAAGAGAGGCATTCAGGCCGCGACGGGCGAAGTCTGTTGTTGCCGTGGTTCACGGCCGTGCTCTTCTTCCAGCTCTCATCCGCTTAGTAGATCGCTACTCGCAGTCTCCCTATTCCCCCTGTGATCGAACAGTTAGCTGGTTGTGCTCGACCCCCCTTGTGTTTTCGTGCATCAACAGTTAACACGCGACCTTCAGATTCGAGTAGTGTTTTGAAATCAGCAGACGAAAGATGTCAGACCGCAGAGCCCGCTCTTCAGATCGCTCTAGTTCTTCAGAGGACTCCCTTTGGGACGCAATAGAACAAGCTCGCCTTGAGGCCGAGCAGTCTCGCCGGCAGACCGACCAGCGTCATGACACAATCAGCCAAGCTCTGCTTGCTCCTCAGGCCGCAGCGGACCCAGCGAACTCGCCAGTCCGCCAGACCCCAGCTCGCCGAACTCCGCTTCGGCAGTCGCCAGAAACTCCTCGAAACCCTGCTCAGACCGCAGCCCCTCTGCGCCCTCAAGAGGAAGAGTTTGCTTTCAGAGAGTTCTTCAGAGAAGCTGCTAGGGGCACTCCTGCCCGCCAACTTCACTTTGCTGACCGCCAGTCCGCCGAGCCCGCGGACTCCTCGGCTCCAGTCCGCCCTTTCTATCCTGCAGAGTTTGACACCCCGTCTCCCTTTGTTGACCGAATTCGATGGGAATCAGCCCCGAGCAACTTCAGGGAGCCGCGCATCCCGTTCTATACAGGAGCAACAGATCCCGTTTCTCACCTCCAGGCATTTGAGGGGGCAGTTGCTTTGAGATGCCTCTCAGATGCGATTAAGTGTAAGTTGCTGGTTACCACTCTCGAAGGGCAAGCGAGAGAATGGTTCTATGAGCTGCCTTCGGGCACTATCTCTTCTTTTGCCGAGCTTCGTAGCCAGTTACTGCTGAGGTTTGCTACCTCAAGGAAGAGGAAGAATGGGCCAGCTGCCCTATTTGAGATCAAGCAGAGGGATAACGAATCGGTGGCACGATTCGTTGATCGCTTTCAAAGGGAAATTCAGGGGGTGAGGAATGTGAACCCCGACTATTATAAAGTTGCCTTGATCCACGGCCTCCGGGAAGGCCCTCTGAAGTTTAAAGCAACGACCAAGGCTCCCGGGACTTATCAGGAGTTGATCGCCATGGTCAACCGTTTCATAGAAGGGGAAAATGCCAATCCGACTTACGTCTCATCCCTGACAGCCAAGGCTGAAGGAAGGGATGCCTCCGCTTCTTCTTCCCGTAGAAAGCCCCCTCGTCCAGACTTCCAGCCTCCGTCTCAAAGAGGCAGGAACTTCCGCAACAAAAAACCTTTCCAAGGCCATCAACAGTTTCACGAGCAGAGACTGCCGTTGGCCACCACTCCCGCCGTTCCTTTGCAAGCTCTTCCCATCCTCCAGCAGGCAGCCTTGCCTGCCCCGTGCCAATTTGATGAGAGTCCCATGGAGGACCCTGCAGATCTGGACCTTGACGAAGTCATCCAGATCCTGCAAAGGAGATCAGAAGAAAGGAGGCAAGAGCCTCAGAAGCTATGGAAGCCGAGGAATAATTCGCAATACTGCCAATTCCACAAGGAAAAGGGTCATCTGACTGAGGAATGCAAGGCCCTTCGTGCGCTGATTGATAAGTTGCTTGCCGAGGGCAAGATTGACCTGACCAAGAAGGATTCTCCTTCCTCGTCAAAGCCATCCACCTCGAAGGGCAAAGAGGTAGCTGAGGCTTACCAGGAGTGTGTAGATGTGGAGGACGAAGGCCGTCTGGGGCCGATCAACGTCCCAGTGGAATGCTTTGATGCAGATGATGAGGGAGTTCTGGGACGCCTCTTCTTCATCCATGGTGGAGCAGGGACCGAGTCCACTCGGAAATCTTCAATTTCAAGGGTCACCCAGGCGGAGGTGGCCTCTTCTTCCGTTGCTCCCCCAAGAGAAGTCGTCACTTTTGGTCCGGAAGATCTGCCTCAAACAGCCAATCCATTTGACGATGCTGTTGTAATCAAGGCTGTGCTTGGAGACTTCACAGTGGACAGAATTCTTGTTGATACGGGCAGTTCAGTCAACCTCCTCTTCAAGTCTACTTTTGAGGCCCTGAGGACCGGAAAGCCTCTGCTTTCTACTGAGGGGCCACTCTATGGATTCTCAGGAGAGAGGAAAGAGGTGGAGGGCAGCGTCACCTTGCCAGTGAAGCTTGGAGGGGCAACAAAGCAGATACAGTTCATAGTGGTCGACGCCCCCAGCAGCTACCATGCCATCTTCGGCAGGCCCCTGCTGAACAAGTACCAAGCAGTGATTTCCACTTATCACCTCGCCATCAAGTTCTTTGCCGATGGGAGGATGTGCCGGGTCAGGAGCGACCCAAGGAGAGCAAGGGAGTGCTACGTCCGCACTGTCAACATAGTTGAAGCTTCCCTTGCTCCAGCAGAAGCTGCAGAAGCCTCTTCCAGTTCGAAAGTTGCTGCTGATGAAGGTGCTCACCTGGAACCTGCCCAGGTGACGCAAGGAGTCCCAATTGCTGAAGGGGAGGAGAGGAAACTCTCCATCAACTCGGAGCTTCCTGAAGATCAAAAGGCTGAGTTGATTTCCTGCCTGCTAAAGAACCTGGATGTCTTTGCATGGTCAGCAGAAGACATGCCGGGGGTGGATCCTGATGTAGCTTGCCACCATCTGAATGTTGATCCCAGCTGCAAGCCCATCCAACAGAAGAAGAGGGACGTGGCAACAAAGCTTGCAGAACCAATAAGGGAGGAGGTTGCGAAACTCCTCAAGGCGAATTTTATTAAAGAAGTGCAATATCCCACCTGGATTTCAAATGTTGTAATGGTTAAAAAACCAGGGGGAAAGTGGCGAATGTGTGTAGACTTTACAAAACTTAATAAAGCATGTCCTAAAGATTGCTACCCCCTGCCTCGGATAGATTCTTTAGTTGATTCCGCGGTAGGATACTCTTACATGAGTTTTTTAGATGCGTTTTCTGGTTATCACCAGATAAGAATGCATAAGCCCGACGTTCCTCACACGTCGTTCATAACTAACGATGGATGTTATTGCTATCTTGTCATGCCCTTTGGGCTTAAGAATGCTGGCGCGACCTATCAACGAATGATGGACCGTGTGTTTAACCATCAAAAAGGAAGAAACCTAGAAGTGTATGTAGACGATCTCTTAATTAAGAGTAAATCGTTTTCGCTGCACTTGCTAGATCTAGCAGAGACGTTCGCTACTCTGCGTAGATACAAGATGAAGCTCAATCCTTTGAAGTGTACTTTTGGAGCGAGTAAGGGGAAGTTTCTTGGTCATCTCCTTACTCCGGAGGGACTTGCCCCCAATCCTGACAAGGTGAAAGCTATTCTTGAAATGCCTACCCCTCATTCACCGAAGGAAGTTCAGCAGTTAGGGGGAAGGCTAGCAGGTCTTGCAAGATTTCTTTCTCGAGTTGGAGATAGGAGTGCCCCCTTCTTTAAGACCCTCCGACGTGCGTCCAAGTTTGAGTGGACAGAAGAGTGTTCCCAGGCTTTTGAACAGTTAAAGATGCAGCTTACCTCATCGCCTCTGCTTCAGAGTCCCCGGCCAGGAGAGGTTCTTTTCTTGTACCTAGGGGTTGGCCCTGAGGCTGTCAGCTCCGTTCTTCTTCGGGAAGAAGGCAGAAAGCAATTCCCGATCTACTATGTCAGCCATATTCTGAAGAGTGCTGAGACGCGGTATCCGATCTTGGAGAAGTTAGCTTTGGCACTGGTCATGTCAGCTCGCAGGCTTCGCCCATACTTTCAAGCACATTCAATACAAGTCATCACCGATCAACCTTTGAAGGGTGTGTTGGAAAAGCCCGAGCATTCCGGCAGGCTAGCTAAGTGGGCAATAGAGCTAAGTGAATTTGAAATTTCTTATGTGCCCAAGACAGCCATCAAAGCTCAAGTCCTAGCAGATTTTCTGATTGACATGCCAGAGTCCAGTTCTGATCAGGCAGAAAGGTCACCTTTGGCTTGGACCATCTATGTTGATGGTGCCTCAGGCAGAAGTTCTTCTGGAGCAGGAGTGGTTCTCATCAATCCAAATGGAATCAAGCTAGAGCAGGCCATCAAGTTTTACTTTCCAGTAACCAATAACCAGGCCGAATATGAATCTCTGCTAGCAGGCTTGAGGCTCGCAAGGGAATTAGGGATCGATCATGTCCACATCAAAACCGATTCTCTGGTAATGGCGTCGCAAGTCCTCGGCAACTTCGAAGCAAGGGAGCCAGTCTTGAAAAAATATCTAGCTCTTGTGAAAATAGAAGTCGACAGGTTCAAAAGCTTCACCATCGAACATATCCCCAGAGCAGAGAATGAGGAGGCCGATTTTCTTTCTAAGCATGGGATGCCTTCAGGAGGCACAACTTCCGAGCTCTTCCGCCCGGCAGTGGTGGAAGGAGATTTGATGCAAGTAGATCAACGCGCCTCTTGGATGGACCCATTCATCCTATACCTGTCAACAGGAAATTACCATCATACAGTTAGAGACAAGAAAAAGTTCAGAATAAAAGCAGCTCACTACTTTCTAGTGGCGGGAATCCTTTATAGAAAGACCTTCCTCTCAACCATGGCCCGATGTGTTTCAGAAGAAGAAGCTCACACCATTTTGCAAGAAGTTCATTCAGGAGAGTGTGGAAGTCACTCTGGAGCAAGAACTCTTGAAAGACGAGTCCTGCGGCAAGGGTATTTCTGGCCCACAATGAAGAAAGACTCAGAGGTCTACGCCAGAAGGTGTGCTTAATGCCAGAAGTTTGCTCCGCTTCAGCACCAAGCAGCTCAGTCCCTCAGGTCGATTGAAACTCCTTGGCCCTTTGCGGTTTGGGGATGGATCTCATTGGTCCTTTTCCCTTGGCAAGCGGGCAACGACGTTTTATCATCGTAATGATCGACTACTTCAGCAAGTGGATCGAAGCCAAGGCATTGGCTAAGACAACGACTCAGATCGTCAAGAACTTCATTTGGGGAGAAATTGTCTGCCGGCACGGGATACCAATGGCAATAATCACTGACAATGGGCCACAGTTCAACAACTCAGAGATGATAAATTTTTGCAGGCAGATCGGAACAGAGCTGCGTTTTGCATCAGTTCATCATCCCAGAAGCAATGGCCAGGTGGAAGCTGCCAACAAGCAGATCCTCAACTTGCTCAAGAAGAAAGTGCAGAATCTCAAGGGCAGTTGGGCTGATCAGCTTCCATCAGTCCTCTGGTCCCTTAGGACAACGCCATCATCCGCAACCGGGGAGACTCCTTTCAAACTCTCTCATGGCTCAGAGGCACTCATCCCGATTGAGTTTGAAGTCCCGTCACCCAGAGTGCTGCTTGCAAGAGAAGGTGTCGATGATTGGGCTGAGTTGAATAATGAGGAGATGAGGTTCAGCTTGGAACACATCGAGGAGGTCAGAGATCAAGCAGCCATAAGGCAGGAAGAGGTCAAAAGGAGGATGGCCCGTTACTTCGATCAAAATATAAGGATCAAACACTTCCAAGTGGGAGATCTAGTTCTAAAGAAGGTTGATACTGCTGCACGAGCTGGTTCAGTTGGAAAGCTTAATCCAAATTGGGCCGGCCCTTTTGTCGTCAAAGAAGCATTAAAAAGCGGCGCTTATCGCTTGCAGACATACGAAGGAGAGGATATACCGCACACCTGGAGCGGGGATGATCTCAAGCGGTTCTATTCTTAAACCTCCTTCTACTTTGTGTATCCTCTTCAAAAATTGTTATGAATAGAAACTGCTGGCTAACACTTCTTCGAGTGTTTTGTTGTAATCATAACAGATAAGGCGCTAAGAGAGATTTCAAAAACGGTTCTACACCCGAACTCCCTTTTTCTTTCTTATGCTTCCTTTGCAAATGCATTTTCTTAATCAAAGAATCCATACTGACACCTTTTTCTAGTGTTTTCTCTCTCCCCCAAAGACCTATAAACGGTTCCCTGATACCAGGAGACATCGCCGAGTTCAGCTAGACCTCCCCTAGAGCCGTTGTCATTAGCGTAACACCACGAAGACCACGTGTTGCGAGGAGATTTCGCACCGTGTAGTGGGAGCTTGCAGGCTCTAGCGCGGTTGGATTCTGGACTTCGGATCCCGGCAGGTACCTGACCCCACCTTTGCATTATGGAGGGCGAGGTGGGTGTAAAGCTCTACCATGCCACTTTAGGGATATTGTTACAACTTCGATGATCACATGAGGAAAGTATGCCGTTCCGGCTCACCTGCCCGCGGGTCATCTTAGCTTGTAACTCTCGAACACTCCATGGTACCCTCAAGCAGTGCCTGCAGGAGACCCACAGTTTAGACTGTACTCCAGGCAAGAGGGCAGGGAACCGTTCCGCCAAATGAGGGTCTTGCTTTTTGCAGGGAATATTTTGCGGACTGGTTTTCTCTGTCCGCGCAGTCCGCCTATTTGGGTTGATCTTATAGCTTGTAGCCCGGTGAGGAAAGTATGCCGTTCAGGCTCACCTGCCCACCTGGTCGCAAGCTATAGATCATTTCTATCTTTGGCGAACTGGTTTTCTCTGTCCGCGCAGTCCGCCTATTTGGGTTGATCTTATAGCTTGTAGCCCGGTGAGGAAAGTATGCCGTTCAGGCTCACCTGCCCACCTGGTCGCAAGCTATAGATCATTTCTATCTTTGGCGGACTCGATTCGTTATCCGCATAGTTCGAAGCTTTCCTTGGGATTGCAAGCTGGTTATCTTTAGCGGATTGGTTTTCTGCATCCGCTCAATCCGCAGGATAGTTTATAGATCATATCTACAGTGAGCGGATTGGATGTCTGTATCTGCTCAGTTCGCAGAATGATTTTCATGTTATACAAGTTTGATTTATTATAAGCGGATTAGTTTTCTGTATCTGCTCAGTCCGCGGAATGGTTTTCGCATTATTTGTCAAGTTAATAATCAATGTGCTTTTATATTATGTGCGGTCTGGCTTGCGGACTACCCCTGGCATTGTAATCAGCTGGCTGTTCTCTGAGGCGGATACTGAATGAGTAGATGTCTAATTCTTTAATCAACAAGGTTCACTATAAATAATGTATCATGCTGACTGCAAGTGAAACTCGACAGAGTCCGCGTGAGTTTCTTGGTCCAAAGTGGAACAATATTCTCTAATCAGCAAAGGCTCAGGTTTATCAAGCGTGTTGTGCGGACTGCTAAGTATCGGTGCGGTGAGCGTGGAATAATAAATCTCTAATCAGCAAAGAGAGCATTGCAGAAAGCACACATGCCCAAAAAATATCCTTTCCATTTCATCAAAAAATTTTACATCATTCAATATATTCGGCGGACTGCAATCTTGCGTCCGCCACTTTTTACAAAAAACAAAACAAAATATATACATATGCATTGATCAATCAGTCCGCTGTCTCTTCTCAGGAGGTGCAGGGCTGTCACCGACGATGTCGACATCTGGAGAATAGCCCCCCGAGCTGCTCCCGCTGCTACCTGATCCTGTACTAGTGGCGGACCCGCTAGGCGAGCTCCCAGTAGCAGAGGAAGATGCAGAGGTGTCGGACTCGGCGGACAGCTCCTCTCCTTGTCGGCTCGATGCAGCATCGTCCGCATTTTCCCTGACACCTTGCTCTTCGCCTTGCGAGCCTCCGTCTTCTTTCTCTTCTTCTTCTTCTTCGTCGTCTTCATCCTCATCTTTGCCTTCCTCAATGACATCCTTCCCTTTTCTAGCTCTCTCCATCGCTGCGACCTGAGGGGCCAGCTCTGGGAAGATCTCCAGAAAAGGGACGCCGACCACTCCCTCCTTCATGAGGCCGTCGCGGGCAAGTCGCTCAACGGCAACCTCAACAGTCTCCATCACAAAAGGGAGCTTGGCGGCCTGGAATTTATTGTTCTCCAAGTCATAGGCGACCTGCGAAAAACAAGATTGCAAACATCAGACAGATCGCGGCGGATAGAAAATCTAGACCGCGAAAAATGCAACTCACCGCCAGCTCCTCTCTTTGCCGAGCATTCCTTTCTCCCATCCGCGCGTTCCTTTCCTTTAGCACCTTGTTATCCTTCTGAAGCTGTTCATTCTGCCTCAACAGGTCTCTGGCCAGAGTGGCAACATAATGATTTGTCACCGCGCTGTTCGCAGAAGCCTGGGAAGCCAGCAGAGGGAGGTCGGCGGCGGACACCTTCTTGAGGTCGCTCAAGTTGCGCTTTCCGTAAAGAGTGGAGAGCGCAATATGAGCGTGGCGTGTTATCCGCGGACTCCTCCACGAAGGAAGCGCGGTGGATAGGCGGACATGCTTTTTCTTGCTGTGCCAGTGGACCATAGGGTTCCCCCTAAGGTCCCTCTGGCTGATACCGAAGCCGGTCATGGAGAAACTTTCGGAGGAAGAGTAGTCCGCTGCAGGATCCCCTTCCTCTTTCCTCTTTTTTGCAACTGCTTCCTTCTTCTCCCTTTGTGTAGGAGTGAAGCCGCTGGGCGTCTGCGGCAAGTTGGCGGGCACCGCCAAGGTCGCTGCAAAAAGAGAACCAGAGTTAACGACATGGTCGCGGCGGATACAAAAGCTGAGTCCGCCAAATTACTTACTGTCCTCAGGCACAACATCCGCCAAGCTCGCCAGCAGCGGAAGGTAGTATTCGATGTCAAGCCTGGCATTCGCCAAGAACTCAACGATTGCGGACTCCAGGTCGTCCAGCTGTACATTTTTGAAGACAGAGTCCGCGCGCACCTGCGGATACGTGTGCGCGAACCCAAGGTCGCCCTCAAAAATTAGAAACCTCGAGGTCCAGTTGTGGATCTTGTTTGGAAGACCCACTACCTTCATCCCCCTGCAGTAGAAGTAGATTACTCCCTTATAGGGGCGGCCTCCGGAGGCGGTTATAGAGCGGACGGAGAATATTTTGCGGAAGATGTTCATTGAGAAAGCAATCTTTTCAGATCGCAGATAAGAGATGTAGCTGCAGATCGCAGCAAGGGTATTCGGCGCGAGCTGGCCAGGGACCATCCCGTAGTGCTCGAAAATTGCTGCGAGCTCCCATAGGAGCGGGAACCTGAATCCGCTATCAAAATGATCAACGGGAATGGCGATCTGGGTCGCCGTCGAGAAATTCAACCTTTCCTGATGAGCGGGCAGGCGGACGAGTATGTTCGAGTCCGCCATCTTCTTTTCGACGAAGGCAGCCAAGTCAGCCTCCGTCAAAGTACATTTTCTGTGATCGGCAGAGTGGAAGGCGACTGCAGCATCAGTGCGCGCGGACACCATGTTGCAGGCCGCAGGATTCCGTTTACTTCAGCAATTTCCTACATAAAGAAAGCAGAAGGCAGTATTTATAGATAAAGTTTCTGACAGCTTTTTGGCCAGTCCGCGAAGGTCGCATATTCAATCCGCACAGTCCGCAAAGAATTAAAAAAAAAAAGAGAGAAGCCAAACAAATAACGCGGATACAAAGGCAAATTAACATTCCAAAGGAAATTCAGAGCCAAGTTGTGGCCGGTGCAGCTTCCTATCCGCCCAGGTCGCATATTTTCCCACCTGCAGGTTAAATAACGAGAAGCAGACACAGCATGAATTCGCACAAATCGCCACGTCACAAGGATTAAACTACATGAATAGCGGATATATAATCTGAGTCCGCACAGATCAAATAGAATTCAGTTCACAGCACATCATTATTTGGAGCAATCATACAAACAATATACAATTAATCAGATAAAAGTTCAAGGCATTGCGGACTCAGCGGTCCCTGTTATCGGTCCGCGCCGGCCTTTCTGCCCTGTCCCTGCATAGATGAGCCGCCTGGTCGCTTATCTGAAGAATTTCACTGTATACACGGCAGAGATGATGATGGATGACGTTTATAGTCCGGTGCATATGGGCGGCTTCCCGGTCAACTCGACTGAGAGGCACCATTGGCTCCGCTGCCGGCCTCGGCTCCTCATCCGCAGCGCGTGGGATACCACCTGTCGGTGCGGCAATCTCCGAAGCCGCGCGATCTGACGCCCGCGGCCTCTGCTCAGCGACTTCAGCAGTCCGCTTCTCCTTTCCTTCACGAGCCGACGCCAAGTGCTTGCCTCTGTAGTATCGGACGTCATCCGCGAGCCTTTTCTTTTCCCTTTCAGACCTCTCCAGCGCCCGCGAGATGCTGGCGACCTGGTCTTTGAGGGCCTTCTCGCGTTCCGCAGACGCTTTCTCGCGCGCCGCGGACGCCCTCTCGCGCTCCGCCGCTTTCTCTAACTCTGCTTTGACACACTGCATTTCAGCTTCAAATTTCTTCTCTAACTCTTGTACCATACTCAGGGTAGGCGGCTCATCTTCTGCGGACTCCACGTGTGAGACCGCGTCGGCACCGGTGTTGGGTGTGACCACGATCTCGCCGCTCTCGATGGAGCCCGGCAGCGACTTTCTACCTGCAACAAATAAAGTCAACTTCGCATTCAAAGACAGTTCGCGGAGGACTCAAAGAAAGGATAAAAGATCACTTTCAGATATAGCGGCAGCGAGTTTCCGACTATCGAAGATGATTGGACGCCTTGCCCGCTCCGGGTCAAAGGCGCTTAACCGCTTTTTCCATTCACGGTGAACCCTTGCTCTTCTTTCGGCAGCCGCACTTGTTGAGACCACGATATCGTCCGTCTTGGTGATAATTTTGATCGGTCTTGACGTCCGCGGCGGCGACCTGTAAAGCCACTTGCGCTGAAAGTATTTGGGCGCCGGCTGAAGTTTACCTGACCGCATCAACTCCGCAGCAATCCGCAGATCCTCAGCGGCTTTGTCCGCCACGGCCTGCTGCGAGGCTGCCCCGACCGCAGCAACATGAGCAACGATTTGCTTCTTTTGCTCCTCTATCTTCTCCTTCAGCCTCTCCCTCTCCTCTTCCTCCGCAGCGGACAAGGAAGGGAGTTCATCACCCTTATCTCCAGCAGTTTCCGCCTCGTTCTGCTGCAGCACAACCAGCAAGGAGTCCTAGATTAAGTCAAGTTGATCGACGTCTATGGAATCAAATATCTCATCCGTGGAAAGACTGACCGTTGAGAGGGAATTCTCTCCCTGGATTTGGGCCTCTGGAGTAACCAGATCGCCGTCTGGAACTTCTTTTTCGCGCGGCCTGTGTTGTAAGTCCGCTGCCCCAGTCCGCTTAGAGACGTTCTTCTCCTTCATTGCGCGAAGCTTCTTCTCAACCCGCTCGGCGACGGTCGCTCCGTCTCTCTTCCTCTTCTTCTTCTTGGCGGTCTTCTCAGCAGCATCCGCGGCGGACCCCCCTAAATCGGGCTGGTCAGCGCGGACAGGTTCAGGATTCACAACAGACAATGCCTTTGAGGGCGCGTCGTCCCCTACCTCAGTCCGCCGGTCTTCTTCGTCCAAGTCAACGATTTGCACCGAGGCATTGGGGGAAGATATGTCAGTCTCCATGTGTTCGCCAGCAGTGTCCGCCGAGGTTGCGGTTTTCTGAGAAGGGGCGGAGTCCGACAAGGTTGCCATCTTCTCACTCCTCAACGGTTCGGCGTCGACTACGGCATCCTTGCGAGCAGAAACATCGACGTGGCGGACTGCTTTCTCCGCAGGCTTCTGGCTCTGGGAACTCTCTCCTATGGAGCAGACAGGATCTTTTCCTGTCGACTTCTTTACAATCTTTTTGGTATTCATAGGCATTGTATGCTCCAGGTCGCCTTTTGCAGTAACACTAGACAAGAAAGCTCCAAGTCTTGCCATGCCGGACTGGAAAGTTGAGACCGCAAGTGGTGAGTAGCGCCCCGTGTCGATCAAGATTCTCAACAGATCCAGACCCTCCAGCGATATTTATAGCGGTGGCGGGGTTTTCGAGATTTGCGGACTCGGCGGTTAAGAAAACATTTTCGAAGTTTTCTGGAAACTTAAAAATGTGCGGGGATTATGTTAACCCCTCAGTCCGCAACATACTCCAAGATTCCAAAGCCCCCTTTCAGCAGGCGCGGACGCAAGTTGCCAGTCCGCCCAGTCCGGCAATAGCACCAGAGGCGCCATGGGACTCCAGCAGCGGACGCAAGGACCAGTCCGCTCAGTCCGCCGGTCTTCTTCGTCCAAGTCAACGATTTGCACCGAGGCATTGGGGGAAGATATGTCAGTCTCCATGTGTTCGCCAGCAGTGTCCGCCGAGGTTGCGGTTTTCTGAGAAGGGGCGGAGTCCGACAAGGTTGCCATCTTCTCACTCCTCAACGGTTCGGTGTCGACTACGACATCCTTGCGAGCAGAAACATCGACGTGGCGGACTGCTTTCTCCGCAGGCTTCTGGCTCTGGGAACTCTCTCTTATGGAGCGGACAGGATCTTTTCCTGTCGACTTCTTTACAATCTTTTTGGTCTTCATAGGCGTTGTATGCTCCAGGTCGCCTTTTGCAGTAACACTAGACAAGAAAGCTCCAATTCTTGCCATGCCGGACTGGAAAGTTGAGACTGCAAGTGGTGAGTAGCGCCCCGTGTCGATCAAGATTCTCAATAGATCCAGACCCTCCTGCGATATTTATAGCGGTGGCGGGGTTTTCGAGATTTGCGGACTCGGCGGTTAAGAAAACATTTTCGAAGTTTTCTGGAAACTTAAAAATGTGCGGGGATTATGTTAACCCCTCAGTCCGCAACATACTCCAAGATTCCAAAGCCCCCTTTCAGCAGGCGCGGACGCAAGTTGCCAGTCCGCCCAGTCCGACAATAGCACCAGAGGCGCCATGGGACTCCAGCAGCGGACGCAAGGACCAGTCCGCTCAGTCCGCCGGCGCTTTGGGTAACAGGTTCTCCAGCGGCGGACGCAGTATCTCGTCCGCCGAGGCCGCCGCCCTCCAGTGCGCGCCCAGCAGTAGTGGAAGCTCCAGCCCGCGAGCCCAGTCCGCCACTTCTGTGCGGACTGGCGTGTTCTTTCTTTTTGCTTCCCGTCACCGCTGCCCGGTTCTCCTGTACCCCGGGCAGCCGGTTATTTTAGCCCTGCCCGTTTGGGCAGGCCCCCTATCCTATAAATAGGGGGGAGGTGGTGCACTCAAGGCACGCTGACTCGGACCCAGGAGCCTACTTGTTACAGGCTGCGGACTCGAATCCTGTGCCTTGCGGACTCCCCCTTGCTCTACTTCCCTCAGTCTTTTCCTTTCACTTGTAACTAGATCCTTCTTCAATCAAGGGAAAGCCCGTCGCAAGAGAGGCATTCAGGCCGCGACGGGCGAAGTCTGTTGTTGCCGTGGTTCACGGCCCTGCTCTTCTTCCAGCTCTCATCCGCTTAGTAGATCGCTACTCGCAGTCTCCCTATTCCCCCTGTGATCGAACAATTAGCTGGTTGTGCTCGACCCCCCTTGTGTTTTCGTGCATCAACAGTGCACAAAGTCTATAGAGATGTCGTCAAATTTCCACTCCAGAATAGGCAAGGACTTAAGAAATCCTCCCGGCTTTTGGCACTCCGCCTTTACCAAGGCGCAGGTTTGGCACTTCGCTACGTATAACGCCACATCCTTTTTCAAACCCGGCCACCAAAATAGTTTCTTTATATCACGGTACATCTTCGTGCTTCCCGGGTGAATTGAGTACTTGGTATGGTGCGCCTCGTAGAACAACTCCACCCGTAAATTGCCCACACTTGGGACGCACAAACGACCGTCTTTCCAAAGCAATCCGTCCTCCACGACGAATTGGGAATTTGACCCATCCAGAGCCTCTATCATGGACTGCTTCATATGAGCATCCATATCCAAAGCCTGCCGAATCCGATCAGCCAGGTCATATTGGACTTCAGTCCAATTCAGAACTGCTTCAGCACTTGATTGTCTATCCACACAAACAATCTCCAATGCCTCCAACTCCCGCACCAACCGCTCATCATGCACCGATAGCCAATTGGCTTGAGCTGGGGCTCGGCGACTCAACGCGTCCGCAACCGCATTCCCTTTGCCAGGCACGTAGTGGATCTTGAATGTATAGTCCCCCAGGAACTCCATCCATCTACGCTGACGCATATTCAGATCCTTCTGATCTATCAGGTACTTTAGGCTCTTGTGATCGGTGTAGATATCAATCTTCACACCGTACAAATAGTGTCTCCACAGCTTCAAGGCAAAAATCACGGCCGCTAACTCCAAGTCATGGACCGGATAATTCCTCTCGTGCACTTTTAGCTGTCTCGAGCCATAAGCTATCACGCTTCCGTGCTGCAGTAGCACGCAACCCAAACCGCTGCCCGAAGCATCGCTATATATCTCATAGCCTTCGGTTCCACATGGCGAACTCAACATAGGCGCCGTGGTCAACCGACACTTCAGTTCCTCAAAAGCTCGCGCGCACTCCAGCGTCCAAACGAACTTATGCTCCTTCCTCGTCAAAGTAGTGAGAGGTAACGCTATCCGCGAGAAGTTCTCTACGAAGCGCCTATAATAGCCGGCAAGCCCCAAAAAGCTCCGGACTTCTGCTACCGTAGCAAGCTCAGGCCACTCCCGTATCGCAACAATCTTCGCCGGATCCACAGCAATACCCTCTCCACTCACTATATGCCCGAGGAACACTACTGAGGATAGCCAAAACTCGCATTTCGAGAACTTGGCATACAACTGATTTCTCCTTAGCGTCTCCAACACCAAATGAAGATGCTTGAAGTGATCTTCCTCACTTTGCGAGTACACCAAAATATCGTCGATGAAGACGATCACGAAATGGTCCAAGTACTCCCTGAACGTCCTGTTCATCAAATCCATGAATACTGACGGCGCATTAGTCAGTCCAAACGGCATGACCGTAAACTCATAATGCCCGTATCTCGTACTAAACGCTGTCTTCGGGATATCACTCTCCCTTATCCGCAGCTGATAGTACCCAGACTTGAGATCTAACTTCGAGTACACCGTCGACCCGACTAACTGATCAAAGAGATCATCAATCCTAGGGATCAGGTACTTGTTCTTCTCAGTCAGCTTGTTTAGCTCCCGATAATCAATACATAATCTCAAGCTTCCGTCCTTCTTCTTAACAAAGAGGACCGGTGCGCTCCAAGGCGAAGAACTCGGGCACACATACCCTTGCTCCAACAACTCTTGCAGTTGAACTTTCAGCTCCGCCATTTCCTTAGGCGCTAGCCGATACGGAGATCGTGACACAGGCTTTGCACCTGGCACTAGCTCGATCGTAAAATCTATCTCCCGCTGAGGCGGGGCTCCAGGAAGATCTGCGGGGAACACATCAAGGTATTCCGATACCACTGAAATACAATCCAACGCGGGCTTCGGCTTTGCAACCTCCACTAGTGTAAAGAACAGTTCTGCACCAGCACGAACCGCCTTCACCACCTGAAGAGCAGACATCAATGTCTTGCTCGACCCCTTTAAGCCCGTAAAAGTCGTCTCACGACTTGCTCCCAGCTTGACTTCCTTGCTACCGCAATCTATATGGGCCTGCTGCTCCGAGAGCCAGTCCATGCCAAATATGACGTCGAACTCCACTAACGGAAGTAAAGACGCTCGCAGGTCGAACTCCTGCTCCCCAATACGAATCTTAACATTGCAGATCCTATCCGCTCGCATCGAACACCCATTGGGCAACAACACATCCAACTTATCCTTCGCCATCGAAGAAGGGACTCCGATGCGTGATATAAATCCTTCGGACAAGAAGGAGTGTGAAGCTCCCGTATCGAAGAGTGCTCGTGCCGGATTTTCACAAATCAATACGAATCCTAAACAAGTAGTGGTAAGGTAACATGTGCATAACAAGTATTTAAAGAAATTGACTTGCTATAAATCAAATCATACCTGTCACCACATCAGCTTGTTTAATGGCCTCTGTTGGCCAAGATTGTAGACCCTTGGTTGAGCCGGAGCATAATGGGATGCGGTCGACTCCACCGCCTTTCCCTTCTCTTCATAAGTGGCTCCCGGCCTCCTCTCGGACTTAGGACGTCCGCTCCAACAATCACGGGCAAAGTGCCCCGTCTTTCCGCATGTAAAACACGCGCCCGGGGTCCGACCCGTAGTCGCCCCAGAAGCGCCAGAAGGAGCTGGACCCGAAGTCCTATGCTTCTTGAAAGACCTCCGATAGCCGGACTTTGAAGTACTCGGCACTTTAAACTCAGATTTTCTATCACCCAAGCCTTTCTTCGCTTGCACGTTCTTCATGTCCTTCTCCAAGGACCGGGCAGTATTGACCAAGGTTAAGAAACCCTGCGTCATCGGCCCCGACAATAATAGTCTCAACTCATCCCTCAAGCCTTCATAAAAACGATTAGTCTTGCGCTCCTCATCCATGATGGTGGAGCTAGCATAACGACTCAACCGCGTAAACTCGTGGAGATATTCATCCACGCTCCTCTCACCCTGCACCAACTTCAGGAACTCATTCTCCATTGAAATCCTCTGAGTAGAAGGGAGGTATCTTGCTAAGAACAATCCCGAGAACTCTTCCATCGGAACGTCTATCAGTTGTCTACCTCTCAAATGATGCAGCTCCAATCCTTCCCACCACATCCTCGCTTCACCGTCCAGCAGGAACGTAGCGATGGTGGTCATTTGCCACTCCTCCGTCTCCGTCGCCGTCATGACTCTCTTCACCCTAGAGAGCCAGTCTTCAGCCTGAGATGGGGTTCCCAACCCCGAGAATAACGGAGGGTTAAAGCTCATTACATGCTTTAGCTGCCTCTCAGTTGCCCTCCTTGGCACTATTGGTTCTACAACCACTTGCTCCACCCTCCTCGGCTCAGCCTCTTGCAGAGGTTCTTGCTCCATCACAGGAGCGGGCTGCTGCGCTTGCCTTCCAGGCTGCGCATTAATCACGGCCAACACCGCTTCAACCACCAATCGTATATTTTCAGCCGACAAAGGTGTTGCAGGAGCAACCTCCGGTGCACTACTAGCCTCAGAAACTCGGCGTTCTGACGGCCCAACACCACTTCTGGTCACCTATAGTGGTACAAAACACCGTTAAGCGACCAAATTGTATTGCAAACAGCAATTATAGGAACACACAGGTTCCTCAAACACGAGTATTTTCATTCCTAAGTGGACATTCATGGGTTCTTTTACCATTATAACGATGACGCACGCAATGTGCTCACCACCCCTTAAAAAGAATTCGCCCACGAATTCAGTTTAAGCCCGACCAAAACCAGTAGTCTGATACCCAATTGTAACACCCCCTATCCGTCGCATAGCATATAGCAGTAGGTCCGGCCGGGGCCCGACGCCATATACCACAGACAGACCGGGTGGTTACTTATGGAAACCATCCAACCAATCTCAACGTCCTACACAGAGCATTCTAGCGGAAGCAGTTTATAAGAGTTGTAAACAAGAACCCAACATAGGAGCATGAATGTCCACTAATACCAAAAAGGAATGTTATACAAAAATACCCAAAACCGGCCTTAAGGCCTTACAAAGAGTTTCACTTGAAAATTACATGATTTACAAACCACGGCACGCAGACCGGTCATACATGAACAAAGCAGTAAACACTTCTACTAGGGCCTTCGAGGGCCAGCTTCGCAAAAAGGGCTTTAGCCCGCTATTGACCGCTTGGTCCAGCTGCACCTGCAAGCAACAAACCACCGCACGGTGGCAAAACAAGGCAACGGTCAGCAATGCTGACCAAATTATAACGATCCCGCCCCCATCTCGGGGCGGCGATGCTCCTTCCCTGCATTTCATTAGCATAAGCGAGCAATTTATATAACCATAACCATTTCATCACAGGCGTTGGCTCGCACGGCCACCCGCCCCGTGCACTCAGGGCACATTCTCAGTGAACCGGTCGATGTCACGTCAATTAAAGCCATTAACATTCCGGACTCACCACCGCCACTTAGACGGCCAAACCTATGAGCAATTTGTCTTCCTGGCATTGGTCACGTCAATTAAAGCCATAGACCGCCGAAGACTCACATCTATGCCAACGGCGAGTGCCACGTAACCTTAGGTCTCTCTAGCCCGAACGACATAGAGCGGGTACGGTTCCATCTAACCCGTGCTCACATCGCAACGACAATTTAAGCCATTTGCGCGGGTCAAACTTCCACCGAGTCCCATTCTACCGCAAGTCACATAACCCCGTTATGTTCAAGTTGGCTCTCAGGCCACCAAGTTGGCAAGATCTCGTATCCGCCCAGTTTTCCGGGTGCACCTTTGGGTTAGTCCCCAAGGCTCCCTGTTGGAATCTACCGCGTAGAAAACCCGAAAAACAACCAATAGCACGGAGTCTTCTCCGGCCTTATGCAATGCAACATCACCGATCCAGACCAACATGTCCGGGTAGGCTTCACACATCATGCCTACGTCCGTTCTCGCATACGGACTCTAAACGACGGGGACTTTACATATCTACCCGAAGGAACGCCTCCAACTCTCCGCAAACTCGCGAGAGCGGGCTTCCTATGCTAAGAAAGAGAGCGACTCATGCTCAAGATGAGGATCGTTACCCTTGAGTTCCTCTTTGGCGCCATTGAAAAGTAATCGGATGGAAATCACCGCACTTGCGTTGCCTCCGTGGATCCGGAGTCGGCTTGCGATTCGGAGCTCCGAAGCTCCTCCAATGGTGGATCTAGCTCTTCTTCTTCTTGCCTTATCTCTCCTCTCTCCAAGGATTTAGAAAGAGAACAAGTGAAGAAAAGTGAGGTTTTCCAAGTCAACTCACGGGTATATCCTCTCAGGAACAACCCCCAGCCGTTGGATCTCAACCTAAGGAAACGAACGGCTTTGATTCGGGGCTGAAATGCCCAATCTGGACCGAACACGGCCTGGCACACGCCCGTGTCCAGGGCCGTGTGCCGCATTCGCCGTCAAAATCGAATCTCCTGGAACCTCACATGGGTATCGAACACGCCCGTGTTCGAGCTGACACGCCCGTGTTCCACGTGACACGGCCGTGTAACCGGCCGTGTACCCCATGATTTTCCCCCATTTTCAACCCGAGCACTGCACGGGTTCTAGGACACGCCCGTGTCCTTGCCCGTGTCACATTGACACGCCTGGACCCCAGGCCGTGTACACGGGACATTTCGTCGAGGGAAGAACGACGACTTGATGACACGGCCTTGGACACGCCCGTGTCCTAGGCCGTGTTCCTTGTCTCGACGATCGTCGAGTGAATCTCGACGACTCCCCGGGACGATCGTCGACACGGGTCGACACGCCCTGCGACACGCCCGTGTCGCAGGCCATGTGCCCATTCTCGACGAATCGTCGAGTATAACTCGACGACTTCACGGCTAAGTGTCGACACGGGTCGACACGCCCTGCGACACGCCCGTGTCGCAGGCCATGTGCCCATTCTCGACGAATCGTCGAGTAAAACACGACGACTTCGCGGCTAAGTGTCGACACACGCTTGACACGCCCTGGGACACGCCCGTGTCCCAGGCCGTGTGCCTGCTGCCAGAACCCAAACTGGCCCAAAACGTCCCCCTTTGCTCCTTTGAGTTTCGGGGCGTTACATAAAATAACTGTCAATTATCGGTTCCCCATTCCCTGCTTGGATGATTTACTAGATATGTTATTAGGAGCCGCCGTGTTCTCTAAATTGGATCTTAAGAGCGGTTATCATCAAATACGAATACGGGAGGGAGACGAATGGAAGACGACATTTAAGTCTAAGGATGGACTATATGAATGGCTAGTGCTTGGAGAGGGACTTACCAATGGACCTAGTACGTTTTCGCGATTGATGACCCAAGTCTTTAAACCCTACATGGGAAAATTTGTTGTGGTCTATTTCGACGACATTTTGGTGTTTAGCATCTCTCCGGGGGATCATGAAACTCACCTAAGAACAATCCTTACCACATTGCACAAAGAGAATTTATTTATTAATCTAAAAAAATGCGCATTCGGTGTGTCTTCCGTAGAGTTCTTAGGATACATCGTGAGTTCAGATGGCATTCATGTGGATCCAAAGAAGGTTCAAGCAATTAAAGAGTGGCCGGAACCCAAGAATATAAGGGAAGTTCGAAGTTTCCACGGGTTGGCCACGTTTTACCGAAGATTTATTCGGAATTTTAGTAGTATTATGGCACCCATCACTGAGTGTATGAAGAAAGGAGAATTTAGTTGGACTAAAGCGGCCACTAGTGCTTTCCAAACGATTAAGGAACGGATGTCTGAAGCCCCCTTACTACGATTACCGGATTTTAGTAAAGTGTTTGAACTATCATGCGACGCATCGGGGATCGAAATCGGAGGAGTGTTAAGTCAAGAGGGACATCCGCTAGGATATTTTAGCGAGAAACTAGCCGACCCAAAGTTAAACTATTCGAATTATGATCGCGAATTCTATGCCGTGATTCGTTGTCTCCAACATTGGCGACATTACCTTATATCAAAAGAATTTGTGATATTATCGGACCATGAGGCCCTCAAATTTATTAATTCTCAAAATAAGATTAGCCCACGGCACGCTAAATGGATCTCGTACCTACAGGAGTACACTTTCATTATCAAGCCTCTGAAGTGTACATTAAATCGTGTGGCGGACGCATTAAGTAGGGTCACCTTATTACTAACTACCATGGAAGTGTCAGTCATAGGATTTGAGAGGATTAAAGATGAATATGTCCAATGCCCAGACTTTAAGGTAATTTATTTCGCCGCTCAGGACAATTCCCCTACCACCATTTCGGCGTGCTATATCCGTGACAGATACTTATTTAAACATTTGCAACTATGTATTCCCCGCTCGTCATTACGATATTTCATCATATGGGAATTACATAGCGGAGGGTTAGGCGGACATTTTGGTAGAGACAAAACGATAACACTCGTAGAGGATAAATTCTTTTGGTCGGGCCTCAGACCCATGGTCAACAAAATCGTAGGAAGTTGTCGTATTTGTCAACTAGCAAAGGGAAACAAGACCAATGCGGGTCTTTACACTCCACTTCCGATTCCATCGGTACCATGGGAAGATGTCAGCATGGATTTTATTTTGGGTTTACCTATGACATTGAGGCGTCACGATTCTATTCTAGTCGTAGTAGACCGTTTCTCCAAAATGGCCTATTTTATCGCTAGTAATAACACCTACGATGCTTCAAATGTAGCAAAATTGTATTTCAAGGAGGTCGTGGCACATTGGGGTGTTCCCAAGACGATAGTGAGTGATAGGGATGTGAAATTTACAAGTTATTTTTGGAAGACACTCTGGAAACTCATGGGCACTAAACTTATGTTTTCGTCGGCCTATCATCCCCAAACAGATGGGCAAACGGAAATTGTCAACCGTAGCTTGGGAGGGTTACTTCGTTGTTTAGTGGGCGAACATAAAGGTACGTGGGATCTTATCCTTCCGCATGCTCAACTAGCGTACAATAATTCTAAGAACAGGTCCACTGGGTTGTCTCCGAATGAGATAGTTCATGGTTATAAGGCGCCAGTGCCTCTTGACTTGGTTCCGTTACCGCCTTCTTTTAAGTCAAGTCAATTTGCACAGGACTTCGCTTCACACGTTCACACTCTCCATGAGCATATTGGCAAGATGTTAGCTAAGCAATATTCTATCTATCAATCGAATGCTAACGTACATAGGCGAGCAGTCTCCTTGAACATTGGCGATTTTGTTATGGTTCGTCTTATCCCTAAACGGATGCCTTCGGGCACCATAAAAAAATTAACGAACAAGAAAGCCGGTCCTTTTCGAATTTTGAAGAAATTAGGCGAAAATGCTTATTTGTTAGAATTACCCGTTGATTGGGGAATCTCCCGTGTGTTTAACATTTCGGATTTAACGCTTTTTGTTGCTCCACCACCTGAACTGTCTGTTTCTCCATTTAATAATCCCACTATACAATCTAATGGGGTGGGGGGTGAGCTCAATTCTGGATCGCTTTCTCCTTCGAAATCTACGGGAGGTATGCCGTCTATTGATGATGAAACTTGTTTTTCTGCTTCACCTAACGTTTTTCCGAGGTTTCCCCGGACGGATTTCTTGCCTGACAGGATTTTGCAGGATGATGTGTTTCCCACTCCCGACGGCGACATTCACAGGTTTTTGGTTCGTTGGCGTGGTCGTCCGGCTTCGGACGACTCTTGGCTCTCTGCTGCACAGGTGGATCTTCTTGACGCGGACCTCGTACGCCGTTATATTTCAGCCCGCTCATCGGAGATGAGTCCTTTTGAGCGGCGGAGGATTGATGGAGACGGTGATGGCGACGGCCACTAGGACGGACAACTTGAGAATGACTATGTTGAAGATGTGCCAGCAAAGGACGTGCGACGTCGTAGCGGTCATGGTTACAAGCTTCGCCCTCGCAACAAGACTCATATTTGATATTTTAGCTTTGGTGTGCTAATAGCCGTTTCATGATGGCTCTTTTAAAAAAACATTATTTAATTTCTGCATTTTCTTTATGTGGTGTGCCTTTAGCCACTTGTTATTTGCTTTGAGATGTAAGCCTATATAAGGCCATGAACTTTTCATTTGATGGTAGACTTTAATTGAAATCAGAATTTGAATTTGCCAACCCTAATTTTCCCTCTCTTCTTCTCCTAGCCGCCCCCCTCTTTCTTCCTTCCTCCAAAATCGCCGGCCTCAAGGCTCCTTCCTTCTAGAGTTCGGCTATCTCCTCTCTCCCTCTTGCTCTCGGCCGCCCCCTTCTCTCTAGTGCTCGGCTACTCTCATCTCCCTCTTGCTCACGGCCACCCGAGATCCTCTCTCTCCAAGGATACTTTGGCCCATGCATGAGAGGTTGTTTGCAAGGAAGAAGATAGGGGTTTCCTCCACGGCGTGAAGTGAAGGAGATTAGCACGTTCATCATCCGTAGCGCGCTTCCCGTGGACTTTCAACGGAGGAGCGATCAAACTTGGTGGATCCACGCATCACGGATCTACAAATCCGAGAGGGGTAACGAAAATTTCTACCAAGAGTTTTCTTTCTGTAGATAGTTCTTATGGTGGACGAATTTTTGCGTTATTTTCCGACTTGTTTTTTCTTCGCGGTTAATCAAATAATAGATCGGTATTTTTCGTTTGGATTTCCGAAAGATTCGTAAGAGGATTGGCGATTCTCGCTTTCTTTTTGTTGGGATAGATCCTACCATCTTTCGAATCATTTTGTTCTTGGTGGATCTATTTTGGTACAACCCAAAAGCTCGTTCGGGATCAAGATTATCCCATTTAGCCAGAAAGAATTTGGCCTATAACCAACATTCGATCTATTTACGGAACGGCGATCCGTATTGTTAGCGCGAGCGATAAATAAAATAATTGTTGCGGCTGCGTTTTCGTTAGCGTGTGGAATAGAGAGCGTAGATCGTGTCATAAGCGATATCGTGGCCTCCGTGACGAATCTCTGGGATATACCCTGCATCACTGGCAGTCAACTTGTTCCCCCTGGATAGCCCAGTTCGGACGATGGGATGATGCCTCGGGATATAAGCGTCCTTGTAAGACCGGAACCCTACATTGACGGCCGCGATCATCTCCCCCCTTGCATGTCGGCCTAGCTACCCCCGACTACATCTCTCCTCCGACTGGAGGAACTAGCGGGAAGAGGTCTAGACCACAACCTCTCTGATTTAAGGAAGGATCAACCTGGCCAGGCTTTCTCTCCAGTAGCTGGGGAGCCATAATAGGCCCAAGGGAATATCTTAGTCACGAGTGCATCCTGGAGGACCCTCGGAAAGACATAACCCCCCGCTCTTGCATTTGCGCTCGCAGCCAGTTGGCAGAGCTGAGAGCGATCACAACAGTTGGATTGGGAAACGTGCCTTCAACATGTTTCTCATGGATAGCCCAGTTCGGACGATGGGACGATGCCTCGGGATATAAGTGCCCTTGTAAGACCAGACCCCTGCATTGACGGCGGAGATCAGCTCTCCCCTTGCATGTCGGCCTAGCTACCCCCGATTGCATCTCTCCTCCGACTAGAGGAACTATCAGGAATAGGGTTGGATGCCAAACTCCCAACTCGACGTCGACAAGATCGTCTTTCGATTTCTGTTTTCTTCTTCCTCAAAGATATTGATGCGCTTAATCCATCTTCAAACTACTGAAGCAGCAGGAAACACAACGTTCAAGTCCTCGAGTGGTAGGTACCCGTAAGTCCAAGTCCCTGCACGAGCTCCTCTCCTGCATATTGGCCACAGACCTCCTCGAGTGAGATCAAGATCCTCGCCGGAGTGATGCCGTAGTCCGAGATCTCTGTACGAGCTCCTCTCTTATAGACCGACTACTTGCCTCCCCGAGTCGACCTACACCACTCCAGTTGAGCAGGGCTCCTGAGAGCTGTCGACTCCAACAATGTTCAAGTCCTCGAGTGGTAGGTCCCCGTAAGTCCAAGTCCCTGCACGAGCTCCTCTCCTGCATATTGGCAACAGACCTCCTCGAGTGAGATCAAGATCCTCACCAGAGTGATGCCATAGTCCGAGACGTCTGTACCAGCTCCTCTCCTGCAGACCGACTACCTGCCTCCCCGAGTCAACCTACACCACTCCAGTTGAGCAGGGCTCCTGAGAGCTGTCGACTCCAACAATGTTCAAGTCATCGAGTGGTAGGTCCCCGTAAGTCCAAGTCCCTGCACGAGCTCCTCTCCTGCATATTGGCCACACACATCCTCGAGTGAGATCAAGATCCTCGCCGGAGTGATGTCGTAGTCTGAGACCTCTGTACGAGCTCCTCTCCTGCAGACCGACTACTTGCCTGACCGAGTCGACCTACACCACTCCAGTTGAGCATGGCTCCTGAGAGCTGTCGACTACAACAATGTTCAAGTCCTCGAGTGGTAGATCCCCGTAAGTCCAAGTCCCTACACGAGCTCCTCTCCTGCATATTGGCCACAGACCTCCTCGAGTGAGATCAAGATCCTCGCTGTAGTGATGCCATAGTCCGAGATCTCTGTACGAGCTCCTCTCCTGCAGACCGACTACTTGCCTCCCCGAGTCGACCTACACCACTCTAGTTGAGCAGGGCTCCTGAGAGCTGTCGACTCCAACAATGTTCAAGTCCTCGAGTGGTAGGTCCCCGTAAGTCCAAGTCCCTGCATGAGCTCCTCTCCTACATATTGGCCACAGACCTCCTCGAGTGAGATCAAGATCCTCGCCGGAGTGATGTCGTAGTCCGAGACCTCTGTACGAGCTCCTCTCCTACAGACCGACTACCTGCCTCCCCGAGTCGACCTACACCACTCCAGTTGAGCAAGGCTCCTGAGAGCTGTCGACTCCAACAATGTTCAAGTCCTCGAGTGGTAGGTCCCCGTAAGTCCAAGTCCGTGCACGAGCTCCTCTCCTGCATATTGGCCACAGACATCCTCGAGTGAGATCAAGATCCTCGATGGAGTGATGCCATAGTACGAGATCTCTGTACGAGCTCCTCTCCTGTAGACCGACTACTTGCCTCCCCGAGTCGACCTACACCACTCCAGTTGAGCAGGGCTCCTGAGAGCTGTCGACTCCAACAATGTTCAATTCCTCGATTGGTAGGTCCCCGTAAGTCCAAGTCCCTGCACGAGCTCCTCTCCTGCATATTGGCCACAGACCTCCTCGAGTGAGATCAAAATCCTCGCCGGAGTGATGCCGTAGTCCGAGACCTCTATACGAGCTCCTATCCTGCAGACCGACTACTTGCCTCCCCGTGTCGACCTACACCACTCCAGTTGAGCAAGGCTCCTAAGAGCTGTCTACTCCAACAATGTTCAAGTCCTTGAGTGGTAGGTCCCCGTAAGTCCAAGTCCCTGCATGAGCTCTGTTGGGTACATTGGAATATATGTACCAGATTGGAAGAAGCCTCACCCTACTCAATGATATACATCAAGGTGTATTTGATGTGCTTTGAGTTTATTTGTGCAGGTTAAGTAACTGTAGGATTGCAGGAAAAGTTTCTAAGTCCATGTGTCGACACCTAGAAGAAAAGTGTCGACACTTAAGAAGGCTTGTGTCGACACCTAGAGAAGCTGTGTCGACACTTGGAGTAATTGTGTCGACACCAGGAAGGCAGAGTCGACACCAGAAGAAATGTGTCGACACACAGTGAAGAATTGTCTACATAATCAGTGTCGACACTTAGAAGCAGTGTCGACACCGAGAGAAACTTTGTCGACATCAAAAGTGTCGACACCAGGAAGCTATGTCGACACTCAGCAAGATTTCAACACATGAAGGCATGTGTCGACACAAAGGAGATGTGTCGACACTCAGTAAAGTTTCAACACATGAAGGCAAGTGTCGACACAAAGGAGATGTGTCGACACTCATCGAGATTTCAACACATAAAGGCATGTGTCGACACAAAGGAGATATGTCGACACTCAGCAAGTTTCAACACAAGAAGTTGTGTCGACACAAAGGAGTTCTGTCGACACACAGCAGAAATCAACTAAGTATTGAAGAAGAAGGACTTGTGTCGACACACTCAATCAGTGTCGACACATTCTACAGAAGGCTTGTGTCAACACACAGGATCAGTGTCGATACATTCTGAAGAAGTAGTGTCGAGAAGCTGTTACAACAACACAAGGAGTTGTGTTGACACCATGAAGGCTAGTGTCGACACTTAGTCTACTTGTGTCGACACTTAGTCTACTTGTGTCGACACATAATGACTATCTGTCTCGACACTTTCAGACAGTGACAGAGATTTCAAGAAGTGACTGGATGACTTGACAGCTGCCATTTCAACCGGTCAACTGCAACTGTCAGAGCTGTTAGAAGGTTGCTAGAAACCGGATCAGCCGGTAACCTTGGAGGAAGACTATTTATAGACCTTTCTCCTTCGACAGAAAAAATAATGAAGTGATCAATGAATTGAAAAACAACACAACAAGAAGAAGACCTTCAAGAGAAGATCTAAGAAGTTGGAGAGAGAGAGCTCCTTCTATGAAGAACAGTTGTTGAACCAGGCTGAAAAGTAAGTTTCAGATTGAGATCTGATTCTCTAGACAGAAGTTGAGAGAAGATCATCTTCAGAGGAGACTCAACCCTACTGTGTTCTAATTCAAGAAGCTTTGAAGAAAGCCAAGGGTGGTTGATCTCTGCCTAGTTCTTTCAAGAACTCATCAAGAAGCCAGTCAACTCATCTCTTTCTTTCAGAGTTGTGGTTAAACACTTTGTATTCTTTATTTTTTGTAGGATCCTAAGGGATCTGAGCTGTAATCCTATTTTATAAAGGCTGAGGTAGGGCTATTGTGCCTGAGTGTAGGAGATTTTATTCTCTGAGTGTAGGCCTTGATTGTAGGCTGAGGTAGGGATGTTTATCCTGAGTGTAGGTCTTGGTGAAGACTGAGTGGTAAGGCTTTGTGCCTGAGTTGTAGGAGTGGGGACACTCTGAGTTGTAGGAACCTATTTGGGATTCTGAATTGTAAGATCTGAGGATCTGAGAAGAAGTGGAGAAGTTAGGCCGAATCTAGTACGCTACTAGATAGGCGAAGGGGGAAAGTGGATGTACCCAGACCATGGGGAACCACTATAAATCCTGTGTGCACTCTGTGTATGTATGATTGTATGGTTGCTGTGTTGTGATAATTATAGAATTCATTTATTGTACTGTATTTCTGCCTGAAAAGTTAAAAAGATATAGGTCACCTATTCACCTCCACCCCCCTCTAGGTGATTAGACACTATTACTTTCAAGTGATATCAGAGCCAGGTTACTCAAAAAGGACATAACAGTCTGAGTAAGATCCTGTAGGCAGATTCAGAATAATCAAGATTCAAGAAAATGGGTTCTAGTGAGAATCACAAAGAGCTGGGGTCCATGAAATTGCCAATCTGTAGAAAAGAGATATTTGACATTTGGAAAGAGAGGGTTAGACTTTTTATGGAAGCCTCTGACCCAAGAATATACATTACATTCAAAGAAGGGTCATATGTGCCAATGAAAGTATCTGTTCTGGATGCAAATCAGAGAACTCCCAAAGACTATTCAAAAATGACTAAAGATGAAATTATTCTGGCCACTATGGACAAGAGGGCCCAGAATATTATTGTTAGTGCAATTGATGATGCAACATTTCAGAATTTAATTCACTGTAAAACTTCTAAAGAAATGTGGGACACATTAATTGTCTATATGGAGGGATCAGAAGAAGTAAGATAAGACATGAAGTCTTTGTTAAATCAGGAATATGAAAGCTTCAGACAAGGAAAGTCTGATAGCATTACTGAATGCTACAAGAAGTTTTATAGGATAGTAAATGAATTGAAGTCCTATGGAAGAGAATTCAGCAACTATGAGCTGAATGACAAGTTCTTAAGATCCCTGACTAAAGACTGGGACACCATGATTTGTGCCATTAGGGAAATGGCCAAATTAGATGATATACCTCCTCCAACATTGTTTGGAAAACTGTTATCTTATGAGATGCAGTTAATGGTTAGAAAGGAGGAAGAGAAGACTACTAGAGTGGAGCACAAGGAAAGAGTTGTGGCCTTCAAGACTGAAGCCACTAGGAAATATAAAAGCAAGTCTCCATCTCCACCTCAAAAAGTTGCTGAGGCTGAGACAGATGAGTCAGAAAGCAAGAATTCAGATAGCAGTGAAAGTGATGAAGACTTTACTGCTTTTACCAGACATTTTCAAAAGTTTCTGAAGAAGAAGCAGTGGAGGTCTAAGCCATGCACTTCACAGATAAAAGATGACTACTATCAGAACAAGAAGTCATCAAGGAATGACAGAAGAAAGTCCAAGCTAAGTAAAACTACATCCTCAAAGATTGTATGCTATTATTGCAATAGACAGGGACATGTGGTGGCTGACTGTCTTGAAAAGAGGAAGGAGTCAACTGATAGAAAGAAGACACAGTTTAAGGGCAAAAAGGAAAAGTCCTTTGTTGCCAAGAAAGACAAAAGTTTGACTGATCAGTCATTTTTAGAAACAGATTCAGAAGCCTATATTGGGTTATTTGCTGAAGAGGAGGAAGATGAGTTCATGCAGTTAATGAATTCAATTTATGAGCATGAGGACAATTAGTGCAAAGGGATGATGACCTTATCTGAAGGAGACAAAATCCAGGATCAGCCTGGACCAAGTAAGGTACAAAATTGTTCTTCTAGTTCAATTTCTTGTACTGAGTCAGAATCAGATACATCTGCATCAAGTGATGTGGGTGGGTCTGAATCTGAAGGTGATATTCATCAGTTAATTGATGAATATAGGGACTTGTTGCAGGCCTTAAAGAAAAGCAAAACCTTGGCCAAAAATCAGGCAAAGGAGATTGCTAGTCTTAAATTGGCTGCTGCTGATTCAGACAAGTTGTTTGATCAGAAACTGAATGAAATAGCCAGGCTGAAGAACATTACAGTTATTTATATGAGAACTATTACATTTAAGAATGATCAAAGTAGGAATCTGGAGGTTAGACTTCAGAAGGAGAAGGTTATTGTGGCTAGCTTTTCTAAACCCAAATCTGTTTTACCCTTGATAGATGAGTTTGTACCTCATAAGGGTAAGACTGGATTAGGATTTACAAAACCTGCCTGGACTGCTCGGTCCAAGTCTAAGGGCAAAGCCCCAGCACTAAACGAAATGCCTGCTGTAGATACTTCAGCCAGGGTTGTACCTAAACAAAGGTACAACAGGTTTGAGTGCTGGTGTTGTGGCAAGATAGGCCACTTTGCCATAGACTGTTGGCACAATTCAAGTGTCAAGGAGAGTAGCAAACTACCTGCTAGAAGAGCTACAGGTAGTTTTGTTAAAAGTCAAACTAACCTGCACCAAGGACCCAAGAATTATTTGGGTTCTAAGGTTAAGTAATCTGTTTTGCTGGTGAGTCCAAGTGATCATGCCCCTATATGGTACTTGGACAGTGGATGTTCCAGGCACATGACTGGAACTAGGGGGTTGTTGAAGGATTATACATCTATCAAAGATGAGCCTAAAGTTACCTTTGGTGGTTCAGAAAAAGGAATCATCAAAGGCTTTGGTAACATTACTAGTAACCAAATTATAATTACTCAAGTGACTTATGTAAAGGGTTTGAAACATAACCTCATTAGCATAAGTCAGCTGAGTGATTTTGGATATGACATCTCATTTGTCAAAAATGGTTGTCATATCAAGAGGTCTAATGATCAAAAGATCATTCTGACAGGATATAGGAAGAGAAATGTCTATTGTCTAGACATTATGTGTGAGAACAATGTTTCTCCTATTTGTCTTGTAGCTGATGAAAGAGTCTCACATTGTGTTAAATGACACAAGAGGCTGGCTCATTTTAACTATAAGACAATTGGCCAACTCTTTAGCAAAGAGTTAGTGAGGAATGGTCCTCAGGTTAAGTGTATAAAGGATGGGATATGCTCAGCTTGTCAAAAGGGCAAGCAGACCAAATCCACCTTTCATAGCCTTGATAACAAGGATTCAGTGAGGTGTCTATACCTCTTGCATATGGATCTTTTGGTCCTATGCCAGTTCACAGCCTAGGTAGGAAGGTCTACACATTTGTGGTAGTTGATGACTACTCAAGGTATTCCTGGGTGTTCTTCCTAAGGCAAAAATCTGAAACTCCAAGTATCTTGTATAGTTTTGTTAAACAAATTCAGAATGAATTGGACAGTATAGTGGTCAAAATCAGAAGTGACCATGGTACTGAATTTCAGTCTGAAAGTATGACAAAACTGTGTGAAGAGTTTGGAATTTTTCAGGAATTTTTCTCACCAAGAACACCTCAGCAAAATGGTATTGCTGAAAGAAAAAATAGAACCTTGATAGATGCTGGTAGAACCCTATTGAGTGACACTTCTCTCCCAGAATATTTCTGGGCTGAGGCAGTTAATACTGCATGTCATGTAATCAATAGGGCTACTATCACCAAGAGCCACAAGAAGACCCCCTATGAGATTGTGAAGGGCAGAAAACCAAATCTATCCTATTTCAGGATCTTTAGTTGCAAGTGCTATATCCTTAACAATGGTAAGTCTTATCTAACCAAGTTTGCTGCCAAATCCCAAGAGGGGATCTTTGTTGGGTACAACAATAATAGTAAGGCTTATAGGGTCTACAACTTGACTACTCAAGTTGTAGAAGAGTCAGTACATATAGTTTTTGATGAAGCAAGGCTCATTAACAATGAATTGCCAAGTAGTATTTGCAGCTCCACAGGTGTAACTGAAAGAATGGACAAGCTTACCTTAACAGAAGGTTCTACTACAAGTCAGCAAGTGGAAGATGGTGGCTGATGTCCAGGGGGAGTACAAGATACTCCTGATGCTGAAGAAGACCAAGAGGTGTAGTTGAATGAAGAAGCTGAAGTGTACAACCTGAAGACAGGCTGCCTCCAGCAAATAGGCATTTAAAGGATCATCCAGCCAATCAAATAATTGGAGATCCCAGTCAAGGATTGCAAACAAGGAGCAGGAATCTAAGTACAGTTCTTTACTCAAGTTTCCTATCCCAAGTTGAGCCAAAGAAGTTTGAAGAAGCAATCCTAGACCCTCATTGGATTGAGGCCATGCAAGAGGAGCTGCATAAATTCAAAAGATGTAAGGTCTGGGAGCTAGTTCCTAAACCCAAGGACCTTAATATTATTGGAACTAAGTGGATCTTTAGGAACAAGTTGGATGAGAATGGAATCATCATAAAGAATAGAGCTAGACTTGTTGCAAAGGGATATAGGCAGGAAGAAGGTATTGATTTTGATCAAAACTTTGCTCCAGTAGCAAGACTGAAAGCAATAAGGATGTTCCTTGCCTATGCAACATTTCAAGGATTTAAGGTATATCAAATGGATGTTAAGTCAGCTTTTCTGAATGAAATCTGAAGGAAGAAGTCTATGTAGAGCAGCCATCAGGTTTTATTGATTCTCTTAAACCTGACTATGTATATAGACTTAGAAAGGCTTTGTATGAGTTAAAACAAGCCCCAAGGGCTTGGTATGAAACCCTGTCTAGTTTCCTCATTGAGAATAAATTCTCAAGGGGGAAAATAGACAAGACTGTATTCCTTAGGGAATCCAGAGGCAAGATTATCTTAGTCCAAATATATGTAGATGACATCATATTTGGGTCTACAGAAAGTAGTCTTTGCAAAAAGTTTACAAAACTCATGCAAGGACAATTTGAAATGAGCAGTATGGGGGAACTTAAGTTCTTCTTGGGTCACCAAGTTAGACAGACTGAAGATGGATTATCCATATGCCAGTCTAAGTTCACCCTAGAATTGATAAGGAAGTATGGTATGGAATCATCCACTACCATGAAAACTCCTATGGGGTCAAGCATGTCTCTAAGAAAAGATGATGCAGGGAAACCTGTAGATGAGACTTTGTATAGAGGGATAGTTGGCTCCCTACTATATTTGACTGCTAGTAGACCAGATATCATGTATGCTACATGTGTCTGTGCTAGGTACCAAGCTTGCCCTAAAGAATCTCATCTGACAGCAGTCAAAAGAATTTTGAGATATCTTAAGGGCACACCTTATCTAGGCCTTTGGTACCCTAGGAATGGAGATTTTGAACTGACAGGTTATTCAGATGTAGATTTTGCAGGCTGCAAGGAAGATAGGAAGAGTACCATAGGATCCTATCAATTTCTAGGTGGAAGGCTGGTGTCATGGAGTAGCAAGAAGCAAACCAGTGTGGCTATCTCCACAGAAGAGTCAGAGTATGTGGCTGCAGGAAGTTGCTGTGCTCAACTTCTATGTATTCAACATCAGCTAGAAGATTATGGTATTCAAGTATGTAGGACACCTTTATTTTGTGATTCTACTAGTGCCATTTCTATTGCAAATAATCCTGTCTCCCATAGTAGGACTAAGCACATAGAAATTAAATACCATTTTCTAAGAGAACATGTGGAAAAAGAAGACATACTCCAGATAATCAGTTAGATGATATGTTTACTAAGCCCTTAGATGAAACCAAATTCAATAAGTTTAAAATTGAATTAGGAATGATAAACTTAGAATAGTTTACAAAAATTGGCTAAGTAAAATAGTGTCGACACACAGAGTTGTCTGTGTCGACACATAGAAGTGGTGTCGACATTTCAGAGAAATGGTGTCGACACATCTAGGAAGTCTGTGTCGACACTTCAGAGAATTAGTGTCGACACATGCAGTGTAGGTGTCGATATATCCAAGGTGGTGTCGACACTTAGGATTTACACAGAATTAGCCTAGTAGAGTCTCGACTAAGTGCCGAGACTGGATTAGAGTACCTTGTATCAGAACCAATCAAGATCTGGAAGAAGGAAGTCCTCGAAGTCTTGAGTGTAGCAACTCTTGATGAATCTGGACTCAAGATTAAGTCCAAAGTTCATGGGGCAAAGGTGAAGGTCTCCCATAAGACTCTAAGAAAAGTTCTACATCTCCCTAGAATAAAAGAAGAGGAAGATGTATCTGCTTCAAAGACAAGGGAGGCACTAACATGGTGTGGACTTGATTCAAAACTGAAGATTGGATCAGTGTTCAACAGGAAAGGAATGAACATACAGGGCAAGTTTTTATCTAAGATAGTTGGCAAGGTAATACTAAGCAAGCCTGGTGGACATGATAGAATTTCAGCTCATATGTTCAGTCTGATGACAAGGATAATTTTCAAACTTAATACTGATTGGTCTGCAGTAATGTTTGATAAGATAAAAGAGAGTCTGAAGAAACCCAATCTGAGTAGAATTCTGAGTTTATACTTAGCTGGAAGTATCCCTGAAGTGATGAACCAAGCTGCTGGTTCTAAGATAAACCACATGAGGAGAATGGATGTAAGAATTTTCTCAAGGTGGGATAGAGTATTAACAAAGGAAATGCCAACTCCAGAAAAGGAAACACCTCAGAAGAAGAAGAAGAAGACAGCCATTGTGGCACAAGAATCCTTAAGTAGCTCAGAGGAGCAAGTGGTGTTTAGTTCAGATGATGGAGAGGATGGAAATGCTGGACAGTCACCAGCAAGACAAGGAGATGCTCAGAGGTAGAATTCTGAGTTTATACTTAGATGGAAGTATCCCTGAAGTGATGAACCAAGCTGCTGGTTCTAAGATAAACCACATGAGGAGAATGGATGTAAGAATTTTCTCAAGGTGGGATAGAGTGTTAACAAAGGAAATGCCAACTCCAGAAAAGGAAACACCTCAGAAGAAGAAGAAGAAGACAGCCATTGTGGCACAAGAATCCTCAAGTAGCTCAGAGGAGCAAGTGGTGTTTAGTTCAGATGATGGAGAGGATGACAATACTGGACAGTCGCCAGCAAGACAAGGAGATGCTCAGAGGCAGGGGGAGCTACCCTCAGCTAGCCCAATTCACCTGGATCCACTCCAGGGGGAGCCTCTACATGTGGATGAGCCTACTCAATTAGAGAGTGAGAGGGCTACCCAAACTATTTTAGAGGTAATTACTGAAGTTAATCAATTAAATTTTCCTTTTGAGGATGAAGTTTTGTCTGAACCATTACTTGATGTTGATCAGCAAACACAGATACAACCTCAACCACAAGATGTTGTCATGGAGGACACATCTGTTGCTGATAAAATGGAAACAGATGCTCCAGAGATAAGAGATTCACCAGTCCATCCTCAACAGGAGTTTACATTAGAAGAGCTGTTCCCTGATCTTGTACAGACAGACCTTGAGAGAGAGATAGCAGCTATTGAGGGGAGAAAGTAAATCTTGAAGAAGAGCCTGTAGAGGAGCCTGCTAGACAAGAGCCTGAGGAGCAAAGGAATGCTGAGCAGCTACCAAGGACTGAGAAAGATTTACCTCCTAGTCCTAAGGACAGGGTAGACATTGCTAGTACTTCTGCTTTAGAGGATGAAGAGGCTGTTAGGGCCAAGAAAAGGAAATTTCAGGTCTTTAAAAGGAGAAGCCAGACCTACAAGAAAGCACTGCAGATAATTGCTCCACAGCCTGCCCCAACAACTGATTATAGTTCTCTGATGGTGTCATTGCAAATTAAGCTAGATGAGCAAAGGAAAGCTTTACAAACTTATATGGATGAAGGACATAAATCACTTCAATTTGATCTGGCTCAAGACATAAAATCTATAAGATTTGAAGTGAATCAAAACAAGAAGGAAATGACTGATTGTTTCCATAAAGGAGGGAATGTAGTGGTCTATCTGGCTACTCATCAAGAGAATATCAAGAAACAGATTGATGACTTGGTAGTCAAACAAGGATATGTCCTGGAGAATCAGCTTAGAATGAATGATAATCTAACTGCTTCTCATAATGCCATTGTCACTGAAATGAAAAATATAGCTACTGCCCAGACTGCCGTAATTGCTACTGCCAAAGAAGCCTTTGATAAGCACATACAAGAGAGCCTAACAGCTGTTAAAACTGCCATTGAAGATTCTCAGAAGGCCATTACTGAAAAACTCCAAAGGCTAAAACCCTTTTATAAGGATTGAGTTAACTATTTGAACGCTCAGATAAGATTCCAAAAGGATGATCTTAGGGATCATATAGAAAGAGAAGTCATAAAGTGGGAGAGGGTATTAGTCAAAGTAGGCTCTGATCATGCAAAATGGATTTCAAACTCTATCAGAGCTACCCTTGGATATCCACCTTTATGTGATGATGATAATGTGGCAGAGTCTGGCATAAATCCTGCATATTTTGGAGGAGATCAAGCTGAAGTGGCTCAAGTGATATACCCTCCTGCTAATTTTGACATGATACATCAGGAGGTACAATCTATGTATAGTCCTCCTGAGGGTAATCAGAATATTATTCTTGAGAAAGTTGTACAACCTGTGCCAGAGGCAGTTCTAAAAGAACAAGAGGCCCAATTATCTAAGAAAAGGTTCAGAGAGCAAGCTGAATTAAGGCCAGACTTTGAGCAATGGAGCCCAACCTCTAGGAATATCATATTAACTGCTTGGAAGGCTGCTAAGGATAATTTCCTAGAGAGAGGCAAATGGTATTCTGACTAGGAATGAAAAAAACATGAGGCTAGGCAAGAGGCAATAGTACAATACAGAAGGAAGGCTAAATTAGGGAAGCTACCTCCTAATGCATAGAGCCTAGCAAGTATTTCCCTAAGCCTTATCACTATTTTGAAAGACAGAAGATAAGGGCTGAAGAACATAAAAAGAAAGATCTTAAAGGGAAGAAGCCTGCTGATGACAATGAAGCTCCTGTTTAAGCAAAGATTCAATCTGGAAAGGGCATTGTTATCAAGGAACCAGAGCAGCCATAGGATATAAATTTTCTTAAGTTTACAATTTGTAATCATTTGCATTTAACTCTTTGTAAACTTTTGATTAATGAAAATGTTTGAAGTTGTAAGAACAATGTTATATGTTCAATATATTACATTATTGTTCTGAGATAATTATTTATACATGTTCTATTTATACATGTTTAGTTCTTACCCTGTCATTTAATATTGTTATACATCATATTGAGTATTTGTTATGTATGGTGTATATCATTGACTAAGGGTTATGACTTCTCCAAATAGAGGGAGATTGTTGGGTACATTGGAATATATGTACCAGATTTGAAGAAGCCTCACCCTACTCAATGATATACATCAAGGTGTATTTGATGTGCTTTGAGTTTATTTATGCATGTTAAGTAACTGCAGGATTGTAGGAAAAGTTTCTAAGTCCATGTGTCGACACCTAGAAGAAAAGTGTCGAACTTAAGAAGGCTTGTGTCGACACCTAGAAGAAAAGTGTCGAACTTAAGAAGGCTTGTGTCGACACCTAGAGAAGCTGTGTCGACACTTGGAGTAATTGTGTCGACACCAGGAAGGCAGAGTCGACACCAGAAGAAATGTGTCGACACATACAGGCAGTGTCGACACACAGTGAAGAATTGTCTACATAATCAGTGTCGACACTTAGAAGCAGTGTCGACACCCAGAGAAACTTTGTCGACATCAAAAGTGTCGACACCAGGAAGCTATGTCGACACTCAGCAAGATTTCAACACATGAAGGCATGCGTCGACACAAAGGAGATGTGTCGACACTCAGCAAAGTTTCAACACATGAAGGCAAGTGTCGACACTCAGCGAGATTTCAACACATAAAGGCATGTGTCGACACAAAAGGAGATGTGTCGACACTCAGCAAGTTTCAATACAAGAAGTTGTGTCGACACAAAGGAGTTCTGTCGACACACAGCAGAAATCAACTAAGTATTGAAGAAGAAGGACTTGTGTCGACACACTCAATCAGTGTCGACACATTCTACAGAAGGCTTGTGTCGACACACAGGATCAGTGTCGACACATTCTGAAGAAGCAGTGTTGATGTTGGGTACATTGGTTAAATGTACCTGATTTGAAGAAGCCTCACCCAACTCAATGATATACATCAAAATGTATTTGATGTGTTTTTGAGTTACTTGTGCAGGTTAAGTATTCACTGGACTGAAGCAAAAAGTTTCTAAGTCCATGTGTCGACACCCAGAGGGAAAGTGTCGACACTTAAGAAGGCTTGTGTCGACACCCAGACAAGCAGTGTCGACACTTGGAGTCATTGTGTCGACACCTGGGATGCAGAGTCGACACCAGACAGAAAGTGTCGACACTTGGAGATGTGTCGACACTCAGTGAAGAAAAGTGCAGACAGAAAGTGTCGACACAAGGAGCTGTGTCGACACCCAGTGAAGCTGTGTCTACACCAGAAAGTGTCGACACTTGGAGCTGTGTCGACACTCAGCAAAAGTCTGCAGAGACTAAGTAAAAGTGTCGACACTTAACACAATGTGTCGACACTAAGCAGAAGAGTCAGCACTTGAAGTAAGTGTCGACACCCAGCACAATGTGTCGACACTCAACAGAAGAGTCAACATTTGAAGTATGTGTCGACACCCAGAACAATGTGTCGACACACAGCTGAAGACTCAACACTTGAAGAAAGTGTCGACACAAGGAGCTGTGTCGACACTTAGCAAAGAATAGAATTATCTCCAAAATATTCTAAGTACAAGTGTCGACACTAAGGGAATGTGTCGACACTCAGCTGAAGTCTCAACAGAAGAATCAAGTGTCGACACAAGGAGCTGTGTCGACACTCAGCAAGTATCAACATAGAAGACTATGTGTCGACACCAAGAAGCAGTGTCGACACTTAACAGATTCAACACTAGAAGTTGTGTCGACACAAAGGAGATGTGTCGACACTTAGAAGAATTCAGCTAAAGATTGAAGATCAAGTACTTGTGTCGACACTCAATTTCAGTGTCGACACATGAAGAAGAATCTGTGTCTAGATATACAAGAAGTTGTGTCGACACCTTGTAGTCTTGTGTCGACACTTACACAACTTGTGTCGACACTTGGTCTATAAGTGTCGACACTTAAAGACAGAAAGTCTCGACACTATCAGACAGTTAGAGATTTTCAAGAACTGACTGGATGACATGACAGCTGCCGTTCCAGCCGGTCTACAACACCTGTCAGAGATGTCAGAAGACAGTTATGAACCGGAACAGCCGGTTACCATGAAGAAGGCCTATAAATAGGCCTATGCTGTCTACAGAAAATGATGATCAGTGATTAACAAGTGGTTCAGATTATTGTTGAATAAGTTATTGAAGTGGTACACAAAGTATCAAGACAAGAAGATCTTGCAGTCCAAGTGCAGATCTAAGAAGTTGGAGAGAGAGGGCTCCATCCAAGAAATCAGCCTCTGGAACTAGGCTGAGAAGAAGGATTCAGATTCATTCTGAATTCTAAGTGGCAGAGGTCAAGGAACAACTGCAGAAGGAGACAATCTTATTCAGTTCTACTCAAGAAGCTTTGAAGAAAGCTAAGTCAGATTGAATCCAGCTGAGTTCTTCCAAGAACTCATCAAGAAACTCTCAACTCCCCTCTCTTGTTTCAGAGTTGTTGAGTTATTATTTCTATAATCATTTTTATCTTGTAGGATCCATTGGATCTGAGTGAATTGTAAGCCTATAATTATAAAGGCTGAGGGTAGGGCTTGAGGGCCTGAGTGTAGGAGATTGTTATCTCTGAGTGTAGGACTTGATTGGATGAGTGTAGGCCTGGGTGGCTGAGTGTAGGCCTTTGTGGCTGAGTGTAGGCTTTGAGATAAAGCTGAGTTGTAAGGCTTTGGGCCTGAGGTGTAGGAATCAATTTGGGTTCTGAGACAGTGGAGAAGTTTGGCCGAATCTAGTACACTGCTAGATAGGCGAAGGGGGAAAGTGGATGTACCCATATCTTGGGGAACCACTATAAAACACTGTGTCTACTGTGCTGTGCTGTGATTGTTGCTGTATATGCTGTGTGTTTGCTGTGATAGAATAGTTAGAAATCTGTGATATTAACTGTTTGCTGCCATTAAAGTTTAAAAAGGATTAGGTCACCTATTCACCCCCCCCCTCTAGGTGTTTAGGTACCATATCTTTCAAGTGGTATCAGAGCGAGGTTCCTCAAAAAGGACTAATAGTCTGAGGAGATCCTGTTTGGCAGATTCAGTGTAAGGCAAAATACAGCTTCAAGATATTCAAGAAAATCAAGAAACATGGGTTCTTCTGAGAATCACAAGGAATTGGGTTCCATGAAATTGCCTATATGCAGGAAAGAGATCTTTGGGATCTGGAAGGAAAGGGTAAGGCTGTTTATGGAGGCCTCAGACCCTAGAATCTACATCACAGTAAAGGAAGGGCCTTATGTGCCCATGAAGATTTCAGTTCTAGATGCAAATCAGAGAACTTCAAAGGATTTCTCTGAGATGACTAAGGATGAGATTGTCCTAGCTACCATGGACAAGAGGGCACAAAACATTATAGTGAGTGCCATAGATGATGCAACATTTCAGAATCTTATACACTGTAAGACAGCAAAAGAGATGTGTGACACTCTTATAGTGTATATGGAAGGATCTGAAGAAGTCAGACAAGATAGAAAATCCTTGCTAAATCAGGAGTATGAGAGTTTTAGACAAGGAAAGAGTGATAGCATAACTGAGTGCTATAAGAAGTTCTACAGAATAGTGAATGAACTCATGTCTTATGGAAGAGAGTTCAGTAACTATGAACTAAATGACAAGTTCTTAAGGTCCCTAACCAAAGATTGGGACACCAAGATCTGTGCCATAAGAGAAATGGCTAAGTTGGGGGAAATTCCTCCTCCTACACTGTTTGGCAAGTTATTGTCATATGAGATGCAGTTGACAGTGAGAAAAGAGGAGGAGAAATCAACAAGAATTGAACACAAGGAAAGAACAGTTGCTTTCAAGATAGATGTCCCCAGAAAGTGCAGGAATAAGTCATCAACTCCACCTCCAAAGGTAGTTGAATCAGAATCAGATGAGTCAGTCAGCACAAAGACTGAGAGCAGTGAAAGTGATGAAGACTTTGCCGCCTTCACTAGACACTTTCAGAAATTTTTGAAAAAGAAACAGTGGAGGTCAAGACCTTCTACTTCAAAGGGAAAGGAAGTCTTGTATCAGGAGAAAAAGCCTTCAAAGAGAGACAGGAAGAGGACAAAGTCAAGCAAGGCAACTGGTTCCAAGATAGTGTGTTATTGCTGCAATAGACAGGGCCATGTTATTGCAGACTGTCCTGAAAAGAGGAAAGAGTCTAGTGACAGGAAAAAGACTTATTTCAAAGGCAAGAAAGAAAAGTCTTTTGTAGCCAAGAAGGAGAAGACTTTATCAGATATCTCTTCTTCAGAAACTGAGTCTGAGGCTGAAGCCTACATAGGGCTGTTTGTTGAAGAAGAAGAAGAAGAATTCATGCAGATCATGGAGTCTATTTATGAACAAGAAGACAGTCATTGCCAAGGGCTAATGGCTTTGACAGAGAGTGCCAAAATCCTGGAGCAGCCAGGACCCAGTAAGGTACAAGGTTCAAGTTCAAGTTCAGTTTCTTGTTCTAGTTCAGATTCAGATTCTTCTTCATCAAGTGATGAGAATGTATCTGAGTCTGAGGATGATATTCATCAGCTTATAGATGAATATAAAGTGCTGTTGCAAGCTTACAAGAAAAGCAAGACCCTTGCCAAAAGTCAGGCATTGGAAATTGCTGATCTAAAAGCTGCTGTAACAGATTTTGAGAAGTCTTTTGATCAAAAACTGAATGAGATAGCCATGTTGAAGCACATAACAGTGATTCAAATGGGTACTATATCATTTAAAAATGATCAAATCAAGAGTCTGGAGATTAATCTTCAGAAAGAGAGAGAGCTTGTTGCTAGGTTTTCTAAACCTAAGTCAGTGTTACCTTTAATTGATGAATTTGTTCATCATAAAGGCAAGGCTGGACTGGGTTTTATTAGACCTGCAAGGACTGAGCAGTCCAAGCCCAAGTCCAAGGGCAAAGCCCCAACATTCAACAAGCCTGCTGTAGACAAGACAGCCAAGGCTATACCTAAGCAAAGGTACAATAAGTTTGAATGCTGGTGATGTGGCAAGGTTGGCCATTTTGCAGTGGACTGTTGGCACAATGTCAGTGCCAAAGTGAGTACCAAACTACCTGTTGGAAAGCCAGTGGGTAGCTTTGTCAGATTGCAGACTAACAAGTACCAAGGACCCAAGAATTCTTTGGGTTCTAAGGTTCATTAATCTGTTTTGCAGATGAGTCCAAGTGGCCATACCCCAACATGGTACTTGGACAGTGGATGTTCCAGACATATGACTGGAACAAGGGGACTACTAAAGGACTACATACCAATAAAAGATGGTCCAAAGGTTACCTTTGGTGGTTCTGAAAAAGGAATCATCAAAGGGTTTGGTAACATTTCTACAAACTTGGTTACCATTACTCAAGTGGCTTATGTTAAAGGGTTGAAACACAACCTAATAAGTATAAGTCAATTAAGTGATGTAGGGTATGACATCTCATTTGTTAAAAATGGTTGTCATATCAAGAGGTCAAGTGATCAAGAGATCATTTTGACAGGTTATAGGAAAAGGAATGTCTACTGCCTAGACATTATGATTGAGAACAATGGTTCTCCAGTTTGTCTTGTAGCTGATGAGACAGTCTCTCATTGTGTCAAATGGCACAAGAGGCTAGCCCAACTTAACTACAAGATTATTAGCAAACTCTTTAGCAAAGAGTTAGTGAGGAATGGTCCTCAAGTTAAGTGTGTTAAAGATGATATTTGCTCAGCTTGTCAAAAGGGCAAGCAGACTAAATCCACATTTAGAAGCATAGAAAACAAAGATGTTGTGAGGTGTTTATACCTCTTGCATATGGATCTCTTTGGTCCAATGCCAGTTCACAGCTTAGGTAGGAAGGTCTATACCTTTGTAGTTGTAGATGACTACTCAAGGTTTTCCTGGGTGTTTTTCTTAAGACAGAAATCTGAAACACCTAGTGTCTTCTATAGATTTGTCAAGCAAATTCAGAATGAACTAAATAGTACAGTGGTCAAGATTAGAAGTGACCATGGTACTGAGTTTCAGTCTGAAAGCATGACAAAACTTTGTGAAGACTTTGGGATATTTCAAGAATTCTCTTCACCTAGAACACCTCAGCAAAATGGCATTGCTGAGAGGAAGAATAGGACCTTGATAGAGGCTGGTAGGACCCTACTAAGTGATACATCACTGCCAGAGTATTTTTGGGCTGAAGCAGTCGACACTGCATGCCATGTTATAAATAGGGCTACCATCACTAAAGGGCTAAACAAGACCCCCTATGAAGTTGTGAAAGGCAGGAAACCAAACCTATCCTACTTCAGGATTTTTGGTTGCAAATGCTTCATACTTAACAATGGGAAGTCTTACTTAACTAAGTTTGCTGCCAAATCCCAAGAGGGAATTTTTGTTGGGTACAACAATAATAGTAAGGCTTATAGAGTCTACAACTTGACTACACAAGTTGTAGAAGAATCTGTGCATGTAGTTTTTGATGAGACTAAACTTATTAACAATGAGTTGTCTAGTTCTGTATACAGCCCCACAGGTTTAACAAAGAAAATGGACAAGCTTACTATAGAAGAAGTACCTGCTGCAAGTCAGCAAGGAGAGGAGAGTAGCTGTTGTCCAGGGGGAGAACTACATGTACCAATTGCTGAAGAAATACAAGGAATACAGCATGATGGAGATGCTGAAGAGGTTCAACCAGAAGTAAGGATGCCTCCAGCCAACAGGCATCTAAGAGATCATCCAAGTAGAGCAGATTATTGGAGATCCAAGACAAGGAGTACAAACCAGGAGCAGATACATGAATGCAGCAATCTACTCCAGTTTCCTGTCTCAAGTTGAACCTAAGAAATTTGAAGAAGCAATACTGGATCCACAATGGACTGAAGCAATGCAAGAAGAGCTTAATCAGTTCAAGAGGTGCAAGGTTTGGGAACTTGTTCCTAAACCTAAAGACCACAATATAATAGGAACTAAGTGGATCTACAGGAATAAGATGGATGAACAAGGGGTCATCATTAAGAATAAAGCAAGACTGGTTGCTAAAGGATATAGGCAAGAAGAAAGTATTGATTTTGATCAAACCTTTGCTCCAGTAGCCAGACTGGAAGCCATAAGGATGTTCTTGGCCTATGCAACCTATCAAGGATTCAAGGTTTACCAAATGGATGTCAAGTCAGCATTCCTGAATGGTAATCTTAAGGAAGAAGTCTATGTGGAGCAGCCTGCAGGTTTTGTTGATCCAACTCTACCTCATTATGTCTATAGACTTAGGAAAGCTTTATATGGGTTAAAGCAAGCCCCTAGGGCTTGGTATGAAACCCTATCTTGTTTCCTCATTGAGAACAAGTTCTCAAGGAGGAAAATAGATAAGACTCTATTCCTTAGGGAATCTAGAGGCAAAGTCATACTAGTCCAAATATATGTAGATGACATTATATTTGGGTCTACTGAAAGCATCCTTTGCAAAAAGTTTGCAAAACTTATGCAAGGTCAGTTTGAGATGAGTAGTATGGGAGAGCTGAAGTTTTTCTTGGGTCTCCAAGTTAAACAGACTGAGAGTGGTTTATCCATTTGTCAGTCCAAGTTCACCCTAGAACTCATAAGGAAGTATGGTATGGATTCATACAGCACCATGAAGACTCCTATGGGGTCAAGTATGTCTCTTAGCAAGGATGATGCAGGGAAACCTGTAGATGAAACCTTGTATAGAGGGATAGTTGGCTCCCTATTATACTTGACTGCTAGTAGACCTGACATCATGTATGCTACATGTGTTTGTGCTAGGTATCAAGCCTGCCCTAAAGAGTCTCATTTGACAGTAGTCAAAAGAATATTGAGATATCTAAAGGGCACTCCCTATCTAGGCCTCTGGTACCCTAGGAATGGAGATTTTGATCTAACAGATTATTCAGATGCAGACTTTGCAGGATGCAAAGAAGATAGAAAAAGCACTACTGGAACCTGTCAATTCCTAGGTGGGAGACTAATTTCATGGAGTAGCAAAAAGCAAACCAGTGTGGCTATCTCCACAGCAGAGTCAGAGTATGTGGCTGCAGGAAGTTGCTGTGCTCAACTTCTGTGGATTCAACATCAGCTAGAGGACTATGGATTTCAGGTAAGTAGAACTCCACTTTTCTGTGATTCTACAAGTGCTATTTCAATAGCTAATAACCCTGTATCTCATAGTAGAACAAAACATATTGAGATTAAATATCATTTTCTTAGGGAGCATGTAGAAAGAGAAGATATTTTATTAGAATATGTTAAAACTGATAATCAAATAGCTGATATGTTTACTAAGCCACTAGAAGAAGCTAAGTTCAATAGATTCAAAATTGAACTAGGAATGATAAACTTAGAGTAAGTTTACAGAATAGAAAATTGGCTAAGTAAAAAGGTGTCGACACATAGACAAGTCTATGTCGACACAGAATAGTGGTGTCGACACTTCAGGAAAAAGGTGTCGACACATCTAGGAAGTTGGTGTCGACACTTCAGAATATTAGTGTCGACACATGTCAAGTAGGTGTCGACACATCCAATGTGGTGTCGACACTTATGTTTTACTCAGAATTTTCTAAGTAAAGTCTCGACTATGTGTCGAGATATGTTGTGTCGACACATAACCAAGTGTCGACACATAAAATCTGTTGACTAAACTTGTGTCGACACATATGTGTCGAGACATGATAAGTCAGTGTCGTCACTTATAGCCAGTGTCGACACATTTTAAGTTAGCTGTCCCGCCTATTCATCTTCAAAATCAGAAAGGTATAAATAGGGTTCTGTCTTTGTTTGTCGACACGCTTTCAAAGTTTCGAGACCAAAACTACTGTGTCGACACCTCTCTTTTCTCAAGACCAATTCTTCAAACCCTAATGGCGCCTAAGCTAGAGGAGAATGTCAACGAAGGATATGAGCTGGTGCGCGGTGCGTTTGAAGAAGCAGATCAAGAAATCTAGGCGGTAGTAACCCTAGTTGCCGATTTTGGACTAGAATATCTAGTGTCTGAACCTACTAAGATTTGGAAGAAAGAGGTTCTTGAATTACTTAATGGAGCGAAGGTGGATGAATCTGGATACAAAATCAAATCCAGAGTTCATGGTGCAAGGGTTAAGGTATCACCCAAAAGTCTGAGGAAGATTCTACAGCTTCCAAAAACTCAAGAAGAAGAAGAAGTTACAGCTTCAAGGACCAGGGAAGCTCTAACCTGGTGTGGACTTGATCCAAAAATGAAGATAGGCTCTGTTTTTAACAGGAAGGGCATGAACAGCCAAGGCAAATTCCTGTCTGAGATAGTGGGAAAAGTCTTACTCAGTAAGCCAGGAGGGCATGACAGAGTGTCTGCCTCTATGTTCAGTATAATGACAAGAATTATCTTCACTATAAGAACTGATTGGTCAGTTATAGTGTTTGACAAGATTAAGGAGAGCTTGAAGAAGCCCAACCTGGGCAGAATCATTAGTCTCTACCTTGCTGGTGTGATACCAGAGGTAATGAGTACTGCTGCAGGCAGCAAGATAAACCACATGAGGAAGATGGATCTAAGGATCTTTTCTAGATGGGACAGGGTGTTGTCCAAGGAAATGCCAACCCCAGAGAAGACAGTTACTGAGAAGGAGATTCCTCCAAAGAAAAAGAGAAAAACTGCTCCAGTGGCACAAGAGTCCTCCAGCAGTTCTGAAAGTGAAGAACAAGTTGTTTTCACTCCAGATGACCAAGAGGAAGAGACTGCAGTGAAATCTCCTGCTCCTCAAGAGGCTGCTGAGATCCAGGGGGAGCTACCACAAGCTAGCCCCATCCACAGGGATCATAGCAAGGGGGAGCCTCCAGTTGTAGAAGCACCATCTACACTGGAAAGTGAGCAAGCCACCACCATCATTCAAGAGGTACTCACTGAACTAAACACTTTAGATTTTTCTATGGAAGATGCTGATTTATCTGATGTTAATCAGCATACTCAGCTGGATAGTCAAGAACCAGATGCTGTTAGAGAAGACACATCTGCTGTACAAGAAGTGGTTCCTGATCCAGTGGTTGAAGAGCAAAGACTGTCTCCAGCTTCTTCACCACCAGAATACACCATGGAGGATTTATTCCTAAATCTAGACCAACAAGATTTTGACATGGACAAGGATGCTGCTGAAGAAGAGAATGCTGCTCTTGAGGGGGAGCAAGTACAAGTTCTGGAAGAGCCTATTAGGCAGGAAACTAAGAAGGCACCTGAAGTGCAGAAAGAGAAGCCTCAAAGCCCTAAGGATAGGGTTGACATAGCCAGCACTTCTGCCTCTGAAGATGAGGAGAGTGCTAGGGCAAAGAAGAAGAAACTGTATGTCTTCAAGAGAAGGAGTCAAAGTTACAAAAAGGCTTTACAATCAATTGCACCACAACCTATAGTTCAGCAAGCTCCAACTATTGATCATAGTGCACTGATGGTGGCAATGCAAATAAAGTTGGATGAGCAAAGACAGGCCATAGAGAAGTATGTAGATGAAGGGCAGAAATCCTTACAATTTGATCTGGCCTAGGATATAAAATCCATCAGGTTTGAGATGAATCTCAACAAGAAGGAAATGACTGAATGCTTCCACAAAGGTGGAAATGCAGTGGTGTATTTGGACAACACACCAGGAGAAGATCAAGGCACAGGTAGATGATATAGCATTGAAGCAAGGATATGTTCTTGAAAATCAGTTAAGAATGAATGACAACTTGACTGCTTCACATAATGCTATAGTCACTGAATTGAAGAACAAGGCTGCTGAACCTTCTACTTCTACTGCTGCTAAAGCTGAATTTGATAAAGTCTTTCAAGAAGAAATTTCTACTGTTAAGACTGCTATCCAAGCATCCCAGAAAGCCATATCTGAACAACTTACAAAGCTTAAACCATACTTTAAAGATGGAATCAGATACTTGGATAGTCAAATAAGATTCAGAAGGATGATGTCAGAGATCATATGGCTAGAGAAGTCATAAAGGGGGAGAGAGTTTTAGTCAAAGCTAGCTCTGACCATGCAAAGTGGATATCTAATTCCATCAGAGCTACACTGGGCTATCCTCCACTCTGTGCTGATGATAATGTTGTTGAATCTGGGATTCAAACTGCATATCTTGGAGGTGAGCAACCAGAGGTAGCTCAAGTGATCTATCCTATACCAGATTTTGACATGGTGCAAGCTGATATTCATCAGATGTATAGCCCAACTGAAGGGAAGCCTAATGTTATTCTGGATAAAGTGGTTCAGCCTATTACTGAAGCCATGCAAGAGGCATTACAGAAGGAAGAAGAGATAAGGTTGTCTAAGAAGAGGTTTAGGGAACAAGCAGAACAAAGGCCAGACTTTGAACAGTGGAGCCCTACCTGTAGGAATATAATATTAACTGCCTGGAAAGCTGCCAAGGATAACACTCATGACAGGAACAAGTGGTTCTCTGAAGCAGAATGGAGGAAACATGAGATCAGACAAGAAGCAATAGTTCAATACAGAAGGAAGGCAAAGATGGGAAAGCTACCTCCTACTGCAGTGGAGCCTAGCAAGTACTTTCCTAAGCCATACCATTACTTTGAGAGACAGAAGATCAAAGCTGAAGAGCTCAAAAAGAAAGATCTAAAAGGCAAGAAGCCTGCTGATGCTGAAACTGCTGATGCCCCTGTCAAAGCTCAAGTTCAAGCTGGCAAGGGAATAGTTATCAAGGAACCTGACCAGAAATAGATTAAGAATTTACTTGAAGATTATTTTGTAATCTTTTGAATGTAAAACATTTTTTGTGAACAACTGAGAATGTATAAGACAAATGTTAGAACAATATATGATCAATATAATTCATGTTTGTTCTGTGAATATGTCTATTTCTTAATTGTTCTGTGTTGATGTATGTGTATACATGTGTGATTTATACATGTTATGTTTACCCTGCTGTACTTTATCCTGCTTTACATCACTTTGTAATTTTTAATTATGAATGATGTATATCATTGACTAAGGGTTATGACTTCTCCAAATAGGGGGAGATTGTTGGGTACATTGGTTAAATGTACCTGATTTGAAGAAGCCTCACCCAACTCAATGATATACATCAAAATGTATTTGATGTGTTTTTGAGTTACTTGTGCAGGTTAAGTATTCACTGGACTGAAGCAAAAAGTTTCTAAGTCCATGTGTCGACACCCAGAGGGAAAGTGTCGACACTTAAGAAGGCTTGTGTCGATACCCAGACAAGCAGTGTCGACACTTGGAGTCATTGTGTCGACACCTGGGATGCAGAGTCGACACCAGACAGAAAGTGTCGACACTTGGAGATGTGTCGACACTCAGTGAAGAAAAGTGCAGACAGAAAGTGTCGACACAAGGAGCTGTGTCGACACCCAATGAAGCTGTGTCTACACCAGAAAGTGTCGACACTTGGAGCTGTGTCGACACTCAGCAAAAGTCTGCAGAGACTAAGTAAAAGTGTCGACACTTAACACAATGTGTCGACACTAAGCAGAAGAGTCAGCACTTGAAGTAAGTGTCGACACCCAGCACAATGTGTCGACACTCAACAGAAGAGTCAACATTTGAAGTATGTGTCGACACCCAGAACAATGTGTCGACACACAGCTGAAGACTCAACACTTGAAGAAAGTGTCGACACAAGGAGCTGTGTCGACACTTAGCAAAGAACAGAATTATCTCCAAAATATTCTAAGTACAAGTGTCGACACTAAGGGAATGTGTCGACACTCAGCTGAAGTCTCAACAGAAGAATCAAGTGTCGACACAAGGAGCTGTGTCGACACTCAGCAAGTATCAACATAGAAGACTATGTGTCGACACCAAGAAGCAGTGTCGACACTTAACAGATTCAACACTAGAAGTTGTGTCGACACAAAGGAGATGTGTCGACACTTAGAAGAATTCAGCTAAAGATTGAAGATCAAGTACTTGTGTCGACACTCAATTTCAGTGTCGACACATGAAGAAGAATCTGTGTCTAGATATACAAGAAGTTGTGTCGACACCTTGTAGTCTTGTGTCGACACTTACACAACTTGTGTCGACACTTGGTCTATAAGTGTCGACACTTAAAGACAGAAAGTTTCGACACTATCAGACAGTTAGAGATTTTCAAGAACTGACTGGATGACATGACAGCTGCCGTTCCAGCCGGTCTACAGCACCCGTCAGAGATGTCAGAAGACAGTTATGAACCGAAACAGCCGGTTACCATGAAGAAGGCCTATAAATAGGCCTATGCTGTCTACAGAAAATGATGATCAGTGATTAACAAGTGGTTCAGATTATTGTTGAACAAGTTATTGAAGTGGTACACAAAGTATCAAGACAAGAAGATCTTGCAGTCCAAGTGCAGATCTAAGAAGTTGGAGAGAGAGGGCTCCATCCAAGAAATCAGCCTCTGGAACTAGGCTGAGAAGAAGGATTCAGATTCATTCTGAATTCTAAGTGGCAGAGGTCAAGGAACAACTGCAGAAGGAGACAATCTTATTCAGTTCTACTCAAGAAGCTTTGAAGAAAGCTAAGTCAGATTGAATCCAGCTGAGTTCTTCCAAGAACTCATCAAGAAACTCTCAACTCCCCTCTCTTGTTTCAGAGTTGTTGAGTTATTATTTCTATAATCATTTTTATCTTGTAGGATCCATTGGATCTGAGTGAATTGTAAGCCTATAATTATAAAGGCTGAGGGTAGGGCTTGAGGGCCTGAGTGTAGGAGATTGTTATCTCTGAGTGTAGGCCTTGATTGGCTGAGTGTAGGCCTGGGTGGCTGAGTGTAGGCCTTTGTGGCTGAGTGTAGGCTTTGGGATAAAGCTGAGTTGTAAGGCTTTGGGCTTGAGGTGTAGGAACCAATTTGGGTTCTGAGACAGTGGAGAAGTTTGGCCGAATCTAGTACACTGCTAGATAGGCGAAGGGGGAAAGTGGATGTACCCATATCTTGGGGAACCACTATAAAACACTGTGTCTACTGTGCTGTGCTGTGATTATTGCTGTATATGCTGTGTGTTTGCTGTGATAGAATAGTTAGAAATCTGTGATATTAACTGTTTGCTGCCATTAAAGTTTAAAAAGGATTAGGTCACCTATTCACCCCCCATCTAGGTGTTTAGGTACCATATCTTTCAGTTGAGAAGCTGTTACAACAACACAAGGAGTTGTGTCGACACCATGAAGGCTAGTGTCGACACTTAGTCTACTTATGTCGACACTTAGTCTACTTGTGTCGACACATAATGACTATCTGTATCGACACTTTCAGACAGTGACAGAGATTTCAAGAAGTGACTGGATGACTTGAAAGCTGCCATTTCAACCGGTCAACTGCAACTGTCAGAGCTGTCAGAAGGTTGTTAGAAACTGGATCAGCCGGTTACCTTGGAGGAAGACTATTTATAGACCTTTCTCCTTCGACAGAAAAAATAATGAAGTGATCAATGAATTGAAAAACAACACAACAAGAAGAAGACCTTCAAGAAAAGATCTAAGAAGTTGGAGAGAGAGAGAGATCCTTCTAAGAAGAACAGCTGTTGAACCAGGTTAAAAAGTAAGTTTCAGATTGAGATCTGATTCTCAAGACAGAAGTTGAGAGAAGATCATCTTTAGAGGAGACTCAACCCTACTATGTTCTAATTCAAGAAGCTTTGAAGAAAGCCAAGGGTGGTTGATCTCTGCCTATTTCTTTCAAGAACTCATCAAGAAGCCAGTCAACTCATCTCTCTCTTTCAGAGTTGTGGTTAAACACTTTGTAATCTTTATTTTTTGTAGGATCCTAAGGGATCTGAGCTGTAAGCCTATTTTATAAAGGCTGAGGTAGGGCTATTATGCCTGAGTGTAGAAGATTTTATTCTCTGAGTGCAGGCCTTGATTGTAGGCTGAGGTAGGGCTGTTTAGCCTGAGTGTAGGTCTTGGTGAAGACTGAGTGGTAAGGATTTGTGCCTGAGTTGTAGGAGTGGGGACACTCTGAGTTGTAGGAACCTGTTTGTGGTTCTGAGTTGTAAGATCCGAGGATCTAAGAAGAAGTGGAGAAGTTAGGCCGAATCTAGTACGCTACTAGATAGGCGAAGGGGGAAGTGGATGTACCCAGACCTTGGGAACCACTATAAATCCTGTGTGCACTATGTGTATGTATGATTGTATGGTTGCTGTGTTGTGATAATTATAGAATTCATTTATTGTACTTTATTTCTGCCTGAAAAGTTAAAAAGATATAGGTCACCTATTCACCCCCCCTCTAGGTGATTAGGCACTATTACTTTCAAGCTCCTCTCCTGCATATTGGCCACAGACCTCCTCGAGTGAGATCAAGATCCTCGCCGGAGTGATGCCGTATTCCGAGACCTCTGTACGAGCTCCTCTCCTGCAGACCGAATACTTGCCTCCCCGAGTCGACCTACACCACTCCAGTTGAGCAAGGCTCCTGAGAGCTGTCGACTCCAATAATGTTCAAGTCCTCGAGTGGTAGGTCCCTGTAAGTCCAAGTCCCTGCACGAGCTCCTCTCCTGCATATTGGCCATAGACCTCCTCGAGTGATATCAAGATCCTCGCTGGAATGATGCCGTAGTCCGAGATCTCTGTACGAGCCCCTCTCCTGCAGACCGACTACTTGCCTCCCCGATTCGACCTACACCACTCCAGTTGAGCAGGGCTTCTGAGAGCTGTCTACTCCAACAATACTCAAACCCTCGAGTTAGACCAAGCTTCCCAGTGGGATGATGCGTGCAGCATTGGGGGGAGTATGCATGCAGGCATCGGTGAATATGCGAGTATGGAATAACAAAAATGCGAGTATGATATGGCGAGTAGCTACGGGCGAGTACCAGGGTGCGAGTTATGAAGAGCGACTACATTCGTGCGAGTATCAACTACGCGATTATGAATAACACCACCGTACGAGTAAAGCGTCATGAACACTCGTCCTCCCCGAGCCTACGAGCCTAGCGAGTATTATCATCAGACAAGCGAGATCAGCAGACAAGCGAGTAAGAAATCAACAACAGGGTAACGTAAACTTGTATATATATACATTTCCTTCAAAATTTTACAAGTTACAAAAGATCTGTTACAAAAAGAGGCTATATCATGCGAGTATGAAGAATATCAGCGAGCAACTAGGACTCATCGTCGCCAGTATCAGGCCGATATTCCTCATCTCCAATGTCCGCGTCCTCTTCATCGCCGCTTTCCTCGCTTTCCTCCTCGCCGCTGCCACTGCCGCAGCTGCTACCGCTGCTGCCGCTGCTGTCGCTGCCGCCAGAGCCCGACGATGTCGGAGGCAGGCGATCTGGCGAGATCGTCTTGGCGAGTAACTCAGTGATGAGTTCGTCAACTGTGAACTCCTTATCCCCTTCGTAGAGCTTCCCGCTAATCCTTATCCTTGCGAGGACCACATTGCCTGCCGCACGGGCTATCTCGCGGTGGACCGACGACCTCTCCTCCCACAATATGCGAGATCGCTTGATGGCGTAATGAGGATCGTCCTCCGGGCGCGGCTGAGGAGTAGAGGAACTCGCGCCAGCTTCCAAAATGGCCAGGCGAGATTCCATCTCGGCCGCGCAGATCTGGGCTGCCTCCAAATCAACCTGAGCCTTGGCGAGTTCCGCCTCATACTCGGAGAGTTTTTTGGCGGTTTCCATCTCGGCAGCCTGCGACAAATAACAAAGTCAGCCAAAGAAGAACACATGGCGACATTAGCATCACACGTAGAGGCAACATACCTCATAATCTCGCCAGCGAGTAGATTCCATGCCGAGATCGATTGCCTTCTTACTGACGATCTTCAAGGCCTTTGTCCTCTCCAGCATCCTCCTCACCACAAAGTGATTTAATTCGACAGCTCGTGCGAGCGAGCAATCCGCATGCTTGGCGAGTTCCTCCTCGCTGAGATCCAGCATGGACTCGGCGTCGTCTCTCCCAAACATAGCGTGGAGGACGGTGAAGGCCTCCCCCTTATCCTCCCCCTCCTCCGCCCAAGAGGGGAGGTTGGTGCTCAGCATCACGAGATGCTCGTCCGGCGCCCAGGTCACCAACGGGCGACCATAGGCGTCCACCGCGTCCAGCCCCAAGTTGAAATTGGGGTGGAAGTGGGGAAGCCAAGCGTGGAGCGGCGAGTCCTGGTCGTCGAGATGCGGTGACGATATCTTCTGCTTCTTGGTCGCGGGGCCCGGCGACCTGGCTTTGCCTTTGCCCTTAGCGAGTTTTTTCTTCTCGCCGATATCAGCCGGCAAGTTGGGATCAAATAGCGAGGTGGCGAATTCTTTGGCTGGGGGAAGCGGCCTCACCAGGAGCTCGTTTGGCTCTGCAAAAGGCCGAGTAATGTAAACAAGCGATTATCGCGATGAGCATACAACAGACGTTCCTTGCTAAGATTTACCATCATTATAATGGACCTCGCACAACGTGTTGACGTTTAGTCGCCAGAAGATAACATCGAACCGGCGACCTCGGAACGCTTCGACGAGTTGCTCACGCGCACCTTCCAGTATCGGTGGAAGGAATGCGACATCAGCGGGCTGGTGCGGCCTTCCCTAGACGTCGCCAAAGTCGCCCTCGATGACGACTAACATCTCGCTCCACCGATGTACTTTATTCGCCGTCCCCACCAGGGTGCAGACATGGCTGCTAAAATAGACCACGCCCTCGGCAGTCGCGGTGAAGGCGAATATCTTGCGGAAGATGGAGAAATCGAAGATGATCCTCTTCTCGTGCAGATAGCAAAGGAACCCCATAATGATGGCAACGCCGTTGGGGTTGATTTGCGCGGGGACTATGCCGAAGTATCGGAGGATATCGTAATACTCCGGCCATAGTTGAAGTCGCAGGCCGGTGTCGAAGTGGCGGAGGGGAAGGACCAGCGCGCCCTCGATGAAGGTATTCAGTCGCTCGCTACGGTCCGGAAGTCTGGCCGAGTATCCCTCGGGGAGGAGTCTTTCCCTAAAGTTCTCTAGGTCGCGCACAGTGGTGGTCGACTTCTTAAAAGCCGCATCCGCAAAGTTGGCGACATGGGCTTGGCGGCGAGCACTGGCAACGTCTCCCACCATCCTGCGATTTTTAAAGAAGAAGAGAAGAAGGAATTGCGAGGAGCACAGCAAAGTCACAGCACGCGAGCAGGAATAGATACTCACGAGCTAGGGGATCAAAAGCGCAACAGCGTACTTATGTCCTACCTACCCCCTCTATTTATAGGCGCCAGGGGGGGGGGGGTATATCCTCCTTACGGCGAGTATTAAACCAAGTCGCGCACTAAGCGAGGAAGCCGGCTCCATTGCGTTAGGCCGCGCGGAACAGATAAAGCATTATCGCAACCTGCAGAACAAACTCGGCACAGACCAAACAAGACATCGCATAAACAACACAGAGAAGAAACTAATATGGTAAAGACGCGAGATTCAAACTCGCTTATTACAATCAATAATAATCCATTAAAGCCGCAGTTGGCGAGTTTCCAAAAAGAAGAAGAAAGAAAAGAAAGAAAAATCTAAGGCCTATGCCTCTCTGGGGGATGCGGATGTCGCTCGGCCCAACCCATCTCGCGCGCTCGCCGGAAATGCCCTATCGCCATCGCTATCACATCATCGCCGAGCCGCAGCTGCTCCTCCATCCTTGTCAATCGGCCGACAGAGCCCATACTCGCGCGAATGCCGGCGACCTCGTCAAGGACGAGCTGGAGGCGATGATTGTTAATCGCCAGCTAACGATCATTCTCCCTTACCATGTGGAAGCGGGATTCGTAACTCTCCAGCGTACTCTTGAGCTCTTCCATCTTCGCCATCCGCACTTCCAATGATGATATTCGGCGATGAGGCTCGCAGATCGCCAGCTGGTCAAATGTGCTCTCCAGCTCCAGATAAGTGCGAGCAGCTGCACGACGATATTCCATGCCCGGTAAACCCATGGCGTCGATGAAGACCGCCCCTGGAGTCGCCGACCGATCTGACAGCAAATAAAAGTCGCTAGAATTATACGAAGATACATATCCGCCATATGCACATCAATAGCGATACATACTGCTGCGAGGAGACCCAGATCGGGGAGGAGATCTAGATCGGCGAGGAGGGGATCCGCGAGTTGGCTCATCTCACCGACCTGACGATGGCCCACCAGCGAGCTCGGCCGCCTTGCCTCGGCCGCGCCCTCCTTGTCCAAGATCTGTGCTCCTTGGCGGGAAGTAGCTCGGTCGCGGCTTTACCGGCTTAACACCTGCGAGATGTGATGAAGAAGGCGGAGGGAGCGACGAACTCGCCGATGGCGGAGTATTCTTCAGCGGAGGAGGAGGAGGAAGTCGCGTCGTGGTGACTTGAGAAGGCGCGACCAGAGGCGGCGGCCACGGCAAGGATACGATCACCGACTGGATGGTGGCGACGTTGGTAAGCGGCGGCGGCGGGGGTAACGAGGAGCTCGCCTTAGGCAGAGAAGACCTCGTCGGAGGCAGTGCAGAACTCGCGACGGGCGGAGCAGAACTTCTCGTAGGCAACTCAGAACTCGCCGGGAGACCCTTGCTTGCCAGAGCCTTCCTCGGCGGAGGATTCTTCGACGATGGTTCCTTGCTCGCCGAAGGAACCGAGCCCTCAACCATCCTTTTGGAACCGATATTGATCCGCACTGTGTGCGCGGTCTTTATTTGTCTCCCGGCGGGAAGGGTGACCAGCGGCACGGAACTCAACGGGGCGACGTTCAGAACCGCGCCAACACCCCCGAGGGAGAATATGCGAGTATCCTGGTCCAGTTAGCAAGCAATAGAAACAACCGTCAGAATGGGAAATCATCTCGGCAAAAAGACAACCTGGCAGGTCGACGACTTCAACCCGCTCTGGCGCCGGAGTGGAGGCGAGTTCTGGGGCCATGGAAGTGGCGAGCTCAGGGATGTCAAGCGAGTTAAGGAGGCTCACATCAGAGATGGCGACATTGGGAATGTCGTCAAATCCCAAGTCGCTAAGAAACTGTTGCGTGCTGGTAGAGAGCACGGAGTTGCTGGTGGGGGCCGCGGGGTGAGAAAGGGGTGGCCGCGAGATATCATCACCAGAGGTGGGTTTATTCTTGGACTTCTTGATCTTTTCCCTCTTGAGGGGGGGGGGGGGGTAAGTCGGCGGCGACATCCTCTTCGCATGGTCACTTCGGTTTAGTGACTCCAATGGCGCCCGTCAGCGCGGCGAGACTATCACGAAGAATCTTCTCAACGTTCGACATTATGCATGAGTTATGGAGAACCGACTAAAGAACTAGGTCCCCCCTATTTATAAAGATCGGCCGGCAGTCACAAGAGGCAAGAAACCCAGATACTCGACAACCTAGCTCGCCGAATAAGTGTTGGATGTTTCTTTTGGAGCTCCAATGTCGCTCAGAAAGAGCGGGGATTGTGCACAACACGTATTCGTCGAGGGTGGGTCCTACCACAGCCAGGTCAGCAGAAGTCAAGGTCAACAAGTCAAGGTAGGAGTCAAAGTCACCATTCAAGATAGCGGAAGGCCTGGGCGAGTATAGGCGAGCTCCCCTCGCATACTTGTCAGGTAGGCGACTAGGCACAATACTCGCCCAGCCCGTGCGAGTTACTCTGGAAGTCTCCTAGTCGCTGGGAGGTGGGGTATAAATATGACCCCCCCATCCCCCTTGCATTTTCCTATAAATAGGACCCCAGGGGTACGAGGTGAGGCACTGGAAATCCTCAGCATGATACTCGCGTGCTTCAGTTTCGGGATACTAGCTAAATCTTTGGATTCCTTTTCCTTGGAGAGCAAGTCGCGACCTTGCGACCTCGCCAGCTAGCTTCCCTCGTACCCAGTTCGACCATCTTTGGTTGAGAAGGGGCTGCTCCTTTCGAGCATCCAGGTACGTGGTGGGTCCTTCCTGCCGCAACATCTGGGGTCCTGTTTGACCTGTTTCTTCGTTCTAGCCATATTTGCCGTCTGATCCGGCTTCTGTGCCAGTAACCTTATGCAGCTTTGGTCCCAATTCTGAGGTTGGGATTTTTCCTCGCTTCAACAATGTCCCCAATCACTTGAGATCTAGGGCGATCCCTTAGTGTGACAAGATCAGTCGGTGGAGTTGGTTCAGCAACAACATTTGGGTTTAATTCCTCTTGTTGAATAATGTCTTCTGTTGAATGTAGTTCAACCTCTTCCAAAAGTTCTTCTTCACTATCTTCATTAGCTTGTGGAGGAGGGGGTGATATAACCTCTTGTGGAAGGTTCAACTCACCCAATTTCTCACACAAGTGAGTTAACTGCAAAATATCTGAGGTAGAAGAGTCATTCTCCTTATAGTACATGTTAGCTTCATCAAAAGAAATATGTACAGATTCTTCTATTTTTAAGGATGATTTATTGAATACCCTATAGGATTTGCTAACTTAGGAATATCCCAAAAACATTCCCGCTGTAGCTTTAGCTTGAAATTTTCTTATGTGTTTCTTGTTATTGTTATGAATGAAACACATACACCCAAAAATTCTAAAGTAATCAATTTTAGGTTGCTTTCCTTTGAGTAATTCATAGGGGGTCTTGCCCTTTAGTTTGTGTACCATACTTCTATTCAACACATAGTTTGTTATGCTCACAGCCTCTGCCAAAAAGGATAGGGGCATGTGTGCATCTGCAAGTAATGTTCCTACAGATTCAATGAGTGTTCTATTTTTCCTTTCTGCTACGCCATTTTGTTGAGAAGTTCTAGGAGCAGAGAAACAATGCCTGATACCTTCCTTCTCACAGAATCTTTGCATGGGAAGAGATTCAAACTCAATACCATGATCACTTCTGATCAATGCAACTCGAGTAGAATACTCAATCCTTATGCCCTTAAGAATTTCTGTAAGGACTTTGAAGTTATCTGACTTGTGTCTCAAGAAGAACACCAAAAAAAATCTAGAGAAGTCATCTATAATAACCAAGGTGTAATACTTCCCTCCTAAGCTTTGTACAACAATGGTCCAAAAAGATCCATGTGTAGCAAGTACAGAATCTTAGGTGAATCACTCTTATTAATTGACTTAAAGCTATTTTTAGTTTGCTGGCCTTCTTGACAAGCCTTGCATATGCTTTCCTTCTTGTAGAGGCCAGAAGGCAATCCTCTGACAAGGTTGTCCCTAGATAGCTTAAATATGTTTTTAAGGTTAACATGACCTAGTATCTTATGCCAAAGGATATTATTATTACTAACTTGGTTGAATAAACATATTTATGAGTTAGCAGAATTAAAATTTACTAAGTATATATTTCCTTGTCTAAATCATATTAAAACAGTTTGATTATTTGAAGAGATAATGTATTTAGAATTGGTAACGCAAACCTGATAACCTGCATCATATAATTGACTTATGGATATTAGGTTATGTTCGAGACTATTGACATAGGCCACTTTTCTGAAGGTGACAGCTCCACTGTTGAAGTCTCCATACCCTTCAGTTTGTCCAAAGCTAGAATCACCAAAGATCACCCTTGGACCCAACTTTGCCTTGAAGTTGATTAGGCTATCCTTGCATCTAGTCATGTGCTTGGAGCACACACTGTCCAGATACCACTTATTTTGAGTGATAGGATAGTTCTTCACCTATAAGGAAATAAGTTAAATGTTCTTGACCCAGGTTACCTTGGGTCCTTGTTTCTTTTCATAAGAAAAGCTAGAAATATATGAACATTCAGGTTAGCTTTTATAACCTAAGGGGTGAAATCTTTTGGGAGGAATTATCCAATCAGCAAGTGGATTAAAAGGTTTTCTAGATTGATTAGTGTTTCTGTCAAAATTATGATTTTTATTAAGTCTGACTGGGTTCGACGAAAAATTGTAAGTTCGTCGAGCAGAGTTCGACGAAGTGGGATGAGATCGTCGATCTCTGCTCAGAGAATGAACATATTCATTTTTTGTGCCCCAAGTTCATCGATCTCTGCTCGACGAACCATACACAGTACGTCGATTGTAATAAGACGAATATTTATAGCTAATATTGGCATTCATAGATCGTCGATCGGATTTCGACGAACTAGCCACATTTCGTCGACCTGAGTTCGACGAAATCTGTTGAACTTTATTTTTAATTAAAGTTTTCTGGTTTCTGTTATTTTGATTTTTTGAGTTAGGTAATTCTTCTGTGGTTTGTTTATTGTTTATTACCTCTTTACCCTTAGCAGAAACAAATCTAATAGGGGTTGATAATATGTTCTTCTTAAGTATGGGGGGTAAACTTGATGATGCACCCAAGCCTAGTTTATCATTCAGTCTAGCATTGACTGTGCTTGTAATGTCCATCAGCTTAAGGCTTCTCACATTGAGAGATTCCTCAAGTTTCTTAGTCTCACATAGCTCTATTTTTAAAGAAATGATTTGTTTATTAGCTAGAGTTAGTTCATCTTTTAACTTAGTGTTTTCAAAAATAAGATTTTCTTGATTAGATAGTCTTTCCCTAAGTATTTTAATTTCCTTTTTAGAGTTGATTAGGTCAATACACATGGTTTTAAATTCAGTTTTGAAACTATCAGAACTATAATCAAAAGATGAAAGTACCTAATCAGCTTCTGATTCTGAAGCTCCTTCATTATCAGATTCTTCCTCATCATCTGATGGACTGCTGGAGGCATTGATGGCCATGAGGCAGACTTCCTTGGCCTTTGCCTCTTCTTCCTCATTGCTGGAACTGGAAGATGTGGATTCATCTTCAGTGTCACTCCATGTATTAGCTACAAATACCTTCTCCTTCTTTTTATATTTACTGGAGGAAGGCCTACTACTTTGTTGTCTTCTAGAGTCCTTATCTCTTCTTCTTTCTTTCTTCTGATTCTCTGGACACTCTGAGATAAAGTGTCCAGGTTTCCTGTAGCCAAAACATACTACTTCTTTAGTAGGAGTTTTATCATACATTGGCTTATCATCCTGCTTGGATGATTTTCTTTTGAAGTCCTTTCTTGCCATTTTGTAAAATCTCTTTGTAAAGAGACTCATTAGTTCCTCATTGACTGTTGAAGCTTCTGTCTCTTCAGCAGCCTTGAATGTTATGTTGTGCTCCTTTCTTGCTAATGGAAGAGTCCTTTGTTCAGCTGCTTCTCTGGACTTTATTAGTTTCTCATAAGACTTGAACTTTCCCAATAGAGATTCTGTGGAAATCTCATTTAAGCTCCTGGCATCCTTGATTGGACATATCCTAGAATCCCATGAGCTTAGGAAGACATGAGGATTTTATCATTTATTTCAGTAAGGATGATATCCGTATCCAAAGTCTTCAGCTCATTGATTATTGAGCTAAGTCTGTTGTACATGTCGGCAACAGATTCTGACTCATCCTTCTTGAAGTTCTCATATTAGGATATGAGATTTGATCTTCTGTCTTTCCTCTCATCAGCAGAGCCAACCACCATTTGGTTGAGAGAGTCCCAAATAGCCTTGGCTGATGTGCATTCAACCACCTTCTGGAAGATGTCTTCAGACATAGTCTGAGCTAGAATATTCATAGCCTTTGCATCAGCAATCTTGGCCTTCTTATGTGTATCTATCCACTTAGGTGGTGGAACATCATGCGTGCTTGATGTTGATGTAGATGTAGATGCAGTTGGTTGAGGAGGACCTGTCAAAATAGAGTTGCAGATGTCCTCATCAATGGAATTCATATAAAGTTTAATTCTTGCCTTCTAGATGGCAAACTTATTTAAGTTGCACACTGGAGGCCTGCTGCTTGCATAATCCTTGTTCTGTGCCATTTTGTGACAATAATCCTAAGAGAAATAAAGGGTCAGATCTAACAAAGGATCTTTTGGTTCAAGGGTTAACTTGTACAACCAAAGAAACACTACTCTGATGCCAATTGAAAGTGAGGGTTAGATCTGATATACTCCAGAGGGGGGGGGGGGGGGGTGAATAGAGTATCTTTAGAACTTTTTCAGTTTATAAAAACTACAGAGTACATCAACTAATAGATACTAATGTTTGTTGTAAGTAAAAAAGTAAACTAAAATAAACTAATCTACCACACGCACAGCAAAATTAAACTAACACAGGCATAACAAAAACTAACTACCATAGGCACAACAAGAACAAAAAGGAAAGAGGGAAACCAGAAAACACAAGAACTTTTATATTGGTTCCCCAACCTGGGTACATCCACTCTTCTACCACCCTGGTAGAAATCCACTAACAGGTATTGATCAGGTGACTGCCACCAATGAGCTTTTGATCAGATGCTAAAAAACCAACCCAAGTCTTTTGAGCAGGTTACTTGCAACCAAGAAATAACTTTTGAAGGGAGTTAAAGAATCCTTTATACAGTGAGGGGGTGAGAGAGTTATGCTGTCTTCTCTTTCTCAAATACAACTAAGAAGACTAGTGGATCTTTGATGTTATCAAAGCTCCCCCTGAGTTATTGAGTTGTTCAGGAAGATTAGAGCTTTGCTTCAGGGTGAGTAGGTCTTCTATCTTTAGCCTTGACCAGAAGAGATCCAGGAACTTCTTGACTGATAAAGATTTGTTGTCCTTGAAGAATCCTGGAGTGAAGAATGAAGTAGACTCTTCATTTGGGATGAATGTTCTGCTTCTTCTCCAATAATGTCAAGGTTGTTAGAACACCCTATTACTGATTTGGGCAAGGATCACTATGTCTTTTAGGAAATCTGTTTTGACCTCCTTGTATAGATCTAAAGGTCAATTAGAATTGAGTCTAAGGGTTAGTATTTATGTTTGAAAGCTGCCCTCAAGACCAGATATTTCAGTTCAGGAGACTAAGTTATTTCGTTGAGCTCAGCACGACGAATCGTCGAACTCCATTCGATGATCTCTGAGCTCACCTCGACGAATCGTCGAACTCCATTCGACGATCTTTGAGCTCAACTTCAACAAGTCGTCGAACTCCATTCGACGATCTTCGAGCTCAGATCGACGTTCTTGTCTCTAGTTTGTTTCCCTATCTTTGAGCTCAGTTCGACGATAGTTGAGCTCAGATCGACGCTTTCTGCTTCAGTCTAAGTCCAGTCTCTGAGCTCAGTTCAACGATAGTTGAGCTCAGGTCGACGTTTTTATGGAGAGATCAACGTTTTTTCAAGATTCAAATTCTGACAGTTATGGAATTATTCTCAGCATTTATGTCAAGGATCTTATAATCATTTCAATTAATCTGGAGCAAGTTTCAAGTGATTTTCAAAGGAATGTTTTATTGGACTTCCCTTTAGAAGACAAAATGCAGTTAAGGAAGTCATTTATGACAGGCTAACGGCTATCTTGTACAGAGAAATATTCTATTCAGATCTAAGGAATAAAAGATCAGTTTTTCATTTTCTGCTGTACATCATCATCAACAACAACTATTACAACAAGAACAATAGAAAGAGAAAGAGTGCAGATATTCTCAGTCTCAAAATTCATACAAGAACACACATCACAAAAGGAGATCAACATACTGAAATTTCTAGATCCCTCTTGATTCCAGTGTTCAAAGGCCATTATCATTCAAGACTCCAGACAACACATATTTCAGCTGCTGCTGGAATCATCTTTTGCTGGAGATCAAATCTTCTGAAGGCCTATCACCCTAATACAAAGCTTCACTTCCTGAACAACTATAGATCTCAGGGGGAGCTTTGGCAACATCCACTATCTTCTCTCTGATTGTTGACAGAGAAGATCATCTCATCTCTCTCTCTCTCTACTGTAAAGGGTTTATCAAACTCCCTTAAAAAGTTTGTATTGGTTTCTGAGACCTTATCAAAACTCAGTGGTGGCAAGACACCTGATCAAAAAATCTGGTTTGGTTTTTGAGTACCTTATCAAAAGCTCATTGGTGCCCAGTACACCTGATCAACTCATCCTGCAGTGGATTCCTAGCTAGGGTGGTAGAAGAGTGGATGTACCTAGATTGGTTGGGGAACCACTATAGCTCCTTGTGACATCTGGTTGCTTATTTTCTTTTGTTTTCTGGCTGTGGTTTGTGATTGTTCTGTGATTGCTCTGTGTTTAGTTAGTTGTTGTGTTTACTATATGTTATTTGCTTCCCTGTTCACTTAGGTATACAACAACAGTTGTAAGAAGTTTTTAGTAAGCACTATACTCTATTCACCCCCCTATAGAGTATATCAGATCTAACCTGCACTTTCAATTGTTATCAAAGCGAGGTTGATTAAAAATACCACACCTTAGTGGTTGCACAGGCTAACACCTGAACCCAAAGATCCCTCTAGTTAGATCTGCTTATTTTAAGTTTGTTACTAGATTTATTTCTTCACAGAACATGGCCCAAAACAAAGATTATGCTAGCACCAGACCTCTAGTGTGCAATCTATCTAAGTTTGCACTTTGGAAGGCAAGGATTTTACTGTACATGAACTCTATTGATGAAGACATTTTCAATTCTATTTTGACAGAGTGTCCAAGACCTCCAGAAAATACATGTACAAGTGTTGTTCCACCTCCATCAGGAACAGATACAAAAATCAAGAAATGGAATGTGACAGATGCTAAGGCAATGAATATTTTAGCCCAGACTATGTCTGATGAAATATTCCAAAAAGTAGCTGAATGCAACTCAGCAAATGACATATGGGACAAGTTATCTGAGATAGTCTCAGGATCTGCTGATGAGAGAAAAGATAGAAGATCTCACCTCATAACCCAATATGAGAAATTCAAGAAAGGAGAAGCTGAGTCAGTAGCAGATATGTATAATAGACTCAGTCTCATAGTCAATGAGCTGAAATCATTGGACAAAGAGATCTCATTGACTGAGCTCAATGATAAAATCCTAATGTGCTTCCCAAGCACTTGAGACTCAAGGATCTGGCCAATCAAGGATGCCAGAAGCCTAAATGAGATCACAACTGAAGCTCTCTTGGGCAAGCACAAGTCTTATGAGCTGCTCATCAAGAATAGAGAAGTAGAGCAGAAGGCTGCCTCACCAGCTACAAGAAAAGAAAAATCAGTAGCTTTCAAAGCCATTGAAGATCAGCCTGAAGATAAGGTCATAGGAAATGAAGAGCTGCTAAGCCTACTGGACAAAAGATTTTACAAAATGGCCAAGACGGATTTCAGGAAAAGATCACACAGAGATCATGACAAGCCAAGGTATGACAAATCAAATAACAAAGAGATTATTTGTTTTTGATGCAGGAAACCAGGCCACATTGTGCCTGACTGTCCAGAAAATAAAAACAAGGACAAGAAGGACAGGAAAGAAAGGAGAAAAGAAAAGGACTTCAAGAAGATCAGCAATGGCAAACCCTCCTCCAGCAAGAACAAAAATACAAGGAAGAGGTTTGTTGCTGAAACTTGGAGTGAGACAGAAGAAGAATCTGAAGCTTCATCCAGCTCAAGTGATGATGAAGATGATGCTGAAGAAAAGAGTTCTGCATGATGACTATCAATGCCTCACAACAAAGTTCTGATGAGAAGAGTCAGAGTCAGAATCAGAGACTCAATCTGAAGAGGACCAGGTACTAAGTTCTTTTGATTTTAATTCTGAGGACTTCAAGTGTGAGTTTAAAGCACTATGTTTGGATTTATTAAAATCTGAGAAGGAAATCATTTCTCTCAGAAATCAGTTATCTAAACACAGTACTTTAAAATCAGAAAACCTCAAACTCTCTGAGAAGTTGGAATGCTGTAGGGAGCAGATAGCCTCACTGAAAAGTGAACTATCAGAGGCCAAAAAGTTTGAAGAACCCCTCAATGGAAGAAGTATCAAACTAATGGACATCACAAGCACAGTGAACTCAAGATTCAATAATACATTGGGCTTGGGTGCTTCATTCAGCCAACCTATAGTATTAACAACCCCAATCAAGTTTATCTCTGATAAAGGCAAGGGAGTTGTAGAGGTAGCTAGGAAGAATTCTGACTTATCTAAGAAAACAAGAGTTCAACGGAAATCGTCGAACGGAGCTAGACGATCGTCGAATGAAGATCAACTATCTCAGGCTAAATCGTCGAACTCAGGTCGGCGATCTCTAAACCCTGAACTCTGCCACAGTCGATATTCGAACGGAGCTCGACGATCTGACCCAAGATCGTCGAACTCAGCTCAGCGATCGTTGAGCAGAGATCAGAGTTTTGAAATTTTTTTCAAAGGTAAATCAAATTTCAAACCTAGGGGTCCCTCATCCCAAAGATTCAACCCTTATACTGAATGGATAATACCTCCAAGGAGATATCATCCTGAAGGCTATAAGAGTCAACCAGGGATGTCTTTTATTTCTGAATTCAAAGGTTATCAACATAGGCCCAAGGTAAACAGGGTCAAAAACAAGTAAATTGCTTTATGTGCAGGTGAAGACCTATCCAACATCAAACCAGCAATGGTATCTGGATAGTTGCTGCTCAAAGCACATGATAGGAAACAAGGACAATTTCACATCTTTCAAAGCCAAGCTTGAACCCAAAGTAATATTTGGTGATTCAAACTTTGGACTAACAAAAGGATATGGTGCAGTCCAGATTGGCACAGTCACATTCAAGAAAGTAGACTATGTGGTAGGACTGAAGCACAACTTGATCAGTATCAGTCAACTGTGTGATGAAGGCTACCAAGTGACTTTCAGCAAATCCTTATGCAAGATCAAATTAGAGGACAACACAACTGTGTTGACAGGTAAAAGGAAAGGTAACATCTATCTTGTAGATTTTCTTTCAACCAAGGTAGATATTTGCTTGTTTAACTCTATTTGTAGACCTAATGAATTATGGTATAAGAGACTAGGACATATAAACCTTAGAACCATTGCTAGGCTATCCAAGGACAACCTTGTTAGAGTACTAACTTCTGGCCCCTACAAGAAGGAAGGACTCTGCAGGGCTTGTCAATTAGGCAAGCAAACCAAAATTAGTTTCAAGTCACTTAATAAGAGTGATTCACCTAGGATTTTGTATCTGTTACACATGGATCTTTTTGGACCCATTAGAGTACAAAGCTTAGGAGGAAAATCTCATACTTTAGTGGTTGTGGATGACTTCTCTAGATTCTCATGGGTGTTCTTTCTGAGGAAGAAGTCTAATAACTTTAAGTGTTTGACAGAGTTTCTCAAATGCATATAGAGTGAGTTCAATACTCACATTGCCCTGATCAGAATGATCATGGGACAGAGTTTGATTCTCTTCTTATGCAAGAGTTCTGTCAGAGTGAAGGGATCATGCACACTTTCTCAGCTCCTAGAACTCCTCAACAAAATGGGGTAGCTGAAAGGAAAAATAGAACCCTTATTGAATCTGCTACTACATTGTTGTCAGATGCTCATCTTACTCTATCCTTTTGGGCAGAGGCAGTGAACACCTCCAACTATGTGTTGAATAGAAGTTTAATACATAAACTGAAGGGCAAGACTTCCTATGAATTACTCAAAGGGAAGAAACCTAAAGTAGATTACTTTAAAATTTTTGGTTGTATTTGTTACATTCGTAATAATGACAAGAAATACTTAGCAAAATTTCAAGCTAAAGCTGATGAAAGAGTGTTTCTGGGATACTCCATGATCAGTAAAGCTTATAGGGTATATAATAAATCTACTCTCAAAATTGAAGAATCTGTTCATATATCTTTTGATGAGTCTAACATGTCTTTCAAGGAGAAGAATACTTCTACCATAGAACCTTTGCAGGTACACTCTCTTGCAGAAGACTTGGACAGGTTACACATCATTCAAAAAGATGAAAGCAGTGAAGATAAAGAGGACATTCAACATCTTGAAGAGAAATTTCTTGAAGAGCTAGTTGTTGTACCATAAGAGGAAACAACAATACAGGTTGGTGAACAATCAACATCTCCTGTTGATTTAGTAACATCAAGAGACCATCCAATCTCCCAAGTAATTGGAGACATCTCAGCTGGTGTGCAAACCAGAAATCAGGTCAACCAAAACCTGATGCACACTTGCTTCCTTTCTCAAGTTGAACCTCAATCCATTCAAGATGCAGAGCAAGATCCACACTAGATCATTGCAATGCAAGAAGTGTTGCATCAATTTGAAAGGAACAAAGTTTGGGAACTAGTACCAAGGCCAAAGGATCACTCCATTGTTTGAACAAAGTGTGCATTCAGAAATAAATTGGATGAAGAAGGAGTCATTGCAAGGAACAAGGCAAGCCTAGTTGCTCAAGGGTACTCTCAAGAAGAAGGGATAGATTATGACCAGACCTTTGCACCAGTTGCAAGGTTAGAGGCCATAAGAATCTTCTTAGCATATGCAACACACAAAGGATTCAAAGTATACCAGATGGATGTTGAAAGTCCACCTAGTGTCGGCTATGTGCACCTATGGGGGGGGATAGGTGACGTGTGGTTCTTTTGCGAAATTACAGATGTACCTGCACAATAAAAACAACAAACACAGCACACAGAAAACACAGCAAATTTATAGTGGTTCCCCGACTTGGGTACATCCACTTTCCCCCTTCGACCTATCTCCCCAACAAGGGACGACTCGGTCACTTCACCAACGGGATTGAAATCCAATCCCTTCACTAACGGAAGGAGCCCTTCCACACGTGAGAGTCAACACTCCCACAAAGCGGGTTGCACCCAACCCTTACAACTCGGAACAAAAGTTCCTTTACAACGAAATGAAAATGTAGAATGTACACGTGATACAAACTTCTTTTGGAGACTCCGGTGTTCCTCTTTGTTCGACGACGTGCTCTTGAAGTCGATGAAGAGTCTACGACCTTGGTCTCTCTTGGAGAAGATCTCCCCGGAACCGGCGGCGGCACACGAGCGGCGGCTAGCTTCGGGATCGGCGGCTACGATGAAGAGTGGCTGCAGAACTTGGAGATCTAAACTTCGTAGCGAAGCAAGCTAGGTCTACCAACGGTCACTCTAGGATCAGTCGTCTCGATCTACTCGGACGGGGGAGTTTTTCCCGGTCAACGAATCGAGAGACAAGAGATCTCCGGATAGACGCGTGAGACACAAGCCTTGCTAAGCTTCTGTCACCGGAGATCGGGAAGAAGAGCGATCAGCAGCGGCGACCACTTGATGCGAGCGGCGGCGGCGGAGCGGAGCGAGTTCACGGATTTAGGGTTACGTGTTCGGCCTCTTTCTGCGTCGTTTTTCTGTTCAAAAAATACCTGTGTATAAATACTGTAGGATTCTCAAATATGACCGTTTGAGGGACCCACAGAGGTAGCCCCCAAGTCCCGGTCCAGATATTAAACTGCTGCAGAATCCGGTTCAGGAAATTAGCTGAGACAGAATCCGGTTCAGGAAATTAACTGAGAAAACGCCAAGGAAAAATCGGCGAGAATCGCAGACGATTCTCGACGAATCGGCGAGAATCATCAAGTGATTCTCGACGATTCGTCGAGAATCGATTGTGATTCTCGTCGAATTACTTGTCGATTCTCAATGAATTCAACTTGTATTCATGGGCTGCATGACCATTGGTTCGGCGGGAATTACAAGCGATTCTCGCCGAATCTTACTTGGCACCATATTGAGATGGCCAGAAGGAGTCGGCGAGAATCATTGATGATTCTCGTCGATTCGGCGAGAATCACCAAGTGATTCTCGCCGATTCGGCGAGAATCACTTGGTGATTCTCGTCGAATTTGCCTTGGACGATTTTTCGTCTTCCACCTAGGAGCTGCTCCTTGATCCTCCATGCTCCTTGTCTTCTCTTGCATATGAGCGGCCCTGTACTTGAAAATAAGTGCACTCCAATAGAGAGAGTACACGTAGGCCAACACACCGATCTGCTCAATGAGGGATTACGTCGTGCAGACCCGTGTATATTGACCTACTGCACCCTGACATTGGTGTGCACTTAGCGTGGAGAAACTACAAGCACAACTGGAAAGGTTTCATCAAATACATTGTGAATTCATCTTAGCTTGACAGGGGGCTTCCTCAAATCTAGGTAATCGTGGATGCAATACCCAACAATCTCCCCCTATTTGACGAAGCCAAAACCCTACTAGCTAAGATGAATAACACCTATCAAATAATAATAATAGCATTTAAAGATTAAATATGCGACACAAGGGAATATATGCAATCAGAACAGGACTTGAGTCATTCACACATTCAAGTATATATATATATACCAAGAGAAATATATTCACATGAAAGTCAGAATTGTTCACACGACAGTAATAATTGTTAAATGTTCTTAATACACCGTGACCAGCTATAATATAATGACTATTTGTCCTTAGCTCCGTCACCCTTAAGAGTTTGCGCCAAGTACTTTTTGCTCTGCCTTTCCATGTATTCCTTGGGCTTTGGGTAGTACCTAGGAGGAGCAACTTTGTCTGGATCCTTGTTGTTTCTGAAGAAAATGTTGCGTTTCGCTTCAAATGCTTTGTGTGTCTCCCATTCATACTGGCTATATGCTTCATTTCGATTTATCTCTCCTCTTTCTTGCAGCCGGAAGGTGTCTAGGATGATGTTCCTTGAGACTGGGCTCCACCTTTCGTTTCTTACCTCCTCTTCACTTAGTCTGATCCTCTTTTGAGTTGGTGTCTCCTTTGATGTCCCTTCCTGAATTTTCCTCTTTCCCCTTGCTTTAGCTAAGGCCTCCTGGTCAAACATGCTTCTCAGCTTAGATTTGGAGATGGCCCTAGCGTCAGCTTCATCAGTGAAAATATCAGCAGCACTTGTACTTACATTCTCAGCAATATGTACTTCCTCGGCAGCCGTAGAAGTCTCAGGAGCCTGAGCACCGGCAGGTTGGTCAGGTAGGACGACTCCTAACGTGCCCAGTGCCTGTTGTAGCATCCACCAGCAACTCTCATAGACGTAGTTGCTTGATTTCACAAAGTTTGCATCCATGCTTTTCTGGAGCTCAGCCATCTTAGCGATATACTCCTTCTCCCCCTTTTTGGCTTCTTCAGCTATGCAATTGGCATATGAGTGCAAGGAGTCATCAATGTGCTTAGTTGTCTTGCTGAATTCAGTGACTAGGGCCTGCTGATTTGCATTTAAAGTGACCATGTTGCCATCAAATTTCTGAATATTGTTGGCCACAACGTGTGCGTTCTGATTGACAACAGCCAGAGTATCAGTAGTCTTTTTCAAGCCGGCCATTAACAGTGTGACAGCTTCGCCGGCCGCAGTATACTTTTCTTCAAACTTCTTCTCCATCATATCCAGTTTGTGGTTGATTGCCACCATATTCTTCAGCATGAGATCTTCAGAAGTCTTAATCTCTTGCAGCATTATTTTCTGAGCTTTATCAAAAGAGGTTTTAAGCTCATTCACGATGCCCTGAATTATATGTACAGTGTGAATGGCTAGGTCATCTCGTAGTGGAATACCCGGAGGCACTTCTTGGCCTTGTTCTGGCTCGGCCGCAGAAGCATCAGTAGAGCTGGATACAATCACAGCCTCTATGGGAGGAATGTTGGTGGCCTCATTTACCTCCCCCTCCACTGGTGCAGACTTATCAGTAGGAGGTTCATCAGTATCTGGAGATTCAACCACTTCATGGCCCTCACTGACCTCGTCCTCTCCGTCCTCATCCAAAAACTCATCCATATCAGCATCTTCTTCCACTTCTTGATCAGCAGAGTCCAGTGTTTCAGCTTCAGTTCCGAGAGTGTGTCTGTTCAGGACCTCCTCATCCTCCAACCCAGGTTCACTTTCTGCATTAACTTCGGCCACCGCATCCCTGGCCACCTGGGCGATGTCAGATATTATATCCATCTGAGAGGGTAGAGTCTCCCCCTCGATTCCTGCAGTCAGGGTATCAGGAATTTCACGGGGGGAGGATGCTGGAGATACTTCCTCTTGCTCTTCCACAGCCGGCTGCCCGATGCGCCGCTCCCATCGATCAAATACAGTAGCATCCATCTTTTTCAAGTAATGTAGAGGAACTCCTTTGCTCATGTCGAATTTATCTCCGTTGAGCTGGTTGAGATATAGACTGATGATGCGGCCGAAGCTCGGAGTGCCCAGAGTGTCCTTGATCTTTTGAAACATCAACTCTCCCCAGTTGAACCTCTTTCTGCAGACCACGGCTATGAGAATTTTGAACATATCTCCGGAGATATGATCATGGGAGCCTGGCTTACAGATGAGTACTTTTCCTATGATGTCGGATAGGAGCTTCCCTTCTTCATTCATCTCTTTTCGTTTTACTGATCGTGTGCCTCTGGGTAGACCGTAGAACAGGAGGGTTCTGGCTTTGTCCTCGTCCTCCAAATAGTCTTCCTGCTCCGCACTTGAGAGCTGCAGGTAGCGAGTTAGCTTACTGGCAGACATCTTGACCTTAGTCCCCGCCACCTTGCTCTTGATGATGGAGTCTCGGTTTCGAAGCCTTGCTGTAGAAAAGAACTCCAGCACTTCTTTATCTAAGACTTTGCAAGGATGCTCCAATATGAAGGTTAGCCCGGCTTCTTCCAGCATGAGAATGATGTTCCGGAACTCGTCCGAGGCATGAGAAAAACCAGTGCGAACCAGTTCGCAACCAGAAATCAAACCTGCGGTCGTCCTTGGGGCCATTGAGGATCTAGAAAGAAGCCCGACTCCAAGCATTAGTGTACATTCAAAAAAGAAGGCATCACATGGGGTTCGGCCTTGGAGCCAGTGAGGAGGAGGTTACCTAAGGGCTTCGGTGGAAGAGAGTTGGTGAGCTTCGGGAAGAGCTTCGGTGGAGGGAAGAGTATCCCGTGGGATGTGACCTAGTTAGAATCTCACGGGAGCTTCGGGAGTTGGTGAGCTTCGGGAGAAGAAGATCACGCACAGAAGCGATTCGACGGCGTCGACGAGAGCGTCGGAGGGCTGCGGGTGTCGGCGAGTTCGCGGAAGTGCACTTGTGCGAGGAAGGCGAGGGTCGTCCAGAGGTCTCCTGCGCGAGTCGTGAGGAAGGTGAACAGGCGGAGATTCTTTCGGCGGGATTTATAGGGGTCGTCGGGATTCGGGGGAAGCCGAGCGGTCTGCGAGTTTCTTGGACGGGATTCGGCGAGATTTGTCTAATTTGGTTTCTAATACCGTTTGTCGAATCGGCGAGATTTAAAATGGGTCGGCGGGATTTGGAATATATATATTGATGTTTGTCTTGAAACTTTGGGAAGCATTGCACAATTTTCAAATTCTTCGAGTGTCAAGTTAACACAAGATTAATGAATACATATTTATTATAACGACAATCTATTTGGATTTGAACGACGGTTCTCCAGACACTTTTTGATGTCAATTGTGATTTGTCGAAATTCGCAATGACATATCTTGGTTAACCTTTTATTGATGTGTAATGATTTGCATGCCTCGAGGTAATCTCTCCTTAAAGGTGCACACATATATGATGAGCATAAGTATACTTATACACAGGGATAACAATATATATACATTTACTTTGAATGAGGATGCATCATGACACAAGTCCTTGAACTTATCAAAATTACCTGGGATATGGAGAGTCATCGTCTTAGTCCCACAGGTAGTACATATACGTAGCTTAAAGTGATTATGCTCAACAGGTAGCACGTCTGTTATTGCAGACGCTTGTTCCAAGCTAGCCTTGAGCCATGTACTGTCTAGTTCCCAAGTATTCACGGGGACCTAGACTACCCTGCAAAACAGAATTACTTAACCTTAGGAACCCAAATCATATTGGGTCCTAGGTTTCTATTAGCATGAACACGCAACTGCCTTCCTTGAGAAAACCTGTCAGGAAGACTGCCTCTGTCCCTATAATGTGGAGAAGCCCTTGCTGTGGGCACAGAGAGGTTGTGCCAACAGTCAATGGCAAAGTGTCCCACTTTGCCGCAGCACCAACAAGAGTGAATGTTGTATCGCCGTTTTTGACCTGATCTAGTGACTGATGTAGTCACGGTCCTAGGTCTCAAAGGGATAGGGCATGTTCTTGTTGCACAAATTCCTCTTCCATCGAGGCATGATGAAGGGTGGAATGAATGCATGATGTGAGCGTTATGAGGCCGAGAAGGTGGTGCCATTCTTTCAGGCATATTCCTTGCTGAGGCTCCATGACGCCTGACATCATGACTTCTATTCTCCCTATCCCGTGTCCTTGAATGGAGAGAATTCTTCTGTGAACCAGGACCTGCAGATCCACACTTTGTTGTGGCAGTGGCCGTGAATACAAAGGGCTCAGACTGAGCCTTAGGTATTTCTTCATGGGTGGCCATGATGCCTCTTGCACTATGGACATTTCCACATGGGGACAACTCACCCTTACAGTGACCACGATTATTCCTGTGGTCATACCTGAAGGCATGATGAGTTGCCTTCCCGCTTGGAGTGGGAGGTCGGAACACCGTTTCCCCATTTCTCCATCCCTGGATAATCCGGGAGATCCACCCGGTTTCTTGTTTTCTCTTTATAGCATCAACTTTGGAGAAGTTGGATACTATACGTTTCTCATTTTCTAGACTATTCTCTAGAGCTGAGATCTTAGAGTCCTTGACCTTGTTGGACGCCAATTGGAGAACCAACAAGATCTTCAGTTGAGCAATCTCTCGAGCTTGCTCCTCAGCAAGTAGATTGCTTTCCTGAAGGGCTCTCTTCAGGGAATCAGTATTTTCTGGAGGAGAGCAGTTTCTGTCTTCAGAGAAGTCAAAAGATGTGGGACAGGATGAAGATGATACCTGCTCATCTGGGTTATTGTCATTAGAATCAGTGACCAATGGTTCTTCCTCGTCGGAGCTGCTTTCCTCACTATCTTCTTCAGTCTCTGACAAGGATACTGGAGCTCTGATGCAATCCGAAGGATCCTTGCATTCATCTTCAGAAGTGATTACCCCCACATATGCTTCATCCTCAGATTGGCAGCAAATTTCAGCTTCCTCTGACCCCCCCATCAGCTCTGAGATCATCATCCATAGAGATTTAGCCGTTTTACATTTTTCCAACCTGGAGCGAGAGGCTCCAGACCAGACATCCATAATAATTTGTCGAATCCTATGGTCCAGTTGGAAAAATGAGAGTTCCATCTCTGTCATCTCAGGGATGCACATGGGCACTTGGGTCCCCGAGTCGGTGGTCTTCATAGGGATAAATGGACCCTCTTCCAGGATGAGGGATGCTCGAGGATCGATGACATCCAGGTGAAATAACACTCTCATCCTCCAGATAGGATAATAATCCTTCGTGCATGCCGGGAGTTTGAGTGGCAATACGTCATAATCCAGATCCATGCTTCTGACACTGGTGGCAGGATTCACCTCAAGGTGTTAGCCTTTTTGTTGAGAAACCTGGCTCTGATACCACTTGAAAGTCCACCTAGTGTCGGCTATGTGCACCTATGGGGGGGGGGGGGGGATAGGTGACGTGTGGTTCTTTTGCGAAATTACAGATGTACCTGCACAATAAAAACAACAAACACAGCACACAGAAAACACAGCAAATTTATAGTGGTTCCCCGACTTGGGTACATCCACTTTCCCCCTTCGACCTATCTCCCCAACAAGGGACGACTCGGTCACTTCACCAACGGGATTGAAATCCAATCCCTTCACTAACGGAAGGAGCCCTTCCACACGTGAGAGTCAACACTCCCACAAAGCGGGTTGCACCCAACCCTTACAACTCGGAACAAAAGTTCCTTTACAACGAAATGAAAATGTAGAATGTACACGTGATACAAACTTCTTTTGGAGACTCCGGTGTTCCTCTTTGTTCGACGACGTGCTCTTGAAGTTGATGAAGAGTCTACGACCTTGGTCTCTCTTGGAGAAGATCTCCCCGGAACCGGCGGCGGCACACGAGCGGCGGCTAGCTTCGGGATCGGCGGCAACGATGAAGAGTGGCTGCAGAACTTGGAGATCTAAACTTCGTAGCGAAGCAAGCTAGGTCTACCAACGGTCACTCTAGGATCAGTCGTCTCGATCTATTCGGACGGGGGAGTTTTTCCCGGTCAACGAATCGAGAGACAAGAGATCTCCGGATAGACGCGTGAGACACAAGCCTTGCTAAGCTTCTGTCACCGGAGATCGGGAAGAAGAGCGATCAGCAGCGGCGACCACTTGATGCGAGCGGCGGCGGCGGAGCGGAGCGAGTTCGCGGATTTAGGGTTACGTGTTCGGCCTCTTTCTGCGTCGTTTTTCTGTTCAAAAAATACCTGTGTATAAATACTGTAGGATTCTCAAATATGACCGTTTGAGGGACCCACAGAGGTAGCCCCCAAGTCCCGGTCCAGATATTAAACTGCGGCAGAATCCGGTTCAGGAAATTAGATGAGACAGAATCCGGTTCAGGAAATTAACTGAGAAAACGCCAAGGAAAAATCGGCGAGAATCGCAGACGATTCTCGACGAATCGGCGAGAATCATCAAGTGATTCTCGACGATTCGTCGAGAATCGATTGTGATTCTCGTCGAATTACTTGTCGATTCTCAACGAATTCAACTTGTATTCATGGGCTGCATGACCATTGGTTCGGCGGGAATTACAAGCGATTCTCGCCGAATCTTACTTGGCACCATATTGAGATGGCCAGAAGGAGTCGGCGAGAATCATTGATGATTCTCGTCGATTCGGCGAGAATCACCAAGTGATTCTCGCCGATTCGGCGAGAATCACTTGGTGATTCTCGTCGAATTTGCCTTGGACGATTTTTCGTCTTCCACCTAGGAGCTGCTCCTTGATCCTCCATGCTCCTTGTCTTCTCTTGCATATGAGCGGCCCTGTACTTGAAAATAAGTGCACTCCAATAGAGAGAGTACACGTAGGCCAACACACCGATCTGCTCAACGAGGGATTACGTCGTGCAGACCCGTGTATATTGACCTACTGCACCCTGACATTGGTGTGCACTTAGCGTGGAGAAACTACAAGCACAACTGGAAATGTTTCATCAAATACATTGTGAATTCATCTTAGCTTGACAGGGGGCTTCCTCAAATCTAGGTAATCGTGGATGCAATACCCAACAGATGTAAAGAGTGCTTTTCTCAATGGAGACATGAAAGAAGAAGTCTATGTCAGACAACCCCCAGGTTTTATTTCTCCAACTCATCCTGATTATGTTTTCAAATTGCATAAAACATTATATGGTCTAAAGCAAGCTCCTAGAGCATGATATGAGACCCTAGCATGCTTTCTTCTGAAAAATGAGTTTATAAGTGGTAGAGTAGACCAAACCCTTTTTATTAGAACCCATAAGTCCCATACCCTACTAGTACAAATCTATGTAGATGATATTATATTTGGTTCTACTGATTCAAATTTGTGCAGAAGGTTCTCCAACCTAATGCATTATAAATTTGAAATGAGTAGCATGGGTGAGCTATCCTTCTTTCTAGGATTGCAAATCAAACAACATGCTGAAGGCATATTTATTTCTCAAACCAAGTATGCAAAAGAATTGGTTAAGAAATTTGGTATGTCTGAAGCAACATGTATGAAAACACCTATGCCTACTAATGCTGTATTAGATGCTGATGAACATGGGAAACCTGTTGATCAGACAACATATAGAGCAATGATTGACTCTTTATTGTACCTTACAGCTAGTAGACCTGACATAATGTTTACTACATGTATATATGCTAGATTCCAAGTGAGCCCTAGAGAGTCACACTTAACCTTAGTAAAAAGGATTCTTAGGTATGTAAAAAGTTGTCCAAATCTAGGTCTGTGGTATCCAAAAGATTCAGCATTTGACTTAACTGGATTTTTAGATGCTGATTATGCTGGATGCAGAATATACAGGAAAAGCACCAGTAGAACTTGTCAGTTTCTTGGTGACAGACTTGTCTCCTGGTTTTGCAAGAAATAAACATCTGTGTCAACTTCAACTGCTGAAGCTGAATATATGGCTGCAGGTAGTTGTTCTTCATAAATCTTGTGGATTCAAAATTAGCTCCTATACTATGGCTACAACTTAGAAAAGTCAAAAATATTTTTGTGATAATACTAGTGCTATTTCCATAACACAAAATCCAGTCCTCCATAGTAGGACAAAACACATAAAAATTAGGCATCACTTTCTAACGGATAATGTTGAGAAAAATAAAATTGAACTTTAATATATCCCAACTAATTTGTAAAGAGGAGATATTTTCACCAAACCCTTGGATGAAAAGAAACATACATTCTTCTTGAATCAGTTAGGAATGTTCGATGGAGGAAGTCTAAAATAAGATCCAAGATTTTAAAAATATAAAAATGACCAAGACTAGGCAAATCAATATGTTCTTTTTGTGTATAGAGTATGTTTCTGGTCTCTGAACAGCGCTCGACGATTTTCCCCAAGATCGTCGAACGGAGATCGACGATGTCCGAAATCGTCGACCAGAGTTCAGCGCTTCTCAGATAGTTCTAAACTATATTTCTTCAGGTCAGCGATCGTCGAACGGATCTTGATGCTCTCCAATATCGTCGAACGGAGATCGACGATATTGATGACCTTTCAGTTTCCTTTAGAAGCCCAGATCGTCGAACAAAGTTCAACGATCTTTCCTTTTCTGCATCGAACCCTAATATAAAACTCATTTTCTGGCCGTCGTTCTCCCTTTGCGCTTTCATACTCTCTGCAAATTTTCCCTTTTCCTCCAAACTCTTCTACACTTGGTTGTTTGTTTGTTCATTTTTGCAGGAATCAATGACAGTTTCAGTCGCAATCTTGGCCGCAATGAAGTTTGATGCAGGCTTTGATATCGACATGGATTCTTTCAATAACAACGATCAAATCTTCAAGGACATTCTGGAACTCTTCAAAGACCAACAGCTAGTTACCATAATGACATCAAGGATCAAATTGGCTGCAGATGAGATAAAATAATGGGTGTATACTACCCACGATCTAGATCAAAACACAGTGGTTGGAACCATCTCAGGAACTCAGGTATCTCTAACACCTGCTACTTTGACAGAGGTTTTTCAATTGAATTCTGGAGAAGATACTGCTGAGCTTTCTGGAGAGGAATTTTCTAATATGCTTGAAAGGATGGGACATTCAGAAGCTAACCCTAGTAAATTGCTTAAGAAAAATCTGTCTGTTGAGTACAGATTTCTTGCTGATGTTGTTGGAAAAGTGTTGTTGGAAAAACACTCAGCTCATGATACCATATCTAGGTATCAGCTCTGTTTGATGGGTGCCCTGGTGGACAAGAAACAACTGAACTGGGGAGAAGTCTTTTTTGATTTAATCAAGAAGAAAATTAACAAGAACTTAGTTAATTTTGGGAGGATCTCAGGGCTGTTTCTTCATAATAGATGCCATGCACTGCTTGTTTCCAGTGGGATGCACATCAATGCCTCCAAGAGGCTTACCTGTGCCCTATTTGGAAAATGGGACAAGTAGATTGTAAAGCCTAGTAGGCCCTCTGCAATCTCCTCTTCAGGAACACAGACTGCTCCAGTCTCTTCCCCTCAGGTTTCTGCCCCTATAGAAGACTTGACTGTTTCTTCTCCTCCTCCTCCACCTATTGTTTCATCTACAACAGTCACATCCACCATCATAATTTCATCCCCCATTTCCATCCCATCTCCAACTTCAATCTCTTCTCCAACTCCAATATTCACTGAAGAAATCTTCCATCCCCTACATCACTATCCACACCTGGACATTGATTCATCATCTCATATTCCATCTTTCACACTTCTAGATGATTCCTATATGGATGATTCTCCTTCATCCCCTCCTGAGCCACCATCATCATCCACTTCTTATCAACAACTCCTTCAGGACATCATTGCTCAACCATCATTCACACCATCCATTTCCATTCCCTTATCTTCCATCTCCACAATTCCAATATCTCAACCATCACTTCCACCATCCACAAGTTCTCCAACAACATCTCCTGCTGCTCCAACTTCCATCCCTACCTCTACTCAAGTCCCTCTTGAGCAAGTAGATCTTCCATCTCTTGCAGACAGGCTATATGAGCTGATAGCTCCAAGGCTATCACTATTGCTGGAGACCTCTTTGGCTCCACTTCTAAAAATAGTTCAGGAACTGTCTGTTAGGCTATCCTCTTTTCTTCCTCCTCAGGCAATCCCTTCTTCTGGGTGTCTTGATCCAGTTCTCACTGAATCTAGGCAGGGGGAGATGCCTTATGAAGCTGAGATATTGCCTGCTGCAGTAACTTCAGTCCAAGCTCCAGTAGCTCCAGCTGTAGTCATTACAGTAGACCTCAGGTCACTGTTGTTAGTTTTTGACTCTGTATACTTCAGCTGTCTTCCAGCCTAGCATACTGAAGATCTTACTAAGGCCATTGTGCCAATTTCCAGCTGTGACCCCAGCTTAATAAGTTCTTATATAAACTCCTTCAATGCTGTTGACAGTGCTCCTTCTGTTTCTATTGCTCCTACTGCTGTTGTTGATGTTTCAGCATGTTCTGTTACTGCTAGTTCAGTGTCTGAGGATCTGCATATGACAGAGGCATTTGATTTTGAGCCTGCTATTTTTATCTCTGAATCTGTTGCTTCAGTCACCTCTGAGCTTGTTGTTTCTGTTTCTGAAGTTGTTTTTCCAGTTTCATCTGTTTCTACTGCTTCTATTACTGCTGCTGTCATAGCTCCTTCTGCCAGTGTTGCTTCTACTCCACTTCGTGCTGTTGCTGCTGGTACTGTTGCTGTTTCTATTATCTCTTCTGCTCAGTCTCAACAATAGAAAGATTACCTCAAAAGGATTGATGCAGTGTATGATAGTCCACAAAGCTCAGACAGTGATTAGTTTAGGACTGACTCTGATGATTCCTTTGCAACAATTGCAAGGAAAAGGAAAGCCAGAAGCAAGACCATGAAGAGAGTTCCCCCAGAGAAAGTGAAAGATACAAATGATATTCCATATTATATACTGCATGATTGCCCTATCACAGAACCATGGATGCAGTACTCCAGGAATCAACTGAAAGCCATGAAGAAGAAATGAAAGTATGACAAAGGATCATCCCATTTCAATCCTCCTCCTCCTCCTTCACCTGATGTAGGTGCAGGTGGAAGTTCTGCCTTCCAATCTACTGCCAGATGCCAAACTTCATATCAACCTCAAGGAAGATCCCAGTACAGAGGAAATCAGTCTAGAGGTTACCAGTCCAGAAGAGGACAGTACAGAGGAAATCAAAGAGGACTCAGAGTGTATTCCAGGCAACATCCTTATCAAAGGGAAGGACAAGGTCCCTCTGACACTACTTCTGGTCCCTTCCCTTATAAGCTTAAAGATTTAGTCTCTTCTAGAGCTCCTCCTGATAATTCTTCAAACAGATATGAGCCTCCTATTCCATTTGAAGACCCAAAAAATAATCCCACCTCATGGACAGCAAGAATAAAAGAATTGGCTGCACTAGACCAAATTAAGAAAGCTAGAGAACAAGGAAAAGATACTTCAAATATCACTACTCTATCAGATCAAAGAAAGAAAGAACTTGAGAGATACTCCTCCAGAAAATTCTTTGATTCAGAAAGTTATATGAAGCTGCATCCAGAAGCTGTAGTGCCCAGGCCAAAACATCAAACCTCTCTAGGTGTAGTTGATGACAAAAGATCCAAGAAAGAAGCTCTCAACCCCAACAGAGAAATAGTTCTTATAAAGAGCAAGGAAAAGGAATGATTCTGTAAGATGACAGTATTTTTTGTTTTCTGAACTATCTGTGATAATGTCTGTGTTTCTGCAATGTTTTGTTTATTACATTTCTGCTTTGTATGTCTTTATTTTTCCAATGTCTGTAAATAGTAATCCTAACCCAAATAGGGGGAGATTGTTGGAACACCCTATTAGTGATTTGGGCAAGGATCACTATGTCTTTTAGGAAATCTATTTTGACCTCCTTGTATAGATCTAAAGGTCAATTAGAATTGAGTCTAAGGGTTAGTATTTAGGTTTGAAAGCTGCCCTCAAGACCAGATATTTCAGTTCAGGAGACTAAGTCATTTCGTCGAGCTCAGCACGACGAATCGTCGAACTCCATTCGACGATCTTTGAGCTCACCTCAACGAATCGTCGAACTCCATTCGATGATCTCTAAGCTCAACTTCAACGAGTCATCGAACTCCATTCGATGATATTCGAGCTCAAATCGACGTTCCTGTCTCTAGTTTGTTTCCCTATCTCTGAGCTCAGTTCGACGATAGTTGAGCTCAGATCGACGCTTTCTGCTTCAGTCTAAGTCCAGTCTTTGAGCTCAGTTCAACGATAGTTGAGCTCAGGTTGACGTTTTTCTGGAGAGATCGACGTTTTTTCAATATTCAAATTCAGACAGTTATGGAATTATTCTCAGCATTTATGTCAAGAATCTTGTAGCCGTTTCAATTAACCTGGAGCAAGTTTCAAGGGATTTTCAAAGGAATGTTTTATTGAACTTTCCTCCAGAAGACAAAATACATTTAAGGAAGTCATTTATGACAGGCTAAAGACTATCTTGGACAGAGAAATATTCTATTCAGATCTAAGGAATAAAAGTTCATTTTTTCATTTTCTGTTGTACATCATCATCAACAACAACTATTATAACAAGAACAATAGAAAGAGAAAGAGTTGCAGATATTGTCAGTCTCAGAATTCATACAAGAACACACATCACAAAAGGAGATCAACATACTGAAATTTCTAGATCCCTCTTGATTCCAGTGTTCAAAGGCCATTATCATTCAAGACTCCAGACAACACACATTTCAGCTGCTGCTGGAATCATCTTTTGCTGGAGATCAAATCTTGTGAAGGCCTATCACCCTAATGCAAAGCTTCACTTCCTGAACAACTATAGATATCAGGGGGAGCTTTGACAACATCCACTATCTTCTCTCTTATTGTTGACAGAGAAGATCATCTCATCCCTCTCTCTCTCTCTCTGCTGTAAAGGGTGTATCAAACTCTCTTAAAAAGTTTGTATTGGTTTCTGAGACCTTATCAAAACTCAGTGGTGGCAAGACACCTGATCAAAAAATCTGGTTTGGTTTTTGAGTACCTTATCAAAAGCTCATTGGTGCCTAGGACACCTGATCAACTCATCCTGCAGTGGATTCCTACCTAGGGTGGTAGAAGAGTGGATGTACCCAGATTGGTTGGGGAACCACTATAGCTCCTTGTGTCATCTGGTTGCTTATTTTATTTTGTTTTCTGGCGGTGGTTTGTGATTGTTCTGTGATTGCTCTGTGTTTAGTTAGTTGTTGTGTTTACTATATGTTATTTGCTTCCCTATTCACTTAGGTATACAACAACAGTTGTAAGAAGTTTTTAGTAAGCACTATACTCTATTCACCCCATCTAGAGTATATTAGATCTAACCTGCACTTTCAAAGGTGAAGACCAGATTATTTTTCTGCATAGAGAAGATTTTGAATGTTGTTGCTGTGTATCTTCTATGTGTGCCTTGTACTCTATTTCTGTTCAGTACTGTATTGTTGCTTTTCTCTGTGTCTGTTCCTATGTAGAGAGGAGTGAAGAGAATCACTTTTTATATTCTTAATGGAATTTCTCCTTTGAATTTTTGAATTCCTTCCTACATTGATTACTGTCGGCCTGGAGAATGTAATACGGATGGATAGAATATCTGCATTAATTGATTTCCCCTACTGTCCTATTGAAAAATGATAAGTAATAATCCTGATGAATGTCATAATCAATGCTGCTTCTAACGGTAATATTCAGAGAATATTAAGCATTGATTATTCAGGAATTACTACAATAGAATGAGGACAAAGGAAGGAAGAATCCAAGTCCGGATCTCCACAGAATTCGTCGAGCAAAGAACATATTTCGTCGACCTGGGTCCAGAGTTCATCGAGCTGAGAAATCATGTTTGTCAACCAGATAATCGTTGTTCATCGACCTGAGATCCAAGATCGTCGACCTGAAAACTGCTAACTGCTATCTGATAAAACTTGCCAATTCTGTGCTCCAAGATCGTCGAGCTGATAACATAGATTTGTCGACTGGAGTTCAGAGAAATGATTCTGGACTTAGAATATTGAAGTAGATCATCCAGAAATCATCGACCTAAGAACCAAGTTCGTCGAGCTCAACTCAGAGAATTGTCTCTAAGTTCGTCGAGCTGAGCACGACTTTTGTCGAGTTGAGTTCGACGAACGTCGAACTCACTTTCCTGAATCTTTGAAATTTCTCTAAGTCTGGAGTCTTCTGCAGTCTGTTGTTGGCTGGTCCAAGCAATGTTGACTCTAAGGATATGGTCTAGACTCTAGGACACAGACATGACCATGACTATACATGTTGGGTCAATAATCCTAGTTTAGTGAACCTAGCCCAAATCCAACTTGGGATCCAACATAAGGTCTTTCTGATCTTCAATCCTCCTATGTTTATGGGTACTAGATCCCTAACTCAAGCCATAAATTGGTTCTCTTGGATAAATATAACCTTGAATGCAATGAAGATGGAGGAATGGAAGAAAGTCACCTTAGCTACTTTGTTATTGGATAAAGAGACAAGGTTTTGGTGGGATGAGTTAGAGTTGCACCAGCTTGCGGGCAGGAAACTGACTCATGTCTCGATGGAGGAGTCCTCGAGACTATTTTTGGCAAGGTATCTACCTTCTGTGTAGTGGATTGTGATGGAGAACCAGTTCTAGAGGTTGACTCAGGAGATAGTTTAGTGGATGATTATCTACATGAGTTTACCAGACTTAGGTAATATGCAAGCTCCACATTTCTTGATGAAGAGCGAAAGACCGATGAATGTCTTTAGTTTCAAGAGCAGATATACACCTAGAGGGGGGGGGGGTGAATAGGTTTTTGTGTCCTTTTAAACTATCTTCTTACTTTGGTGTGTTGTGACTTAGTGTTATGTTAGCTTTCAAGAATACAAAATTAGCTCACAAGTATTTATAGTGGTTCCCCAACGTTTAGGTACATCCACTATCCCTCCCACCTTTCTAATAGTGTGTTAGACAATGTTAACTTCTCCAAACTCGGTTCCAAAAGCTTACAACCCAGATCCCTCAGGATATCTCAGACTCCTCCAAGTCCTACATCAGGCCCAAGGCCCAACCACTTAGAGCAAATGATGCTCCTATAGCTTAATGATCCACAGATCACCTACCACAGACTTTAAACAAAGTTCTATCACTCAGGCTAGGAGGATAGCCCTACAATCATATCCGTAGGAGGATCCTATACTTAAAGAATGAACTCACTTACACCTATGACATACATGTCCTACCTCAGATCCATAGAAATACCCTACACTCAACATTTATAAATCAGGCTTAGAACTCAGATCAGATAAGATCCTATAAAAGAAATGTTGTTTGTTTTTGATGATTTGACTCCAGAGAAATGATCTCTGAGTCTGCCTCTTCCTGAACTGAGAAGACTCAGTCCTATACTTTTCACAACACCAAGAATGGGTATTCTGCTTGTGCTGTGAAACAACTCAGAAAGTAGTCTTCCAGAACTAGATGTTGAAGATGAGACTATCAACAACTACCCGGTTTAACTTCAGAACAACAGTGAGAGAGTTTTTCTTCAAGCTCTGTAACTTGGTCTAGAGGAGGAAGATGAAGCTCAAAAAACCCTTTTTCCAAAAGTTAATTTTCTTTTTATCAGAACTCTGAATTTGTATTCCGCCATCCAATGACTCTCTGAGCAGTATGGACCACTGGGTTTGGTAGCTATAACTCCTCCTTTTTGCATCACAGCTGTACTAAAGGCAAGAAGTGCCTTTTGTCCTTTAGCAAGGTGATCCCGTGATATTTGAATTTCTGCTGACGTCGGCATGAGTTAGCACTTCTGGACATAATAAATTTCAGACAGACGGCATAGGCATTGAGTGAAGCCTTATCACTCAATGCAGAAGTACTTAGCAGATTTCTGTGACTTGAGGCATTGAGAGCGTTAAGCGAGCCTTCCTCACTCAACACATATAGAGTTTTATAGTCTAACAACATAGGCGTCGAGTGAACCCTCATCACTCAATGCATCTAGACTTAGTTTATTTACTCTGTATGAAGGCGTTGAGTGAGGATTCTTTACTCAACACTTTCTGACTTTGCCGGTCTTCTTGATGAGGCGTTGAGTGGCCTTTCTTCACACAATACTTCTGTACTTAGTAAGATTATCTGTTAATGAGGCTTTGAGTGAACTGCCTTCACTCAATGCTTCTGGACTTAGATAGATTTCTACTTTTTCAATACTTAGGATTTGTCTGCATGAGCATTAGTCGATGCTTTTTGCCACTTGGCATTTAGTGAACTACCTTCACTCAACGCTTTTGGACTTAACCAGATTTCTTCTTTGCCAACATCCTATCATGAGTCCATCTGACTTTGTGACTTTGACAACCTGTCAAATCAGTTCAATAGAGAACAACCTGCATACATTGAACTAAGGGTATGCATTAAATACATTCATGTGAATACCATTAACTTGTGGACCTTCTTAAAATCTAGGACATTATGATCAATGGCCCTAACAACCGATATGTTTTATGAAGTTTTCTGGGATGATTAGATGGTACTTCTGTAACGCTCCCTATCCGTCGCATAGCATATATCAGTAGGTCCGGCCGGGGCCCGATGGCATATACCACAGACAGACCGGGTGGTTACTCAATGAAAACCATTCAACCAATCCAACGTCCTACATAGAGCATTCTAGCGGAAGCAATTTTATAAGTTGCAATTAAAAAAACCCAACAACAAACATGAATGTCCACTAGTATACCAAATAGGAATGTAGTACATACACAAGTACAAGCCTTAAGGCCTTACATAATGGTTCACTTCAAATTACATGTTTTATAAACCACGGCACGCAGGCCGGTCATACATGAACAAAAGCAAGTAAACACTCCAATTAGGCCTTCAAGGGCCGGCTTCGCAATTTGGGCTTTAGCCCCCTATTGACCGCTTGGTACAGCAGAACCTGCAAGCAACAAACCACCGCACGGTGGCAAACAGAAGCAACAGTCAGCAATGTTGACCAAATTATGACGATCCCGCCCCCAATACGGGGCGGCGATGCTCCTTCCCTGCACTTATTAGCAAAACCAAGCAGTATATAAATATACATTGCATCACAGGCGTTGTCTCGCACGGCCACACACCCCGAGCACTCAGGGCACATTCTCGGTGAACCGGCCAATGTCACGTCAATTTAAGCCATAGACATTCCGGACTCACCACCGCCACTTTGACGGAAAAACATATGAGCATTTTGTCTTCTTGGCATGGGTCACGTCAATTTAAGTCATAGACCGTCGAAGACCCTCATCTAAGCCAACGGCTCAAACCGAACGACATAGAATGGGTACGGTTCCATCTAACCCATGCTCACATCACAACGACAATTTAAGCCATATGCGCGGGTCAAACTTCTCCCGAGTCCCGTTTTCATCACACTTCACATAACCCGGTTATGTTCAAGTTGGCTCCCAGGCCACCAAGTTGGAAAGATCACGCATCCGCCTAGTTTTCCGGGTGCACTTTAGGGTTAATCACCAAGACTCCCTGTTGCAATCTACCACATAGAAAACCCGAAAACCAAACAATCGCACGGAGTCTTCTCCGGCATTTATGCAATGCAACATCATCGATCCGGACCAACATGTCCGGGTAGGCTTCACACATCATGCCTATTTCCGTTGATGTATACGGACTCTAAACAACGGGGACTTTACATATCTACCCGAAAGAACGCCACCAACTCACTGCAAACTCGCGAGAGCGGGCTTCCAATGCAAATAAGGAGAGTTTCACATGCTCAATAAGAGAATCGTTACCCTAGCATTCTTCCTCGGCTCCATGGAAATGTAAGCAGATGAAAAGCACCGTACTCTCTTTGCCTCCGTAGATCTGAAGTCGGTTCGCGATTTGGAGCTTCGAATCTCCTCCAATGGCCGGATGTAAGCATCTTCTTCCTCCTTTGCTCTCCTCTCTCTCTTGACTTAGAAAGAGAACCACTCAAAAAAATGAGGGTTTCAAGTGTCCAATCCCATGTATATCCCATCAGGAATAACCCCCAGCCGTTGGATACAAAATTAAAGAAACGAACGGCCTTGATTCGGGCTTGAAATGCTAAAACTGGGCCGAACACGGCCTGCGACACGCCCGTGTCCAGGGCCGTGTCCCCCATTCGCCGTCAAAATCGACACGTCTGGAATAGCACACGGGCATCCGACACACCCATGTTCGACCTGACACGCCTGTGTTCCAAATAACACGGTTGTGTGGTCGGCCGTGTGCCTCCATCGACACAGCCCCGAAAATAACCCGAAACTCACACGGGTCTTGTACAGGCCCGTGTCCACATCCGTATCACACCCGAACACACCTGGGCTTTTGGCCGTGTTCACAGTCTCGACACTTCGTCGAGCGAAGTTCGTCGACCACACGACACGGCCTTGGACACGCCCGTGTCCTAGGCCGTGTGCCTTATCCTGACACATCGTCGATCGAAAATCGTCGACTTCCCTAGCCGATCGTCGACATGGCTCGACACGCCCTGAGACACGCCCGTGTCTCAGGCCATGCTCCCTGCTCGACGATCGTCGACTCCAAGTTTCGTCGACATCGCGGCCAAATCGTCGACTAGAGCCTGACACGCCATGGGACACACCCGTGTCCAGGCCGTGTGCCCCTGCCAAATACCAGATTTGGACCAAAACACCTCCCGTCGCTCTTTTGAGTTTCGGGGCGTTACAACTCTCCCCCTCTTAAAAGAATTTCGTCCACGAAATTACATAAAGAAAGATAAGTACAAAACCAAAATTTGTACCTGAGCGGAACAACTCCGAATATTCGTCAAGCATAGTCTACTCTCGCTCCTAAGAGAGCTCCTCATGACCGCAATTGTCCCATCAGACCTTGACCATCCTGATCTCTTTATTGCGTAGCCACTTGACCTCCGAGTCCTCAATCCGCACGGGCTTGACTTTTGTCTTCAACCCACTATCCACCGACACTTGATCAACCACGATCACTTGCGAAGGCTCTTGCACCGCCTTCCGTAGCACCGATATATGGAATACATCATGCAAACTACTAAGCTCCACCGAAAGCTTCAACCGATAGGCTGCTTCACCAACCCGCTCCAAAACCTCAAACTGCCCAAGGTACCTCGTGCTTAGCTTTTTCAATCGCCGCACCCGCGAGACACCCTTGAATGGCTTGATCTTTAAGTACACCCAGTCGCCCACAGCGAACTCCACATTCCTGTGCTTGGCATTATAGTACTTCGCTTGCCGATTCTGAGTGATTAGCAACCTTTCCCGAATGGTACGAACCAAGGACGAAGCATCTTCCACCTCTTGGCGCTTGGACAACTTTGACTCACCCGTTTCTAACCAAGACAACGGCGTGCGACATTTTCTACCATATATGGCCTCGAAGGGCGCCATTTGAATACTCGCCTGGTAGCTATTGTTGTACGCAAACTCCACCAAATAAAGATGGTCTTCCCATTGCTTTCCAAAGTCCAAGACACACATGCGGAGCATATCTTCCATAGTTCTTTTGACCCTCTCGGTCTGCCCATCCATTTGCGGATGGAAGGTTGTGCTGAATTTTAACTTTGTTCCCAGCATTTGCTGCACTAGCCTCCAATCATTGGATGTGAACCGCCCATCTCGGTCACTCACGATGCTGCGGGGCACACCGTGAAGCCGTACTATATTATCCACATATAGTTTTGCCAAATTTTCCACCGGATCATCCTTCCTATGCGGAATAAAATGCGACACCTTCGTTAGCCGATCTACGAGCACCCAGATGGCATCGTTCCCCTTTTGCGACCTTGGCATCCCGTGCACAAAGTCCATAGAGATGTTGTCAAATTTCCACTCCAGAATAGGCAAGGACTTCAGAAATCCTCCCGGCTTTTGGCACTCCGCCTTCACCAAGGCGCAAGTTTGGCACTTCGCCACGTAGAGCGCCACGTCCTTCTTCAAACCCGGCCACCAAAACAGTTTCTTGACATCGCGGTACATCTTCGTGCTCCCCGGGTGAATCGAGTACTTGGTATGATGTGCCTCGTACAACAATTCCACCCGCAAATTGCCCACACTTGGGACGCACAGACGACCGTCTTTCCAAAGTAATCCGTCCTCCACAATGAATTTTGAATTTGACCCATCCAGAGCCGCTACCATGAACTGCTTCATATGGTCATCCAAATCCACTACCTGCCGAATCCGATCCGCCAGGTCATATTGGACTTCAGTCCAATTCAGTACTCCTTCAGCACTTGATTGCTTATCTACACAAACAATCTCCAACGCCTCCAACTCCCGAACCAACCGCTCATCATGGATCGACAACTAATTGGCTTGAGCTGGGGCCCGACAACTCAACGCGTCCGCAACCGCATTCGCATTACCAGACACGTAGTGGATCTTGCATGTATATTCCCCCCGAAACTCCATCCATCTATGTTGCCGCATATTCAGATCTTTCTGATCAATCAAATACTTCAGGCTCTTGTGATCGGTGTAGATATCAATCTTCACACCGTACAAATATTGTCTCCACAGCTTTAAGGCAAAAATCACGGCCGCTAACTCCAAGTCATGGACCGGATAATTCCTCTCGTGCACATTCAGCTGTCTCGAGCCATAAGCTATCACACTTCCGTGTTGAAGTAGCACGCAACCCAAACCGCTGCCCGAAGCATCGCTATCCGCGAGAAGTTCTCTACGAAGTGCCTATAATAGCCGGCAAGCCCCAGAAAGCTCCGGACTTCCGCTACCGTAGAAAGCTCAGGCCACTCCCGTATCACAACAATCTTCGCCGGATCCACTGCAATACCATCTCCACTCACTATATGACCGAGGAACGCCACTGAGGTTAACCAAAACTCGCACTTTGAGAACTTTGCATACAATTGATTCCTCCTTAGCATCTCCAAAACCAAATGAAGATGCTTGAAGTGATCTTCCTCACTCTGCGAGTACACCAAAAATCGTCGATGAAGACGATCACAAAATGGTCCAAGTCCTCCCTGAAGGTCCTGTTCATCAGATCCATGAACACTGACGGCGCATTAGTCAGCCCAAATAGCATGACCGTAAACTCGTAATGCACGTATCTCGTACTGAACGCAGTCTTCGGGATATCACTCTCCTTTATTCGCAGCTGATAGTACCCGGACTTGAGATCCAACTTCGAGTACACCGTCGACCCGACCAACTGATCAAAAAGATCATTGATCCGGGGGATCGGGTACTTGTTCTTTTCCGTCAACTTGTTGAGCTCCCGATAATTAATACATAGCCTCAAGCTTTCATCCTTCTTCTTAACAAAGAGGACCGGCGCGCTCCAAGGCGAAGAACTTGGGCGCACATACCCTTGCTCCAACAACTCTTACAGTTGAACCTTCAGCTCCGCCATTTCCTTAGGTGCTAGCCGATATGGAGATCGTGACACAGGCTTTGCACCCAGCACTAGCTCAATCGTGAAATCTATCTCCCGCTGCGGCGAGGCTCCAAGAAGATCTGCGGGGAACACATCAGGGTACTCAGCTACCATTGATATACTATCCAATGTATGCTTTGGATTTGCAACCTCCACTAGTGTAAAGAACAGCTCTGCACCAGCACGAACCGCCTTCACCACCTGAAAAGCAGACATCAACGTCTTGCTCGACCCTTTTAAGCCCATAAAAGTCGTCTCACGACTTGCTCCCAACTTGACTTCCTTGCTACCACAATCAATATGGGCCCGCTGCTCCGAGAGCCAGTCCATGCCAAATATAATGTTGAACTCCACCAATGGAAGTAACGACGCTTGTAGATCGAACTCCTGATTCCCAATACGAATCTTAACACCGCAGATTCTTGCCGCGCGCATCGAACACCCATTGGGCAATAACACAACCAACTTATCCTTAGCCATCAAAGAAGGGACTCCGATGCGTGATATAAATCCTTCGGACAAGAAGGAGTGTGAAGCTCATATATCGAAGAGTGCTCTTGACGGATTTTCGCAAATCAAAATAAATCCTAAACAAGCAGTGGTAAGGTAACATGTGCATAACAAGTATTTCAAGAAATTAACTTGCTATAAATTAAACCGTACCTGTCACCACATCCGCCTGTTTGATGGCCTCCTGTTGTCCAAGATTGTATACCCTCGGTTGGGCCGGAGCATAATGGGACGTGGTTGACTCCACCGCCTTGCCCTTCTCTTCGTAAGTTGCTCTCGGCTTTCTTTCGGACTTGGGACGTCCGCTCCAATAGTCGCGGGCAAAGTGCCCCGACTTTCCACAAGTAAAACATGCACCCGGGGTACGACCCGTAGTCGTCCCAGAAGCACCAAAGAGGGAGCTGGGCCCGAAGTCCTATGCTTCTTGTGGAATCTTCGATAGCCGAACTTTGAAGTAGTCGGCACTTTGAACTCAGATTTCTTATCACCCAAGCTTTTTTTCCATGTACATTCTTCATGTCCTTCTCTAAGGACCAGGCCGTGTTGACCAAGGTCAAGAAACCCTGCGTCATTGGCCCCGATAGTAGTAACCTCAACTCATCTCTCAACCCTTCGTAGAATCGATTCGTCTTGCGCTCCTCATCCGCGATGGTGGAGCTAGCATATCGACTCAAACGAGTAAACTCGTGGAGATATTCATCCATGCTACTGTCTCCTTGAACCAACTTCAGGAACTCGTTCTCCAACGCTATCCTCTGCGCCGAAGGGAGGTATTTAGCCAAGAACAATCTCGAGAAATCCTGCATCGAGACATCAACAAGTTGCCTACCTCTCAATAGGGGCAGCTCCAATCCTTCCCACCACAATCTCGCTTCACCGTCCAAAAGTAACGTAGCAATGGTGATCATTTGCCACTCCTCCGTCTCCGTTGCTGTCATGACTCTCTTCACCCTGGAGAGCATGTCTTCAGCTTGAGATGATGTTCCCAACCCCGCGAATACCGGAGGATTAAAGATCATGACATGTTTGAGCTGTCTCTCGGTTGCCCTCCTTGGCACCAACGGCTCCACTACTAACTGCTCCACTGCATGAGCGGGCTGCTACATTTGCCTTGCAGGCTGCGTATTCATCATGGCCAACACTGCTTCGGCCACCAATCATATGGTCTCAGCCGATAGAGGTGTTGCAGGAGCAACATCTGGTGCATTGCTAGCCTCAGAAACTCGACGTTCCGACGACCCAACACCACTTATGTTCACCTATAGTGGTACAAAACACCGTTAAGCGACCAAATAAAATTGCAAAAGCAATTATAGGAACGCGCAGGTTCCTCAAACACGTGTATTTTCATTCCTGAGTGGACATTCATGGGTTCTTTTGCTACTATAACGATGACGCACACACATGTGCTCACCACCCCTTAAAAAGAATTCGCCCACGAATTCATTTTAAGCCTGACCGAAACCAGTAGTCTGATACCAAACTGTAACGCCACCTATCCGTCGCATAGCATATAGCAGTTGGTCCGGCAGGGGCCCGACTCCATATACCACAGACAGACCGGGTGGTTACTCAATGGAAACAATTCAACCTAATCCAACGTCCTACACAGAACATTCTAGCGGAAGCAATTTTATAAGTTGCAATTAAAAGAACCCAGCAACAAGCATGAATGTCCACTAATACACCAAATAGGAATGTAGTACAAACACAAGTACAGACATTAAGGCCTTACATAATGGTTCACTTCAAATTACATGTTTTACAATCCACGACACGCAGGCCGGTCATAAATGAACAAAAGCAAGTAAACACTCCAATTAGGCCTTCGAGGGCCGGCTTCGCAATTTGGGCTTTAGCCCGCTATTGACCGCTTGGTCCAGCAGCACCTGCAAGCAACAAACCACCGCAATGTGGCAAACAGAAGCAACAGTCAGCAATGCTGACCAAATTATAACGATCCCGCCCCCAATACGGGGCGGCGATGCTCCTTCCCTGCACTTATTAGCAAAACCAAGCAGTATATAAATATACATTGCATCACAGGCGTTGTCTCGCACGGCCACACACCCCGTGCACTCAGGGCACATTCTCAGTGAACCGGCCAATGTCACGTCAATTTAAGCCATAGACATTCCGGACTCACCACCGCCACTTTGACGGCCAAATATATGAGCATTTTGTCTTCTTGGCATGAGTCACGTCAATTTAAGCCATAGACCGCCGAAGACCCTCATCTAAGCCAACGGCTCTAACCGAACGACATAGAATGGGTACGGTTCCATCTAACCCGTGCTCACATCGCAACGACAATATAAGCCATATGCATGGGTCAAACTTCTCCCGAGTCCCATTTCCATCACACTTCACATAACTCAGTTATGTTCAAGTTGGCTCCCAGGCCACCAAGTTGGAAAGATCACACATCCGCCTAGTATTCTGGGTGCACCTTAGGGTTAATCACCAAGGCTCCCTGTTGCAATCTACCACGTAGAAAACCCGAAAACCAAACAATCGCACGGAGTCTTCTCCGACATTTATGCAATGCAACATCATCGATCCAGACCAACATGTCCGGGTAGGCTTCACACATCATGCCTATCTCCGTTCATGTATACAGACTCTAAACAACGAGTACTTTACATATCTACCCGAAGGAACGCCTCCAACTCACCGCAAACTCGCGAGAGCGGGCTTCCTATGCAAAGAAGGAGAGCTTCACATGCTTAATAAGAGAATCGTTACCCTAGCATTATTCCTTGGCGCCATGGAAATGTAAGCGAATGAAAATCACCGCACTCTCTTTGCCTCTGTTGATCCGAAGTCAGTTCGCGATTTGGCTCTTCGAAGCTCCTCCAATGACCGGATCTAAGCTTCTTCTTCCTCCTTTGCTCTCCTCTCTCTTGACTTAGAAAGAGAACCACTCAAAAAATGAGGGTTTCAAGGGTCCAATCCCGTGTATATCCCATCAGGAACAACCCCCAGCCGTTGGATCCCAAATTAAAGAAACGAACGACCTTGATTCAGGCCTGAAATGCTAAAACTGACCGAACACGGCCTGTGACACGCCCGTGTCCAGGGCCGTGTCCCCCATTCGCCGTCAAAATTGACGCGTCTGGAACAGCACACGGGCATCCTACACGCCCGTGTTTGACCTGACACGCCCGTGTTCCAAATAACACGGTCGTGTGGTCGGCCGTGTGCCTCCATCGACACAGCCCCGAAAATAACCCGAAACTCACACGGGTCTTGGACAGGCCCATGTCCACGCCCGTATCACACCCGAACACGCCTGGGCTTCAGGCCGTGTTCACAGTCTCGACACTTCGTCGAGCGAAGTTCGTCGACCACACGACACGGCCTTGAACACGCCCGTGTCCTAGGCCGTGTGTCTTATCCCGACACATGTCGAGTGAAAATCGTCGACTTCCCTGGCCGATCGTCGACATGGCTCGACACGCCATGAGACACGCCCGTGTCTCAAGCCGTGCTCCCTGCTCGACGATCTTCGACTCCAAGTTTCGTCGACATCACGGCCAAATCATCGACTAGAGCCTGACACGCCCTGGGACACGCCCGTGTTCCAGGCCGTGTGCCCCTGCCAAATACCAGATTTGGCCCAAAACACCTCCCGTCGCTCTTTTGAGTTTCGGGGCGTTACAACTCTCCCCCTCTTAAAAGAATTTCGTCCCCAAAATTACATAAAGAAAGATAAGTACAAAACCAAAATTTGTACCTGAGCGGAACAACTCCGGATATTCATCAAACATAGTCTACTCTCGCTCCCATGAGAGCTCCTCATAACCACAATTGTCCCATCAGACCTTGACCATCCTGATCTCTTTATTGCGTAGCCGCTTGACCTCCGAGTCCTCAATCCGCACGGGCTTGACTTTTGTCGTCAACCCACTATCCACCGACACTTGATCAACCGCGATCACTTGCGAAGGCTCTTGCACTGCCTTCCATAGCACCGATATATGGAATACATCATGCAAACTACTAAGCTCCATCGAAAGCTTCAACCGATAGGATGCTTCACCAACCCGCTCCAAAATCTCAAACGGCCCAAGGTACCTCGTGCTTAGCTTTTTCAATCGCCGCACCCACGAGACACCCTTGAACGGCTTGATCTTTAAGTACACACAGTCGCCCACATCGAACTCCACGTTCCTGTGCTTGGTATTATAGTACTTCGCTTACCGGTCCTGAGTGATTAACAACCTTTCCCGAACGGTATGAACCAAAGATATAGCATCTTCCACCTCTTGGCGCTTGGACAACTTTGACTCACCCGTTTCTAACCAAGACAACGGCGTGCGACATTTTCTACCATATAGGGCCTCGAAGGGCGCCATTTGAATACTCTCCTGGTAGCTATTGTTGTACGCAAACTCCACCAAATAAAGATGGTCTTCCCATTGCTTTCCAAAGTCCAAGACACACATGCAGAGCATGTCTTCCATAGTTCTATTGACCCTCCCGGTCTGCCCATCCGTTTGCGGATGGAAGGCTGTGCTGAATTTTAACTTTGTTCCCAGCATTTGCTGCACTAGCCTCCAATCATTGGACGTGAACCGCCCATCTCGGTCACTCACGATGTTGCGGGGCACACCGTGAAGCCGTACTATATTATCCACATATAGGTTTGCCAACTTTTCCACCGGATCATCCTTCCTATGCGGAATAAAATGCGACACCTTCGTTAGCCGATCTACGAGCACCCAGATGGCGTCGTTCCCCTTTTGCGACCTTGGCAACCCGTGCACAAAGTCCATAGAGATGTTGTCGAATTTCCACTCCGGAATAGGCAAGGACTTCAGAAATCCTCCCGGCTTTTGGCACTCCGCCTTCACCAAGGCGCAAGTTTGGCACTTCGCCACGTAGAGCGCCACATCCTTCTTCAAACCCGGCCACTAAAACAGTTTCTTGACATCGCGGTACATCTTCGTGCTCCCCGGGTGAATCGAGTACTTGGTACGATGTGCCTCGTACAATAATTCCACCCGCAAATTTCCCACACTTGGGATGCACAGACGACCGTCTTTCCAAAGTAATCCATCCTCCACAACGAATTGGGAATTTGACCCATCCAGAGCCTCTACCATGAACTGCTTCATATGGTCATCCAAATCCAATACCTGCCGAATCCGATCAGCCAGGTCATATTGGACTTCAGTCCAATTCAGTACTCCTTCAGCACTTGATTGCTTATCTACACAAACAATCTCCAACGCCTCCAACTCCCGAACCAACCGCTCATCATGGATCGGCAACCAATTGGCTTGAGCTGGGGCCCGGCGACTCAACGCGTCCGCAACTGCATTCCCTTTACCAAACACGTAGTGGATCTTGAATGTATAGTCCCCCCGGAACTCCATCCATCTACGCTACCGCATATTCAGATCTTTCTGATCAATCAAATACTTCAGGCTCTTGTGATCGGTGTAGATATCAATCTTCACACCGTACAAATAGTGTCTCCACAGCTTTAAGGCAAAAATTACGGCCTCTAACTCCAAGTCATGGACCGGATAATTCCTCTCGTGCACATTCAGCTGTCTCGAGTCATAAGCTATCACACTTCCGTGTTGAAGTAGCACGCAACCCAAACCACTGCCCGAAGCATCGCTATAAATCTCATAACCTTCGGTCCCACACAGCGAACTCAGCACATGCGCCGGGGTCAACCGACACTTCAACTCCTCAAAAGCTCGCGCGCACTCCGGCGTCCAAACGAACTTCTGCTCCTTCCTCGTCAAAGTAGTGAGAGGTAACGCTATCCACGAGAAGTTATCTACGAAGCGCCTATAATAGCCGGCAAGCCCCAGAAAGCTCCGGTCTTCCGCTACCGTAGAAAGCTCAGGCCACTCCCGTATCGCAACAATCTTCGCCGAATCCACTGCAATACCTTCTCCACTCACTATATGACCGAGGAACACCACTGAGGATTACCAAAACTCGCACTTTGAGAACTTGGCATACAATTGATTCCTCCTTAGCATCTCCAAAACCAAATGAAGATGCTTGAAGTGATCTTCCTCACTCTGCGAGTACACCAAAATATCGTCGATGAAGACGATCACAAAATGGTCCAAGTCCTCCCTGAAAGTCCTGTTCATCAGATCCATGAACACTGACGGCGTATTAGTCAGCCCAAATAGCATGACCGTAAACTCGTAATGCTCGTATCTCATACTGAACGCAGTCTTCGGGATATCACTCTCACTTATTCGCAGCTGATAGTACCCGGACTTGAGATCCAACTTCGAGTACACCGTCGACCCGACCAACTGATCAAAAAGATAATTGATCCGGGGGATCAGGTACTTGTTCTTTTCCGTCATCTTGTTGAGCTCCCGATAATTAATTCATAGCCTCAAGCTTTCGTCCTTCTTCTTAACAAAGAGGACCGGCGCGCTCCAAGGCGAAGAACTTGGGCGCACATACCCTTGCTCCAACAACTCTTACAACTGAACCTTCAGCTCCGCCATTTCCTTAGGCGCTAGCCGATATGGAGATCGTGGCACAGGCTTTGCACCCGGCACTAGCTCAATCGTGAAATTTATCTCCCGCTGCGGCGGGGCTCCAGGAAGATCTACGGGGAACACATCAGTGTACTCAGCTACCACTGATATACTATCCAATGTATGCTTTGGCTTTGCAACCTCCACTAGTGTAAAGAATAGCTCTGCACCAGCACGAACCGCCTTCAACACCTGAAGTGCAGACATCAACGTCTTGCTCGACCCTTTTAAGCCCGTAAAAGTCATCTCACGACTTGCTCCCAACTTGACTTCCTTTCTACCGCAATCAATATGGGCCCGCTGCTCCGAGAGCCAGTCCATGCCAAATATAATGTCGAACTCCACCAACGGAAGTAACGACTCTTGTAGATCGAACTCCTCATTCCCAATACGAATCTTAACACCGCAGATTCTATCCGCGCGCATCGATCACCCATTGAGCAATAATACATCCAACTTATCCTTAGCCATCGAAGAAGGGACTCCGATGCGTGATATAAATCCTTCAGACAAGAAAGAGTGTGAAGCTCCTGTATCGAAGAGTGCTCTTGACAGATTTTCACAAATCAAAACAAATCCTAAACAAGCAGTGGTAAGGTAATATGTGCATAACAAGTATTTCAAGAAATTAACTTGCTATAAATTAAACCGTACCTGTCACCACATCCGCCTGTTTGATGGCCTCCTGTTCGCCAAAATTGTATACCCTCGGTTGGGCCGGAGCATAATGGGACATGGTTGACTCCACCGCCTTGCCCTTCTCTTCGTAAGTTGCTCTCGGCTTTATTTCAGACTGGGGACGTCCGCTCCAACAGTCACGGGCAAAGTGCCCCGAATTTCCACAAGTAAAACATGCACCCGGGGTACGTCCCGTAGTCGTCCCAGAAGCACAGAAGAGGGAGCTGGACCCGAAGTCCTATGCTTCTTGTGGAATCTTCGATAGCCGGACTTTGAAGTAGTCGGCACTTTGAACTCAGATTTCTTATCACCCAAGCTTTTCTTTCCTTGTACATTCTTCATGTCCTTCTCCAAGGACCGGGCAGTGTTGACCAAGGTCAAGAAACACTACGTCATCAGTCCCGAGAGTAGTAACCTCAACTCCTCTCTCAACCCTTTGTAGAATCGATTCGTCTTGCGCTCCTCATCCGCAATGGTGGAGCTAGCATATCGACTCAAACGAGTAAACTCGTGGAGATATTCATCCACGCTGCTGTCTCCTTGAACCAACTTCAAAAACTCGTTCTCCAATGCAATCCTCTGCGCCGAAGGGAGGTATCTAGAAAAGAACAATCTCAAGAACTCCTCCATCGAGACATCAACAAGTTGCCTACCTCTCAAAAGGTGTAGCTCCAATCCTTCCCACCACAATCTCGCTTCACCGTCTAAAAGGAACGTAGCAATGGTGATCATTTGCCACTCCTCCGTCTCCATTGCTGTCATGACTCTCTTCACCCTGGAGAGCCAGTCTTCAGCTTGAGATGGCGTTCCCAACCCCGAGAATACCGGAGGATTAAAGATCATGACATGTTTGAGCTGTCTCTCGATTGCCCTCCTTGGCACCAATGGCTCCACTACTACCTGCTCCACCGCATGAGCGGGCTGCTACATTTGCCTTGCAGGCTGCGCGTTCATCATGGCCAACACTGCTTCGACCACCACTCGTATGGTCTTAGCCGATGGAGGTGTTGCAGGAGCAACATCTGGTGCACTGCTAGCCTCAGAAACTCGACGTTCCGACGGCCCAGCACCACTTATGTTCACCTATAGTGGTACAAAACACCGTTAAGCGACCAAATAAAATTGCAAAAGCAATTATAGGAACGCGCAGGTTCCTCAAACACGTGTATTTTCATTCCTCAATGGACATTCATGGGTTCTTTTGCTATTATAATGATGACGCACACACATGTGCTCACCACCCCTTAAAAAGAATTCGCCCACGAATTCATTTTAAGCCTGACCGAAACCAGTAGTGTGATACCAAATTGTAACGCCCCCTATCCGTCGCATAGCATATAGCAGTAGGTCCGGCCGGGGCCCGACGCCATATACCACAGACAGACCGGGTGGTTACTCAATGGAAACAATTCAACCAATCCAACGTCCTACACAGAGCATTCTAGCGGAAGCAATTTTATAAGTTGCAATTAAAAGAACCTAGCAACAAGCATGAATGTCCACTAATACACCAAATAGGAATGTAGTACATACACAAGTACATGCATTAAGGCCTTACATAATGGTTCACTTCAAATTACATGTTTTACAAACCACGGCACGCAGACTGGTCATACATGAACAAAATCAAGTAAACACTCCAATTAGGCCTTCAGGGCCGGCTTCGCAATTTGGGCTTTAGCCCGCTATTGACCGCTTGGTCCAACAGCACCTGCAAGCAACAAACCATCGCACGGTGGCAAACAGAAGCAACAGTCAGCAATGCTGACCAAATTATAACGATCCCGCCCCCAATACGGGGCGGCGATGCTCCTTCCCTGCACTTATTAGAAAAACCAAGCAGTATATAAATATACATTGCATCACAGGAGTTGGCTCGCACGGCCACACACCCCGTGCACTCAGGGCACATTCTCGGTGAACCGGCCAATATCACGTCAATTTAAGCCATAGACATTCCGGACTCACCACCGCCACTTTTACGGCCAAACATATGAACATTTTGTCTTCTTGGCCTGGGTCACGTCAATTTTAGTCATAGACCGCCGAAGACCCTCATCTATGCCAATGGCTCTAACCGAACGACATAGAATTGGTACGGTTCCATCAAACCCGTGCTCACATCGCAACGACAATTTAAGCCATATGCGCGGGTCAAACTTCTCCCGAGTCCCGTTTCCATCACACTTCACATAACCCGGTTATGTTCAAGTTAGCTCCCAGGCCACCAAGTTGGCAATATCACGCATCCGCCCAGTTTTCGGGTGCACCTTAGGGTTAATCCTCAAGGCTCCCTGTTGCAATCTACCACGTAGAAAACCCGAAAACCAAACAATCGCACGGAGTCTTCTCCGACATTTATGCAATGCAACATCACCGATCCGGACCAACATGTCCGGGTAGGCTTCACACATCATGCCTACGTCCGTTCACGTATACGGACTCTAAACAACGGGGACTTTACATATCTACCCGAAGGAACGCCTCCAACTCACCGCAAACTCGCGAGAGCGGGCTTCCTATGCAAAGAAGGAGAGCTTCACATGCTCAAGAAGAGAATCGTTACCCTAGCGTTCTTCCTCGGTGCCATGGAAATGTAAGCAGATGAAAAGCACCGCACTCTCTTTGCCTCCGTAGATCCGAAGTCGGCTCGCGATTTGGAGCTTCGAAGCTCCTCCAATGGCCGGATCTAAGCTTCTTCTTCCTCCTTTGCTCTCCTCTCTCTCTTGACATAGAAAGAGAACCACTCAAAATAAATGAGGGTTTCAAGGGTCCAATCCCGTGTATATCCCATCAGGAACAACCCCCAGCCGTTGGATCCCAAATTAAAGAAACGAACGGCCTTGATTCGGGCATGAAATGCTAAAACTGGGTCGAAATTGACGCGTCTGGAACAGCACACGGGCATCCGACATGCCTGTGTTCGACCTGACACGCCCGTGTTCCAACTACCATGGCCATGTTGTCGGCCGTGTGCCTCCATCGACACAACCCCGAAAACCACCTGAGACTCACACGGGGCTTGGACACGCCTGTGTCCATGCCCATGTCACACCCGAACATGCCTGGGCTTCAGGCCGTGTTCACAGTATCGACACTTCATCGAGCGAAGTTCGTCGACCACACGACAAGGCCTTGGACACGCCCGTGTCCAAGGCCGTGTGCCTTGTCCCGACACATCGTCGAGCGAAAATCGTCGACTTCCCTTGCCGATCGTCGACACGGCTCGACACGGCCTGAGAGACGCCCATGTCTCAGGCCGTGTTCCCTGCTCGACGATCGTCGACTCCACGTTTCGTCAAAATCGCGGCCAAATCGTCGACTAGAGCCTGACATGCCCTGGGACACGCCCGTGTCCCAGGCCGTGTGCCCCTGCCAAATACCAGATTTGGCCCAAAATGCCTCCCGTCGCTCTTTTGAGTTTCGGGGCGTTACAACTTCTATCAGGTTCGATGACGTAGGGTTTTCAAACCTTGGCGAATACTACCCGATCCCTAAAGTAGGATATGAAGCGGGTCTAATGTAAGAATGACCTGCCGTTAAAAATCTAGATTTTAGGGTACCATGTGTAACAACCCTAGCCATATCTGCCGTCCGTGGCGCTTAAAGCCCACTAGGCCTTAGGCAGACCGTTACTGGGCTGCAGCCCAAGCACCCCAATGCCTCTCCGCGCCTGTTTCTCAGCAGCGGTGCATTGTTGAGGGCAGGTCTCGAACCAGCAACCCCTTGATAGGCTTCCCTCAACAAAGCTCATCACCAACTGAGCTGCAGCTCAGTTGGTGATGAGCTTTGTTGAGGGAAGCCTATCAAGGGGGTTGCTGGTTCGAGACCTGCCCTCAACAATGCATCGCTGCTGAGAAACAAGCGCGGAGAGGCTTTGGGGTGCTTGGGCTCCAGCCTGGTAGCGGCGTCGTGCTAATCCTAGTGTGCTGAGCCCACGGATGGTAAGGCCAGGCCGTTACACCATGCTCTACAAAGTCTGATTACCGAAATAGTTTAAAATAAAGGTTAGGTCTTTGCGGCCATCTTCTTATGCTATTTCTGGTACAACTACAGGTTGATGACCACTTACTTGCTATACTTGTGGCAGGAAAGGACAATATTCTTGATATTGTAGGATTGGTCCTCTAAAGACGGATATAAAAGATAGGAGCATCTTATGCTGAAAAGGGGAAGGCAACAGAATCAGCTGCGTCTCAATATGCTCTAGCACAGCCTAGAAATAATAATCTTGGCCAACAGGAGGTCATTAAACAAAGTGATGTGGTGAAAGGTATGATTTAGTATACTACTTTTACTGCTTAATATACTTGCTATTTTATGCATTTCTTGTTTTGTAACACCCCCATCCGTCACGTAGAATATTATATAAGGCCCGACAGGGACACCACTGTAATGCCCCTGATTTTTTTATGCTTATTTTAATTTCTTAAGTAACGTAATAATGACGTTAGGGCATTATATTGACGTGTAGTTAACATGCGTCATTATTGGAGCGTGATTTTTGCTCATTGAAATCTGAGGTTTTGACTAAGTGGTTTTAGTATATTGATGTTGAGTGTAACTTCGGGGAATTTTAACCCGAGTTTGGTTTGTCGAATTTTAATTTCGACTTCGCCGTTAGTTTTGTGGCATTGGTATTTATCCTTGGTGCGAATTTTGTGAAAATCCAAGGTGATTTGGATTTTCTTGTCGTTTGGGCGTTTGAATTAATAATAATAATAATAATAATAATATATATATAAGTTTGTACATTTAGACAAAACCCTATTCATCGTCTCTCCCAAGCCGTCGGGCCGTATCACGGAAGAGAGTGGGCGACAGACATAATGAGGTCGTCGGCCTCCGCCTGAAGGAGTTTCGGTGCACGGAATCGTCGTCGGAGGGTAGATTCGAAAAGCTCCCGCTGAGATCTACGAGTGTGCGGTAAGTTTTCCTCATTTTTTGGATTTTTATCGTTATGGTTTTTGACCTTGACTCTCGTTTATCCCAAAACGTTTTAGGAATCATTGCCTATGAGTTGTTGCGGCCGATACTTGGAGCGGAGCGCTCGTGAGGCTGGATTTTGGAAGATCAGGAGGCAAGTGGCGTTCGCTTTCCCCTTGCTAGTCTCTTGTTTCTATTTACATTCCTTTCTCTTGATTTTTCCCTCCTTATAGGATAGGAGTAGTGTAGGGTTCGGCTAGGTTGAAGTCTGTTGTGTAGTGAAAGAGATCAACTATGTCAAATTTGTCGAGTGTGGGTAAGTCACCTGTGAGAATTCGTCGAATATCAGTATTAGGTCCACATATCCGACCAATACCTCAATTTTCTGAGACTGGCTAAGATTCATTGAGTATTCCTGAGAGGTGAAGTGATTTTTGTCGAGTATCAATGGGTTAAGTCAAATTTGTCAAGTGATTTATTTGTGGCGTTAAGTGCGTCGAGTAATTGCTTTGGCATCGAGTTTGTTGAGAGAAACTGGCTCTTTGTCATATTCGTTGAGTGATTAACCTTTGGCATCGAGAGGGTCATGTGATAAGACTTGGCATCGAGTGCATCGAGTATTTACTAGATATTAAGTCCTTTTCATCGAGCAATGCTTTTGGCGTTGAGTGCATTGAGAGTAACTGATTTGGCGTCGAGTGCTGTGAGCGTAAGAGTCTTGTCATCGAGTGTTTGAGTAAAGTTATCTCTGGCATCGTGTGCATTGAGTAAACTCATCTAGATATCGAGTGCATTGAGTGAACTCAGCTAGGTGTCGAGTGAAGTGAAATTCGCTGAGTTAAGCTTTGGCGTGGAGCGAAGTGTTTTTCGTCGAGTTTCGTCTTGAGGTAAGGAGATTCATCGATTATTATTATTTACTCATGGAATTAAAGAATTGTACGGATTCTTTGAGTTTCGAGGTAAGGGTAACCGATTCGTCGGGTATACTCGACGAATGGGTGTTGGGATTAGGATTTTCTCATCGAATGAGGTTAATTCGTTGAGTATTGACTTAGATGAGTTTTTTTGGGGATTTTATTTCCTCCGTGCTGTTGAGGGATGTTGCTGATAGGCTTGGGTTTATTGGTGTTCTGGATGTTTGGATGTTGCTATGTTGGCCATGGATAATGGACCACTAACTTGTTGACAGTTCGTGAATCATTACACTTGGCGGGTTGTTTGTTTTTCGTATGGACTGTTGGGTTGTGTTGGACATTATGTCCACCACCACAGTGCCTTTTGAGGTGTTTGAACTGTTGGGTTGTATTGGACATTATGGCCACCACCACAGAATCTCTTTGAGATGTTTGGACTATTGAGTTGTGTTGGACATTATGGACACGACCCTAGTTCCTTTTTGAGATGTTTGGACTGATGGTTCGTGTTGGACAATATGCCACCGCCTCAATGCCATTTTTGCCATATGTTAATGATTCACATGTTTAGAGCTGTTTAGTCTCTTCCTTCTTATTATATAAACATATGTATTATGCTCATACTTGCAGATGTTATAGAAGCCAGGCTTCATCTCGCACTTGGTGCAACTTCTCATACTTATACACTTGAGAACTCTTTCTTACTTCTTCTGTTATGACTAAATTGTTGTATTTGGATAGTTTTAATTATATTGGGTTTGTACCCCTTTGTCTCTTTTGATTATTGCTTCTAATAATCCTTGTTTGCCACTTGTATATTCTTACTGAGGTATTTTGTTTTCTTTTGAATGCCTCAGGCTCGGAGTAGTAGCTGATCAAGCGACTAGGGTTGGTAGTGTTGGTGTTCTATACCTGTTGCAATTGTCTTTTCCTCACCATTATGAGGTTGTTTTGCTATTGTGTTTTTCTTTAGGTTAGACATAGATGCATTTTGGTGGGTTCGTGTCAGGTTGTTGGCACCCACCAAAGATTTGTAGAATGATAAGTTACTTGTTAGCTGCTAAATCACTATTTAGATGATTTGTTTTTTTTACTTGCTCTCAGGGAATATTTTATGTTAGGATTGCATGTAGTTATTTTCAAGTTATAAATAGTAAAATTATACTAATATCATTCTCATGGCTTTTTTAAAATCAAATAACATTATATGTTAATGAACGTAAAAACTCTTTTCATACTTATAATAAATCTAGAAGTATGCATATTATGAGTTGCTTTTTTTGGGATGCTTCTGTTCATCCAGGATAATTGAACTAAGAAAGTATTTTCTGCAAGTGTATATACATATTTTTATTTGTAAACTAGTTGATCCATTGAGCCGAGGGATACATACGTCAGACTTAACTAAAAATATGTTTTCTTCTTGATAAACTCTAGAATGCTTTGAAAAGTGTTCAGAGTAGGTTTGTGCCTGAGCGTCTGTAGTTATCCCTTGCACGGCGTGGCATCACGTCACGTATTTTCTCTTACCCTGATATAATGTTTTATGTTGAGAAAATACGGTTTGGATAGTTGGTATCATAGGTGTAGTTTAGAGGTCTTGTTCCATTTCATATACACACCGATGTGTTATCAGTACATCTTGGCCGAAGCATGAAAACTACACTTATAAGTATGATCAAAATTATACGGGGCATATTATGTAGTATGGGATGCATAATGTGTTTGTATATGGATCCTCATCGGAAATAACATGTGACTGTTATGTAGTATGAGATGCATAACAATCATCACATGAATGCCCATTAGATTTTTCTTTTGTTACATGTGATATTATATAGTATGGTATGTATAATATTTCATGTGTATGGCGCTCATAAAATGCATTAAGGCCTTTATTAGACTGCATAACACAACATGCATGACATAACATAGGATTACCACATGTGCCAAGCCAAGAACTACATGATGACATATGTACACATGTATTTAAACCAAAAAAAGAAGAATTCATGCATTCATAGTTTACACACATGAGTCAATAAGATGACAGTATATCATCCTAAGTTTAAGCATAACATCATTTATGGAATCCCAGAGCAAGTTAGTAGTAAGAGCAACTATCCATGCATGTATGGCCTGAACTAAGTTGAGTATTTCTAGTATTCAGGTAGGTTTTGATTAATTGTTCGGTATTATTAGGATACCGCCAAAACGTGTTGCGATGAGGTCCACTCCCCAGTCTGAGGCCGAGTCGTCATGTGCGCATAGTGGAGCTGTGATTGAAGGGTTGCGGCAGAGCAATGAGGCTCTGTCTAGACAGATAGTTGAGATGCAATCGCATATTCAAGCGTTGTTGTCCATCATTTTGGATAGCAGCCTAGAGTGTAGGTGTAAGACGCCCCCCCCTTACCCAGGAGCTACCGGGTCTTATCCCAGAACCGCCATCTTACGGTGTCACTAACGCACGGGTTAGTCGACACGCAACACGCCGTCCTGTCCGGCTCGTACCTATCATTTTACTCCTGTAGGCCAATATAAAAAAAAGAAGTAAATAGTATATAATCCTCAGTCCACAAGCCACATAGTACAATCATATACATGAAAGGAAAAGTACATCAATATAGTCCACAGCAGAGTACAAGAAAGAAGAAAAAAGGGCTTATATGCCCAGTACATCAAAATCACTCTCCTCTCAAATAAATAAATGCGGACAGCTATACTAGAACCATCAAGATCTCGTCCCACTA